>JAQPZY010001694.1:7590000-8115000 GCA_029931535.1 Margaritifera margaritifera | reverse complement strand
AATCACAACAACTATGTTTTATGTTTTCGTCTTATTCCGACTAAGTGTATTGTCTCACCAGCGTACATATAGCTTTTCCTGTGGCAACGACGGCAGTAGCGTCAAGGTTAAAGTTTTGTGCTGAAGAGTTGCGTTAAAGGTTTTGCAAGATAGACACGGGAGTGAGTGGATACGTTATTGCATGGGCACAGGTAAGACACCGGATGCCGCGGAACATTTGTTTATATATGACATAAAATGTATTCCTTATTTCCCATAACCATGCCTGTCATCTGGGATGTCGCAAGTTTTGCGCACAATCTCCGCGAAATGGCGCCCTTCTTCACCCACAAGACTTGGCGCCCCGGGCGGTCTCCCGTATCGCCCGCCCCTTACGACGACCCTGATTGTCACAATAAACAGTCACCTAAGAGTTTTGTTTACTACATTTGTTAATAACTTGTGAAATAACGTCTTTCAAATAAAAATAATTAATCTAAACTTACCACATCATGTCTAAGATAAAATATATGGGTCTGAATAGCGCAGATTGATTTGCGCTGCTACTGTCCCGAGTTTCGTTCCCGCTTCCGAAACAAGCACGTGTATGTGGACGCCCATTCAAGGTCAGTTTCTTTTGCTCAAGGTTCTCGGGTTTCCTTGACCTTTTAGACCAGTATATTTCAATACCTGAACCGTCAAGTGAGCGCGTTTTATTTTATTTTATTTTATTTTATTTATAAATTGGAAGAAGTTGCTGCGTAAGCTATGTTAAATATCCCTAGCAAACAATCGGTTCTCAACGTTGCACTAGTTCCATCTATATATCGTGGTTGTTGAGCTTGTATATAATACCCTATAATATCCACTATCTCTACAAATTTGTATATAATACCCTATAATATCCTGTATCCCTACAAATTTGTATATAATACCCTATAATATCCTGTATCCCTACAAATTTGTATATAATACCCTATAATATCCTGTATCCCTACAAATTTGTATATAATACCCTATAATATCCTGTATCCCTACAAATTTGTATATAATACCCTATAATATCCACTATCTCTACAAATTTGTATATAATACCCTATAATATCCTGTATCCCTACAAATTTGTATATAATACCCTATAATATCCACTATCCCTACAAATTTGTATATAATACTCTATAATATCCTGTATCCCTACAAATTTGTATATAATACCCTATAATATCCTGTATCCCTACAAATTTGTATATAATACTCTATAATATCCTGTATCCCTACAAATTTGTATATAATACCCTATAATATCCAGTATCCCTACAAATTTGTATATAATACCCTATAATATCCACTATCCCTACAAATTTGTATATAATACCCTATAATATCCACTATCTCTACAATTTTGTATATAATAGCCTATAATATCCACTATCCCTACAAATTTGTATATAATACCCTATAATATCCTGTATCCCTACAAATTTGTATATAATACCCTATAATATCCACCATCCCTACAAATTTGTATATAATACCCTATAATATCCTGTATCCCTACAAATTTGTATATAATATCCTATAATATCCACTATCCCTACAAATTTGTAAAGGAATATCCCTTTAAAGAATAACTTTACTATCTCCTTAATTTAATAACAATATCCCTTGCATTCGGACATGTAATATTATGTCCCCCTAAAAAAAGACATCCGTATCCATAGCATCCATATGTAAGCCTATACAAACGTCCCTCTTGACTGAATGCTACGTGAAGTAATATGCACACCTTTTACGGCTTGTCTGCTATAAATAGTACGGCCATATTTGTCAGAATACAAAATAACCGGTTCCTTTCATTTAAAAAATAAGTATGGTCTATTTATTTCCAAGATTGGAGTGCTGACATTTTGACCTTTATCGAATACTTGTATTGAAATGTCAAGGTTACCAAGTAGGAAGCAGGAAAAATAAGAGAACGAAAAATTAAAGCACTTGATTTTACCTAGATGGCTCAAATTTATTTTACGTAAATTGCAAAAGTTGTCAACTCACACAAACACGCTTTGGGCAGCTCAGATGTTGACGGGATTGTTACACTGACCTTTCATGGGCGACACTTCCAGGTATTGGAACCCGCGACCGCAGACCTGCAAAGCGAGCGCGTTACCGCTATTTACGTCCCTAATTTGAGATGTATATCGTTCTATAACAAGAAGCATGTGAATGCATGTGTAAATGAAAGTTGAATTGAACTGCAATGAATTGTACATGGATACATCAATTATGCTGTATTAACGTTTTACCCTCTATTAATGAATCACTTACACATGATACGTCAAGTGTGTGTGTGTGTGTATATATATATATATATATATATATATATATATATATATATATATATATATATATATATATATATATATATCCTCATTTTGTCGATCGATTGCAGAGCCCCGAAGATTTTATACATCGTTCTATAACAAGAAGCATGTGAATGCATGTGTAAATGAAAGTTGAATTGAACTGCAATGAATTGTACATGGATACATCAATTATGCTGTATTAACGTTTTACCCTCTATTAATGAATCACTTACACATGATACGTCAAGTGTGTGTGTGTGTGTATATATATATATATATATATATATATATATATATATATATATATATATATATATATATATATATATATATATATATATATATATATATATATCCTCATTTTGTCGATCGATTGCAGAGCCCCGAAGATTTTTTTCAGATGTACTAAGTCAGTCGACCAAACGAGAAATTTGTGAAATACAGCTATTTTACGGTTATTCAAGTTGATTAATTCAGCACTTTTTAATTCAGTAACGCATTGGAAAGGATCAATATATTTTTACACATATATACCATGAGAGAGAGAGAGAGAGAGAGAGAGAGAGAGAGAGAGAGAGAGAGAGAGAGAGAGAGAGAGAGAGAGAGAGAGAGAGGGCGGGGAGGGTAGGGAAAGAGAGAGAGACATTGATGGATGAAATAAATGTCAATGCCAGATGTAAGGTTTTTGACAAGCAATGCTCCCACTTGATATATACATTATGTACATTACCTTGACATGTAAAACAAAATATAGCTTGAAAATTGGAGCGTACACTGTGCCCTCGAACCTCTCGAGAGCATCTCTATCCTGAATAACTAAAATTGGCAAATCATTTAATTGAAATATTACTCGTAGAATCATTTTTTCCCTCTTCCGCCTTAGGAGATCAATAGACAGACATATAGATAGGTAGGTGGGTAGGTAGGTAGGTAGGCAGTATATAGATATATACGAAAGTTGGTAATGAGGCAGTCAAATTCTTAGGTTGGTCAAGACACTTTGTCCATAATTTTATTATCGAAATCTCGGTAATAACCACTCAGAGATCGGTATTATCTCATTTGAAATTGGATTCACTGTATTTGTCCCTACAGATCCTGTGATTGCAACGACCAATATAATCCAGAGACAGAGCTGGGTTTTATTTTTCGATAAATTTGCAACTTGGTAATCCTTAAAACATTTTGTTCCCTATTTTCCGAACTTTTAACTCGGAAAAAAAATGAGATGAAATTTTAATACAAGTCTGTAGATAAAGTCGGAGTAACCCGAATCATTTCACCTACCGGAAGCTTCACTCTCCAGTTTCGAATTTTGCACAAGGTTCAATTTTAAAGAAAAAGTTAGTCCCATTTGATCTATGGGACAATTATATGTTAATTAACAAAGAATCCGGGAATGCTTATATTGGCGTAAGTCTGTTTCATTCAAGCATTCAGTATGTACCAGATGCTGAGAGCATGTAACTCAGTGTGACCACATGTAACTCAGTGTGACCACATGTAACTCAGTGTGATTACCACATTGTTCGAATGCGAAATTATGCACTCAGAGTGAATACACAGTTAAGAAAACAAAAATGTGAAGCAAATGTTAGAGATCAAATGAAAGAAAAGTTAAGCTGATGAGATTTTCTTCGGATTTCGTCTAAAAAAAAGACAAATTAAGGTATTTAAATCTCCATACGAGTGTAGGTGTATGAAAATTTGTTTGTCAAAGTAGAGATAGGGTAAATATCCCCATTTCCGGTTATTTTTGAAGTATTTGTGCAAGCTGACAAGCTGGATTAAAAAGAAAATATGTGTGACTTCAAAATACATTAAAATCGCCGTCTACACTAATAGTGAATTTATTTTGGAACGTATGTGATGAAACAAGTAAAAAATGTTGGCAGTTTTCACAGTTTTAATCTCAAGCAGACGACATACGTGCCGGAAAGTGAAAAAGTGTGAAAACTGTGGAGTGTAACCTTAATGACGTAAGGCTACTGTATATTAAATATTCTTTTTGCTACTTTATCTGCTTGTTTTTCATATGGTTTAGTAATAGTTTCGTAAGTTTAAGACATTTCATAGTTTTAAAAAATGGCTGTGGTTGGGAAAATCTCATGAAAACAGTTGTTTGCAAACACACAACCATCCCGACCGATTCTTTACATCATGATTGTTGCTTCAGATAGGCAAATTGCACATTTGACACCAAAGCAACGTGTATTAAATCACAATATCCTTACTTGAAATTTGTATACGCTTCATTGTAGAGTCTGCACATTCTTTTCAACAATTTTAACGATGTAAAACGTCAACGGTTATTGGGAACACTGGGAGAGAATGTAGAGAAAAATCGCGGTACTGAATAACAAATGCACTGCATTAACCTGTTTGTGCAAAATTGTTCACATTTTTGAATACTTTATTATCTGGATATGAAATATTTCATTGAAAATACATCATATCATGTCCAATCCAAGCATTTACAATGCTCTAGTGAGACATGGACATTGTACCAGGCTTTTCAGAGTAAAGTTATCCAAATTCAGCAAAATCATACAATCGACTGGATGCATATCATGTCTTGTAAGAAACATACTTATTATCAAAACGCGAGAAATTGTACACTTTCTATTACAGAAAGAAACAAGAATGTACAAAACAGGACAAAGGCCCAATTAATATGGAACCTATCTGGGGGCCCTTAAGGTTCCACTCCACAGTTTCATATTTTGCACAGGGTTCAGTTTTAAAGAAAAGACCAGTCTCTACATTAAACCTATATGGCCATCTGCTATTTAATGCAGAATCTGAGAATCCTTATGTTTGCGTAAATCAGTTTCATTTAAGCATTTAATACGTATCTGATGCTGCGGGTATCTAGCTTTGTGTGATTACCACATAGTTCGAATACGAAACTCTGCGCTCAGAGTAGAACAGTTTAGAAAGTAAATATGTGTAAAAAAAAATGTTTGAGATCACATTAAAAAGTTTAGCCGATCAGATTTCTTTCAAATTTCGTTTAGAGAAAGGCACATTAAGGTACTTCAATCTCCACACGAGTGTAGGCGTATGAAAATTCGTTTGTCAAAACATGGATAGGAAAATTTTATCGCAATTCGGCCATTTTTGAAACTATTTCTGGATTTTGAATCGTGTAAAATGAAATAGGTCAAAATATTTGGCAGTTTTCATCGCAATGGTTTAACCTCAAGCAGACGACATACGTGCCATGAAATGAAATTTTGTGAAAACTGTGGAGCGTAACCTGACCTGTATAATAAAAATTGGAGACGTCGATAAATCTGCACGTCACTCTAGCGCAAGAGCAACAAATATTACGGGAGTATATAATAAAAAAGTTGACATAATTGTGATTTTTCTTCGTTGACGATGAAAAGGCCATTTCTAAAGTCACTTTTATTAGCATTATTTATTAGTTTCCGCACATAAAAGCAAACAGTCAGTAAGTGTTTGATAAACTTTAAAAATAGTTTTTCAAGAGTGTTTCATTGGATGTTTCCCAGTCATCATAATTTATATAGTGCGTTGGGCAGTAAAAATCAAATCTACCCCGTTAAAATGCCAGGTAAACAATTTACTACCATTAGAACAATTTATGTTTGTATGTATGCATGTATGTACGTATACACGTGTGTGTATGTACACGAAATTATTTCATCCCGACCAACGATACTCTTTAAAAGTTTATTTATTTATTAACTTTGTTGAATAATGAAGTGTTTGGGAAACTGTAAAATTTCTTTACTTAACAGACATTATTAACCCTCCTTTGTCATTGTTACAAATTGATTGTTCTTGAGGTTGTGGACCCCAAGTATACACGCTGTATTTCAGTTACTACAGTGTATTTATGCTTACTGTTGAAATTAGTGAAAGTCGTATGCTCTTATTTTTCATGTGTCCATCAGTAGTACAATTTACTGCGTAATAAATACAGTATGCCACGTTGGCTTAATAAATACATTATGCCACGTTGAGAGTTATTGACGTTTTACCTCTAATTACCTTGATATTTGTCTAAAGTATTAAAATTACAAATATCCTGTCTCGAAATTATATGATATGCGGTCGAAAAAGAAATATTCCCCCTAGAATAAGAGGAACTGCAAGGAAAACACACACATTTTTTTACTTATTTATTTCATTTCTATATCTGCGCTTACTTTTTCCAGCAAAAAAAATTTGAAAAGTCATGTTCGTATTGTTATATACTATTGTTTTCATGTATGTGCCTTTAAACCAAATTTTACAGTATCGAACTTAAAATAAACCTCGCAGTTTCCAATCAGGGAATTATACCAGCAGTGGCGGCGCGAGGGTTCGAGGCACAAGGGGGCAATGTTCTTTAGTGGCGCCCCATACCAAGGCGCCCGGAGGTAATGTTCTTTAGTGGCGCCCCTACGTTGCCACCGGCGCTCCCCTTCGCTCGGCGCCCGGGGGCAAAACCCTTACCCGACCCCCTCGCGCCGCCACTGTATACCGGCGCATTGAAAGGGGTCAGGGTGGGTGTGATTGGGGATGTGTGGTTAGAATATTCATGGATTTATAATACTGATTCTTTCCTATGTATCTACCTTCAGTTTCACAGGAACCAGAACAGTGTGAGAAAAACTATCTCGACGCAAAGATGTCTTGAACTTTGGTTACAATATAAATTTAAAGGTATATGTGTCAAAAATGTCATCCCCTACCTCAAGAAGAAATAAATGTTACTGCAAAATATGATCATGGTAAGGTCAACATGGTTAAAGATATTTTTGTTTGTTAAAAAAAAAGAAGAGAAAAATAAACTAGTGAGAGAGAAAGAGAGACGTTGATCATCGAGAAAAGGAAGAAAAATTCAAATCTTTATCAAAAAGGACGCCAAAAAGATATGTAAAGCAATAAATGGATTGAAATTCAGAATCAACTATTACAGTGTACAGCTGATAAAGAATGACGTAATGATAAACCACCCTCAACTAGAGGCATACAGAGAGAGAGAGAGAGAGAGAGAGAGAGAGAGAGAGAGAGAGAGAGAGAGAGAGAGAGGGAGAAGAAGAAGAAGAAGAACAACAACACTATTGGAAAGAATGTCAAATTAATAACCGTGTCAAATGCAGTCTGTATGTAAGAGATTGGTAGTTGCCATCAGAAGCGAAAATACTCACCTGTTCTAGACACACTGTCTGTTTATTAACAGTTTCTAAATCTATGAAACTTTTCATATCTTGGATACTACAAAATGCAGTGCATTAAACCAATCCATTACGTATCCTGTATGCAGGTAATAAATATATGTGCGGCTCTCGACTTTTGCACTTCTGAATTGTATCCACTTCAATACAGTAGTGTATTTACTTTATGGAGTTAGAGTGCATCATTTTAAAAATTTTTTTATCAATAATGTAAAAAGAGTACATAATGACCGGTTTACTTGTTTCTTTGTACGAGTAGACAGTTAAAAAATAATCGCTGTCTATTGCAAGTGAATGAAGCCACTGGATCTTTTATCTCAAATATTGCCTTACTTCGTAGCAACAACGAAGTTAAAAATAATACAGGAAAAGAAGAACCCCTTTCCCCGAGTGTATACAGAAGCCACCCTACCGGAAGGGGTAAGATCGATGGTGAATTGTCACCATGTTTATACAGTTGCGCCTATAACAGACATGACTTGGAATGCACTTGTTGTGTGCCATTTATTAAAGTTGCACCCTAGACCGAGTTTCCTCCGTCTTGGGAATGGCATTTTATTATTGAGCTATTACTGTTTATGTTCAAGGCAGAGCGTGGTGAACACAAATCACGTGCGTTGTTGATGTGATGGGTTTATAGGGAGCAAAATGTTAAATACGTGCTTATCCTGAACATTCATCTTTACACCCAGGCATCTTTTCTTCTAATCCAGTGTAAATATTTTTTCCAGAATGTAATTTTCAGTCAGCTACCCAAGCCATGTTCCAATTATATGTGGTGGCGCTCCCGAGTTTCGCATTTTTGCACAGGGTTAAAAATTTTAAGAAAAGGCATCCCCTAATTTTTTCCAATTTTTGTTGTGAAAGGAGAATTGTGTATATCCTAGGGTAGGTTTAAATAACCTACAATGTTGTTCCTTTTGGTATCAGAATGATGGGGTTTATTTGGGTTTGAGAGTACACAGCTCAGCTTTACTTCTGATATGCATTTCATAGAAGACTGCTAGCTCTTTACGGCTATGTTCACTTTCTGAACTTCAGACGTAAATTATAAAAAGCCGATAACATTTCTGTTTTGTATATTTTTAAAATTTCATAAGTGCTATGTCAGAAAATAGCATGCATGCACTGTGAAATTAATTAATACAATTCAAGAACATGCGAAGTTAATGTACTTTGTGCTATTTCAAATACATTCCCCCAGCACACAGAAACACAGAAGCAGTCTTTTTTTTTTTTTTTTTTCTTTTGGACAGCACATACTTTTCCTAACAGTGATCAAATCTAAATGTCAATGCAAGTGGGAGAAAGACATCTAATGAATGTTAACTTTCCCTACGTTTTTATAGCTGTAGAACAAACAACTTTTTCCTGTGCCTTGCCAACTTTCAACGGTTTTCCAAAAACCGCGGAGAGGTAACTTATATAAGGATTGGTTTGGTTTGGTTCTGTAGACTTTAACATCAATTTTTTCAGCACATAATAGGCTATACATGGCGGCCAGTATATTTAGTGGAGAAACAACCCGCGAAGACCACGGGAAGAACCTCCGACCCACGGGAAGCTTTTGGCAAGCTTTCTCACGTACCCACGTCGGCCGAGCCGAGACTCAAACCCACGCGGACAAAGGTGAGATGCGAGTGATCTGTAAAAGCAAGTGCCTTAGACCGCTCAGCCACCCGTGGTCGTTATATAATCAGCATTTGTTTAGCTGACACCAGTATATAGAAGCATGTGAATCTGCTTTGTCATCATTTTTTTTCTCCATAATTTTATTACAGATGAATTAAAATAAACTTTTTGATGTAATATTCTTTTATTTATCCTAGCAGTTTTAAATTTATGTTGATTTTCTTTATATTTTTCTTTAGACTTTTAATTTTCCCACAAGTAATGGCATTTCACACATAATACTGACACAATCCATAATTTATAAGAGCAAAATGGACATAATTGGTTTACTTCCATACACAGCATCATGACTAAAGTACCTTTATATTCAGAAAATTATACATGGTGATATGATAACGAGAAAAACAATTGCGCAAATGTCTAAATTTGTCTTAAGGTTCCTCTCCAGAGTTTCGCATTTTTGGAGAGGGTTAAAAGCTTAAATGAAAGATACCCTGATTGTACCCACTGCTAATCGTCGTTATCAAAAGAGAATTGTGAATATCCTAGCGTAGGTTTAAATAATCTACAATTGTCTTTATTTTGATATATGAATGGGGTTGATTTGGGTTTGAGAGTACACAGCTAGGTTTTATTTTTATATGCATCTCATGGAAGATTGTTAGCTCTTCATTTCTATTTTCACTTCCTGAACCTCAGATGTAAATTATAAAGAGCCAATAGCTTTGTTTTGTTTCTTGATATTTTAAAATTTCACAAGTGCACTTTCAGAAAATAGTAATGCATACGCCGTGAAAATTAATTTCTGTTTTTTCAAGTACAGTCAGTGTTATTGTATATTGTGCTGTTTCAGGTACAATTCCCACCACTCAGAAGCAGTCATTTTGATCATCTGTCTGTTTCAGACAGCACGCAGTCTTCCTAACAGTGATCAAAACCAAATGTAAATCCAACATTAACTTTCTCTACATTGTAAGAGTTGGGTGTACCTTCTCCACTTTCGACAGTGCTCCCTTTAAAAACCGTGGGGCGGAACCAACAGACAATTTTTATATCTCGCGCTTAATGCTAAAGTTTGTTACTCCCGATCTCGCGTCACAGCTCATACGGGTCATTACAATCCATATAAAGTTTTAGTTACTACCGGATTTAGTAGCACTAAATAATTTTCAGCTACAGCCAGAGTCGATGATGTACCTACTCACCTTTCAAGCCACTTGGTACCAAAATAAAACCCCATACATGTGTACATTTTAAACTCGTCAGAGAATCGAGAGACCGAGTCGATACAAAGATTCACGGGGCAAAATCGATCCTTCTGTGATTACCCCTTTTGGAATCACAGCAACTCTTCTCTTCACCAGGTGAGAAAACGCCTAAAATTAACGATTTTCAACTCCATAAAGAACCCATACTGAACAAAATCCGAGAGATTTCATATATAAGACGCTGATAACTGTGTCCCATATATTATTTTAATGAGAAAAGTGGACCATTAAAGGGACTGATTTCCCACAAAAACCACTCACCGTGAAAATTGTGGTAAACGCATAAAAGCAGAGCTGGTAGAAAATGGGCAGCCGTTCGTGCGCATTGTAGGCCAAAACCGAATCTTGAACCTTTCTAGCACAAAGTGTTACTTCACATGAATCGTCCCTTTGCGCATACAACACGAAACCATGCATTCTTGAAAGCATTGTAAATAAATGAGGGAAAAACATGGAGATAAAATACAGATGTCTCATCGCTTGGGTGCCGTAACCTGCGGATCTGGGTTCGAATCTCCGTAGTGTACGAATTCAAATTCTCTAACCTGTATGATAATATTATTTATTCATATTTTAAAATTCTGCTCATGTTATCTAGCATTCTCCTGTAGGATCCAGGGATAGCATTTTTCGCTCTGTTTGGTGTATATTTGTAATTCTCTATAATAACTTCTATATACTTTGATTTATGTAGTAGGAATCCAGACGGACTGTGTACTTAGATGAGAATTACCTACTGGGTCGACATGCAGGAATATCTGCTACACACACATGCCTATATATTTTTGGCGATGTTTGCATTGTCGACATGGTATAGGGGTTTGTGCTTGCAGGCAAGGCAATGGATGTCGTAACCCGCGGATCCGGGTTCGAATCTCCGTAGAGTACGAATTAAAATTATCTAACCTGTATGATAATATTATTTATTCGCATTTTAAAATTCTGCTAATGTTATCAAGCATTCTCCTGTGGGATCAAAGGATGTCACTTTTCGCTCTGTTTGGTGTATATTTGTAATGATCTATATACACACACACATATATATATATATATATATATATATATATATATATATATATATATATATATATAGAGAGAGAGAGAGAGAGAGAGAGAGAGAGAGAGAGAGAGAGAGAGAGACTGCTGGGTGGGTGGGTGTTATGTGGGAGGATAGATAGATAGATATACTTTACTTTAATGTAACTGTACTGATACAACTTCCGATGACCCTTGATTATAGCCCAAGAAGTTACTGAATATACACGTCTCCTCACTTCCTTTCTGGAGAAATTAACAATTAATTAAAAATTAGATATTTAATTATTGCCATGGCGATCCAGTGTTCAGGACACGAGCCCTCTGGTCAGGATACATTGTGCATATTTTATCATCGACATCATCCCGGTAATAAACCAATCAGAGATCGATATTATCTCGTTTGAAATTGGATTCACTTGGCATTTGTCCCTATAGATCCTCTGATATGAATGACCAATGTAATCCAGAGACAGAACTGGGTTATATTTTTCGATAAATTCGTAATTTGGTAAACATTTTAAAAAATGTTTAGACCTTTTGAACTTTATTTCAATAACTCGGAAATAAATGAGTTTTGAATGTTAATACGACACTATGGAGAAAGTCTAAGTACACCGTATTATTTCACCTACCAGAAAAAGGGCTTTGACCAGTATTGTAAAAATTGGATACGTTGATATATCTTCACTCGACTTTTAAGCAAGAGTAACCAGTATCAGGAGAGTATGCGTTATAAAAAGACATACTTGTGATTTTTTCGGTAACGATGAAAAGGCCAGCTCTAAAGTCACTTTTATGGATTTATCTAATAGTTTCCGCACATGAGAGCAAACAGTGATTAAATGTTTGATAAACTTCGAAAACAGGTTTTTTAGAGTGTTTCGTCCGAGTTTACCCAGTCAACATAATTTATCACCTGTAGTGGGCAGTAAAATCAAACCTACCCCATTGAAGTGTCAGGTAAATAATTTACTAAAATAGTATTGCCGTTATAACAATATATGTATGTATGTATGTATGTATGTATGTATGTATGTATGTATGTATGTATGTATGTATGTATGTATGTATGTATGTATGTATGTATGTATGTATGTATGTATGTATGTATGTATGTATGTATGTATGTATGTATGTATGTATGTATGTATGTATGTATGTATGTATGTGTGTATTCCTTTGCACGAAAATATTTCATCCCGACCAATGGTATTCTTTACGAAATGATTATTAGCTTTGTTGACAAAAAAGTATTTGGGAAGTTGTAAAATGTCCTTACTTAATATACGTTTTCATGATAACAAGGGGCCTTTAATAACCCTATTAGGTCATTATTGCAAACTGTTTGTCCTTGAGGCTGCCGGACAGAAGTATATACACCATGCATTTCAGATACTGTAAAATCAATTCAGTACACACTTACTGTTGAAATTAGTGAAGGCCGTATGCACTTATTTTTTTATACGTGTTTATCAGCTTTACACTTTCTAAATACTATGTATTAAATATAGTATGCCATATTTCGAGTTATTGACTTTCTTCCTCTAGTTACTTTTATATTGACATAAAGTATTGCAATTAGAAATGTCATGTCTCGAAATTATATGACATGCAGTTGCAATAGATATATCCCCGCTAGAATAAGACAAACTGCAAGGAAAAGACAACTGTTTCCTAACTTGTTGATTTTAGTTTTACATCTGCGCGTACTTTTTCCTGAAATAATTTGGAACGGCATGTTCGCTTATTTTTTTAGGTAGAACTGTTTTCACGTATTCGCCTTATATCCAAAATTGTACAGTATCGGACTTAAAGATACTATTGTTTTCACGTATACGCCTTATATCCAAAATTCTACAGTGTCGGACTTAAAGATACTATTGTTTTCACGTATACGCCTTATATCCAAAACTGTACAGTATCGGACTTAAAGATACTATTGTTTTCACGTATACGCCTAATATCCAAAATTGTACAGTATCGGACTTAAAGATACTATTGTTTTCACGTATACGCCTAATATCCAAAATTGTACAGTATCGGACTTAAAGATACTATTGTTTTCACGTATACGCCTTATATCCAAAACTGTACAGTATCGGACTTAAAGATACTATTGTTTTCACGTATACGCCTTATATCCAAAACTGTACAGTATCGGACTTAAAGATACTATTGTTTTCACGTATTCGCCTAATATCCAAAACTGTACAGTATCGGACTTAAAGATACTATTGTTTTCACGTATACGCCTAATATCCAAAATTGTACAGTATCGGACTTAAAGATAAACCTTAGAGTTTCCTATCAGGATATTATATCAGAGCTTCAAAGATTGGTAAGGGATGTCAGCACAGATGTCACCGATATCATGTATGGTTAGAGCGTAAATGGGCCTATATTACTCCTCCCGTCCCCTTCATCTACCTTGAGTTTCACGGGAACTATAACAGCTTGAGAGAAACGAGCTAAACGCAAATAGGTCTTGAACTTGGGTTACAAAAAAATGTAAATTTATATGTGTCAAAGATTTCATCCCCTTGCAGAAGAAAAACAAAGTTGCTGTAAAAGAAAATGCGGGTCAAGGCAACATGCTTATAGATGAAATTTAAAAAAAACAGAATACATCACGAGAGAGAGAGAGAGAGAGAGAGAGAGAGAGAGAGAGAGAGAGAGAGAGAGAGAGAGAGAGAGAGAGAAGGTGAAAAATTTAAATCTTTATCAAGTTATCAAGAAGGACGTGAAAAAACCTATAAAGCGATAAATGGATTGAAAGTCAGAATCAAATATTACTATGTGCGGCTGATAAAACATGGCGTAATGATGCACCACCCTCAACTAGATGTACAGAGAGAGAGAGAGAGAGAGAGAGAGAGAGAGAGAGAGAGAGAGAGAGAGAGAGAGAGGGAGGGAGAGAGAGAGGACACTAACGGAAAGAATGTAAAATTAACAGCCAGTCCACATGTAAGACATTGGTCTTTCCGATTAGAGAAATGACTTGACAAACCTCACCTGATACAGACACAATATCTAACATATACTGCATCTGTAAAGCTTTTCATGCTTAGAATACTACACAATACAGAGCATTGAATCATTCCATGAGGCAACTAGTGATTACATGCAGGTAGTAAATATATGTGCGTCTTTCCATTGTATCCACTTCAGTACAGTAGTGTATTTACTTTGAAGATTTAGAGTGTATGACGGCCGGTTTACCTGTTTTATTTTACAAGTAGACCCTTTAGAAGTACTCGCTGTGTATTCAAATTGAATGAAGCGGGAAGCGATTGGACCTTTTATCTCAAATATTTCTTGACGTTTTTGTAAGATTTTTGCGATAGCAAAGTTAAACACAAAACAGGTATTGATAAATAAGACTCCATTTCAGTACGAGTACACTGAGGTCAGATTACTCGTAGGGTTGAGATCGACGGTGAAATGTCACCACGATGTTTATACGTGTGCATCTAAAATAGACCCGATTCGGTGTGCACTTGTGTTCAGCTTATTAGGGGTGCACCCTAGACCGAGCTTCCTCTGTCTTGGAAATTGCTTTTGTATTTAGTTACAGAGAGCGTAATGAACATAAATCATGTGTTGAGAAATACGCAATTTGCAAGCATTTCGAAGTCAGGAGTTCTCTAAGAGGGGGGAGGGGGGGGGAGGGTGGAAATCAAACTGTTAAATATATAACCAGCCTGAAAATCTATTTTTACTCCCAGATAACTTTTTGTTTTAATCGAGCATGAATATTTCTCCAGATTGTCTTTTTTAGTCAGCTACCCAAGCCGCCATGCGAGTTTTTTTTAGATATTTTGTATCGGGCTCCAAATGCTAAACGTTGTTTGCTTCCAATCTCGCGTGACATCTCATACTGGGCATTACAATCCATATAAGGCTTTATTTACTTCCGGTTTTGGTAGCTATAAGCAGTTTTCGGCTCCAGTCGGGAGTCGAGGATGTACCTTCTTCCTTTTGAAGTCACAAGCTACCAAAATACAATTCCATAATATCAACATGTATACATATTAAATTCGTCAGAGAATGGAGAAACAATTGATAAAAAGATTCACAGGCAAAGCCCATCATACTATGACTACCCCTATTAGAATCACACCAACCCCCACAAAGCGAGAAAATGACTAAAATGCACTATTTTCTACCCAATAGAGTTCCTATACTGAACAAAATCCGAGAAATTTCATATGTAAGGCGTTGACAACTGTGTCCCATATATTGCTTTAATGGAGAGAAAAGGGGACCATGAACGGACCGATATCCCACAAATAATTCACTGTGAAAATTTTGATTAACGCAACAGAGCTAGAAGAAAATGTGCAGCCGCTCATGCGCATTGTAGGCGAAAGCTTAGTCTCGAACCTGGCTAGCACAGATATGTTTCTTCAAAGAATCGTCCCTTTACACATACAACATGAAACCATGCATTCTTGACAGCACTGAAAATAAATGTTGGAGCAACTGGGACATAAAGTATGGATGTTTCTTCTATCAAAATCTTACCATATGGCCAATCATACGAAACTGTTTAGTAGTACCTTTGGAATACAATAGGCGGGATATCTATTTCCGTATCTTCATCCATAGTCTACAAATCTCGATGTCTAAATCGACAGCTAGTTGTATACTAACATTCTCTTGAAATAGATTAATTAATACTTTTTGTTTTTTTACAGGTTGCCTAGTTTTGGCCTTCCTTTTGTTATATACTTATTGTGCAATCAGCAGAATCCTGTTGGAAAATATTCAATCATGTTCTTTATCCAAAGATACATGAAACTTACCGTATATACTCGCGTATAATCTGATACCATCTGCAAACTGCATAGACCCAGATCTGCCGTCGAATAATGCGCCGGCAGATCTGGGTCTATGCAGTTTGTAAGGACTAATCAGTAGAACAAACAACATAGACCCTGATCTGCCGGCGCATTATGCAACGGCAGATCAGGGTCTATGTTGTTAGCATTTGGACCCGAATTATACGCGATTATATACGGTGATACTGTTGTATCATTTATTTTCGTGGGGCTCAATTTTAGTGGTTTTGTAAAAAAAGACATTTTCGTGGGTACTTAAATTCGTGGTTTTGCCTGTCAAAGTTTGCATATTACTAAGTGTTTAATTTCGTGGTTTAACCTCTACAAATACCCAAAATAAAGAATACAAAAGAATAAAACTCTGCCGACGCAAACGGCGGTCACTTGAATGTTAATAACAATACTTTCACATGTATGAGCACAAATCAAAAACCTGACAAGTTCAATACTGACACCGTGTTTTTGTCCAAGTGAATAACATCAATGGAAGCCGACGCAGCCAACAACACTAAAACAATACTACCGCCTCTATGATCACAAATAGCACACCTGTCAAGGTCAATCACTTACACAGTGTTTTCGTCTGAGTGCTCAACATCAAAGGAAGCCGACGCAGACTACAACACTAAGTCAATCGTTTATTAAAGTAACCTGTAGGATCTCTAACTTAAAACACTATCCATAAAGGAAACAAAACACGTGACCGGCTGACCTTTGCTCAATGTAATCAGCAGACAGTGGCAATATTTGATGTGTCTAGAGCCCATCAATGTGAGAAGATGCCAACTAAATTGAAAGACAGTGGAATCACTCTTTTGTTTGTGCCTGCCTCACGTACAGACCAACTCAACCACTAGACTTGAAAATAAATAAAGAGTACAAAGAATAATTAAAATCACACTTCCATAAACTGGTATGCTAAACAGGTCAAGGAGGCCATCACGAAAAAAAGGAAGATGCTACTGGTGACGATCATTGATTGCAACTTCATTAATCAAGCCAATTCGGGCTGAATGTATAATTGCAGCACACGCGACAATGAGTGAAAGATGTGACTTAATTATCAGTGGTTTGGAGAAAGCTAGACTTGTTTAATTCTGCAATTTGGGGATTATTTACCTGACAAGCATTTGTGTGTACACTGAGACTTGATTGAAACGATGTTGATACAGTGGCTTTGTCTGAAAATCAGTGAAGTGTGAGCTTTAATCAGCTGCTGTAATTAGATTATATACATAGTGTTTCATTAATAATAGTGCTTCAAACAATAGTTCTAGTATTTTACAGGCTTGCTGTTCTTTTGGATTAAAAATGCATGGATAAAATGAAATGTGGTTTCAGGAGGATTTAAATTGTGTACATTGAGACTTGATTGACACGATGTTGATACAGTGGCTTTGTCTGAAAACCAGTGAAGTGAGAGCTTTAATACTCTGCTGTAATTAGTGTATATACGTAGTGTTTCAATAATAATAGTGCTTTAAGCAATAGTTCTAGTATTTTACAGGCTTGTTGTTCTTTTGGATTGAAAATGCATGGATAAAATGAAATGTGGTTTCAGGAGGATTTAAATTGTGTACATTGGGACTTCATTGACATGATGTTGATACAGTGGTTTTGTCCGAAAATCAGTGAAGTGTGAGCTTTAATACTCTGCTGTAATTAGTGTATATACGTAGTGTTTCATTAATAATAGTGCTTCAAGCAATAGTTCTAGTATTTTACAGGCTTGTTGTTCTTTTGGATTGAAAATGCATGGATAAAATGAAATGTGGTTTCAGGAGGATTTAAACTGTTTAACAACAGTTGTACTCGAATGAAGGATCGATTTGAACAAGTATTTAATTTAATTTTCAAATACTATTATTTTTTTATTATTCTTTCTTTCATTTTCAACATTACTAGTGTTTGAATATCTTATGGTTTTTCTCGTTTCTCTCTATCCTTACCTATCTCGTATATCGATTTAAGGCAGCGAGTGGAAATTACACCTATTGGATATCTTATCGACACCTGTGCATTGAAACAATATAAAATGCTTTATAATTCTTTTTGCAAAGGTTTAAAATAAAACAAACACGTGTAAAAGCTAATATTTTATTTCCTAATTACAGAATTGATGTTGATGTTGATTTATAAAATACTAGTAGGTTCCTTAATCTCTAGGAACGACACACAGTAAGAAAATGAGGGGGGGGGGGCGCCATCATCATACGTCGCTAATTTTTCGTTGGGTATTTAAATTCGTCGTTCCGGGCAACAACGGAAACCACGAAAATTGGTCCCCCACGAAAATTGATGATACTACAGTAAATATACAAATACCATCATTTTATATATGTGCATGAACTAACATACAAACCATTATATAGGTTTCTTACTTGTACATTAAAATATGCTAACGATTATTCAATAATCAGATATAGGACAAAGTGATATGAAATTTTGGGAAAATCAATTAAGCTGTGCAGTGTGGATGACAACATCATGATGTAGAGTAGCTTACTGGCATTTATCTAATGCAGGTATACCAGGCTTAGTAAAATCAATCTATAGGTTTCACCTTTACTTTCAAAATAATAATAATAATAATAATAATAATAATAATAATAATAATAATAATAATAATAATAATAATAATAATAATAATAATAATTTTGTCTGAATGCTAAATATCCTTACCTGATGATCAATCTTTTAATTCAACAAACAATAATATAAATAAAGTTTGTATATCGACATGAAGACAAAGTTCAAGACATACAGGTAGAGATCGTAAGAGCAGAGGTGTATGTCACAATTATTCAGAATTCCACACCTGAGTATGCAAGAAATTTTGAAATTGTTGGAAATTTCATTATTTGTGATCCCCTCTACAGCAGAATGTGAACGAAAGTTCAGTCTCATGAACAATATCACAAGTATAAGGGAACGACCATTTAATTGTTCGAGATGGGGTGGGTGTGTTAAAATAATGGTGAATAAAATATGGCCTTGTCGGGTAGGTAGATTTTAAGTAAGGACAAGTGATTTTTTAAATCCACTTGCACTGGGTCTGTGTCTTAAAACATTCATTGAGCATTTAACTGTGCCATTGATTTCACACAATTTTTTTCAAATCAATTTGTTGTTTTTTTTCAATTTTTATTTCAGTTATTAGTTTTTTCATATTTTCTTCTTTTTAAATTTTATTCATGTGTTTCTTTTTTTTTTTTTTTATAATAAATTTTATATTTTATGATGGCTCCTAACTCCTGAAAGAGCCATGGAATAGTTTTCATTTAACTAAGTAATATCTTGTAACACTGGTAATTTAACTACTTAGCATTTTTTTTAAAAATCCTTAATATACCTTCCAGTTTAGTGTAAAGAGATAACTCAACTTCGTAAGATGTTCCCTTAATTTCTTCACTATCTAAATTCTCTAATTTATAGACAGTGGGGTCTCCTACGATTACTTTATTATTCTTAAAAACCTCATCTGTAAAATTCGGAAGATATCCTTAACTCTTAAAAATTGATTTATATCTCAAAATCCTAACACGTAGTCCAATTTTGAATTTACGTGTTTCAAAACTATCGGTTGCTAAATAATCAGTGCATACATTTTATCTGTTTACCTCTTTTATTGCTTCAAATGGTGCCGTATCTGTAGAGGAATGGCAAAAAGTGTTAAACCCATTAATTAGGTCTTGTAAAATATCAAATAATTTTCAAATTTTTTGTTTTGTTTGTTTTGTGGGTTTGTTTTGTTTCTTAAAGATTCCACGTACTAGTTTTTAGTTTCTATTATATCTCTCTACTGCTAATGCTTTTTTCTCTAAAAATGTAGAAAATTATTCAACATCTTTCCTTTATAAGAGGATATTTAGCATCTTTATTTTAGAATTCTTTTCCTTCGTCAAATTGTAATTTATCTGATGTTCTGTCTTTAAAATATTGTGTAAATGCATCTGGTACTTCTTCTCCTGTCTTTTTTCTTAGTTTTGCAGCCCATGCATATTCTTAAAATACATCTATAACTGTTAAGATAAACTTATATCAATGATTTTCTTTTTATATGCTATTATATAATCAATATCTGCTTATTATTGATCATCAGTGTGTGTGTGTGTCTGTGTATGTGTGTGTGTGTGTGTGTGTGTGTAAAATAACTTTTCTAACTGGAAATTTATTTTCTTGTCTGTTTATGTTGGTTGTATGTCTCCTGATCTATTGGCTATTTATTCAATTCAGACTATTTTCTAAAATGTTTATCCTTTTTCATCTGAATTTGTAACTGTTTGATATTTGCGTATGCGACTGGACATTTTGGATTATAGTACAGAAATCTTAAATAACACTCCTCATCCATTTATTTAAATGTATTGTTGTAAAAAATAAAATGAGAAGTGAGCAAATCGAACAAGTTCTTGTATTGAAATCTCAAATACTGACCTGGGGTACTTCGTTGAGCGCTTACGTAGCAACTTATATTTTTATTTTTTTAATTTATATTTTGTTTTGAAACTTATCGTATGCTATTTTGATCTGCGCTTGACGCGCCTTGCTTTAGGTACTAAGGTGGTACTCAATTAGATATGCAAATATTTTCGGTGAACATGAGTCTCAAACAGGCAACCTTTAATTTACGAGGAAAAAAAAAACGAACAAAAAAAAACCGTTTATACCACTGTGCTAATACAGTAAGTTACTATTACTGTAATTTCTAGTATACGTGAAGATTGGCTTTCTTTTCCTGGTTGTGCAATATGTACAAATCAGTGTTGGTCTGATATCTTAACTATAAATGTATGTGCTTTTTGTCTGTTAGTCTGTGTTGCAGTATCTTTATGCATCTAAATTTATTAGCCATCACTGTTTGTCATGTTAGGAATTCTAACATTGCCCGTTACTTAAAAGCTTGTTCTATTCGATCACTTAATTATGTTTTGAATAATCAGTTTTTAATTTAGTGACCTAATATATTTAGGTGGGACTTCCTGTCTGCGCCAAGAGTCTCAAAATATATTCAGTTAAGTTTAAGAATTTATTTATATAATATTTGATAACTGGTTTATTAGGTTTTAATTTAGTCACTTGTTCTGTCTGGCTGCGCCAAGAGGCGCTAAAAATATATTCAGCTTAAGAATGCAGATTTTGTCTTATTAATCATTGCAGATGAAAATGGCCCCCTAGTATTTTTTTAAAATTTTACTGGGCTAGGAGATAGATAGATAGATATATAGATATACAGACAGACAGATATATAGATAGATAGATAGATCCTTCTTCCTCTTTGAATTTATTAACAGGCTATCATATTTGCCAACTAAGTGTCACATCATATAAAGTACAATCATATATATATATATATATATATATATATATATATATATATATATATATATATATATATATATATATATATATATAACGACAAAGCGGCCTTCTTAATTAAATGCATAATGACATGTTGCATGAATGCATATCTTAGAATTCTTTACTGATAACTGATTGTTTCCTAAACGTATCACGGACTTCTTACCTTACAAAATGTTACCCCTATGCAAAAAGTCCTATTTTGTATATTTTGTCCTATGCAAAAGACAAATGATACACAGCTTGCTACACCTACAACGGTGCGAGTAGGCGTGTCTGCAAGTGCAACATAATAAAGTAACTCGAATCATCAAGAATGCATGTATGTGTGTACGCGTGTTCCATACGCATTAGTATTGGCAGTACTCGGAAAATAAAACGACTTACCGTTTACCTGTGAAGCTAGGTTATCTCTCACGTAAAAATAAAAAATAAATAAAAAACATGTCACTATATCATTAACACATCTATTGAATCTCGATCCAGACGCATCATCACCATTACTAATGACAAATCAATAGCGTTCATAAATACCATCTCCGTCATTTCACGGTGCTTCGACATTTCGAATAACTTACCACGTTCTTCATGCTTGGATGGATAATTCAATTCATCATTCATGTAAGGGATATTAAAACGTCCATATTGGATAAACCAGTGACACATAATATCTCATTCTCAAGGGTAAATCTACCACTTTGCGAAATGATATGGTGGTACGGGTCGATCGCTTGACAGTGGATATGCAGCAATCAATTTTTAAGTGTATATGACGGTTTCATAAAATCGCGATTCACATGGTGTTGTTCTCTATTTGATTACACTCGAACGCATAACAGCCAGGTTGCATTTAAACTACTGTCAAGGGAAATCAGAAAAAAATGGCTGTTATTATTAAAAATAAAACAATCTGACGTATTACTAACAGAAACAACATAAATGAAGCAAACATATATCTATCTTTCTGTCTTAAAGGTATTTAGTCTTGCAATTACAATTTTAGGTGAAATTTAAAGTGAAACGTAACACCCAGGAACATGACCTACATATGGAAACTGTAACGCCCGGGTAACATGACCTACATATGGAAACTGTAACGCCCAGGGAGCATGATTTACATATGGAAACTGTAACGCCCGGGAAGCATGATTTACATATGGAAACTGATAACTGTTGGTTTATACAATATATATATATATATATATATATATATATATATATATATATATATATATATATATATATATATATATATATATATATATATATATATATAGATGATAATGCGCGATCCTGTTCGATATCATGCCAAGTCTCAGGGTCAATGTTGAAGATTTTCAAGTATGACTTCAGGGAGTTTTTGAAGTGTTTCTTCTGACCACTCTGAGATCGCTTTCCCTCCTTCACCGTAGAAGAGCCGCTTGGTAGTCGCTGTTCTGACATCCTTGTGACGTGCCTGCCCATTTCATCAGCAGAGTGTCGATACTTGGAATGCCTGCCCGTGTGAGAACTTCAGTATCTGGGACACTGTCCTGTCATCTTATCCTCATCAGTTTCCTCAGACAGCCCATGTGATTAATGTCTTAGCTTATTGGCATGGAGTCTGTACACCGTCCAGGTTTCGCATGCATACAGCAGGGTCGGAAACACAATGGCTTTGTAGATCTTCATTTTTTTAAATTTTTTTTGCAGACTTGTGCGTCTGTGCTCCCATACATTTGCGCGTAGTCTGCCAGAGGCCACGCTTGCTTTGGCAATTCTGGCGTTGGTTTCATCATCGATTTGGACTGCACGTGACAGTTTACTGCCGAGATAGGTGAGCTTGTCGACTGCCAGGAGGGTTTGGCCATTTATTGTGATGGCAGGCTCTATGTAAAGCCCTGGTGCAGGTTGGTGCATCACCTCTGTCTTTTTGATACTGACAATGAGACCGAAATTGTTCCAAACCGAAGAGAAATGGTCCATAATCGGTTGCATATCAGACTCAGATTTGGCATTCAGGGAGCAGTCATCAGCAAATAGATCACGAACAATCGCTTCCTATAACTTCGACTTCGCCCGTAGTCTCCTCAGATTGAAGAGCTTGCAATCAGTCCGGTATCTGATGTCAATCCCAGTGTCATAGTCACGTAAGGCATCAGTAAGCATGGCAGAGAACATCATACTGAAGAGGACTGGGGCCAACACACAGCCTTGCTTGACTCCACTGGTGACTGGGAATGGGTCAGATGACTTGCTGTCGTCCACGACACGACCGAGCATGCTATCATGGAATTGCTAAACTGTTATGATGAACTTTTCGGGCAACCTAATTTTGTCATGATCTTACAAAGTCCCCCACGACTGACTGTGTCAAATGCTTTTGTCAGGTTGATGAATGTTGACGAGCTGCAAACACCATGTCTGTGGTCCCTCGTCCTTTCCTGAAACCAAACAGACTCTCAGGCAGGCGCCCTTGATCAATATAATGCACAAATCGATTCAGTAGAATTTTGGCGAGAAATTTCCCGTCTATAGACAGCAAAGAGATGCCCCGGTGGTTGTCGTAGGATTGTATGTTGCCTTTCCGCCTGTAAAGGTGGACAATGGATGCATCCTTGTACTCCTGGGTTATAGTTCCTTGAGTCCACTTTGACTGGAAGAGTTCAGTCGGTTTCTGTGCCATGTGCGAGCCTCCGGCTTTGTAGACTTCTGCTGGTATAGCATCTGCTCCAGGTGCTTAGCCATTTGACAGCAGGTCAATTTCTGTCTCCGTTTCAGTCAGCGTTGGAGGATCTGCAAGTGATATGTTGACCGTCAACTTCCTGTTCATGGTAGAAAATAATGGCGGGTGTGGGAGGGGTTTTCGGACTATGGGCGTAGACCATGATGTAAGAGTTTTGATCCGTCTCCTGGTGGACTTTGCAAGGTAGGAGGTAGTGTTGTTGGGATTGTGATATAACTTATTGATGAATCAGAATCAGAATGAAAGCAGAACAAATTTATTCTCACAATCATAACACGCAACCTTTGATTATACAGAAAGGTGATAAAAGGCCTGTCCTGCATTAGACGTTAGATGTGTTCTAGAGTAATCTGGTCGATGTTGTGGCATATGAAATCCAGGAAACTCGGGTAATATCTATGGGTTTTTTTACTCCAAAGTGACAAGATTAATATTAATGTTTTCAGAATCCAAGAGCAACCGCAGGGACCGTTGCATTAACTTTAATTACCATGCACTATCTGCCTCCGAGGATTTAATTAATAACTGTCAAATAATTAGATATTCATTTATGCTATGTCGGGCAGAGTGAATGGACCAAGCGCGAATGTTAGTAACATTATCGTTTTTCAGTAATGGTATATTCGCTTCTATATATCTTCCCTTAGGGTTTATGCAAATATTATATCATGATAACCAACATGGAAAAAAGATCCTTTCATCTAACTTCAGTCAAACATAGGCATATTTCAGGGTCAAAGGTATCAATATAACCATTTCAGATTACGTCATCGGCAGCCATATTTAATTGCATCTGATAGAATTAACTACTGATTATATAAGGTGTAAGCCGATGTAATTAATTTTATGACTCACATGAAATTATAATCTAACTTATATCAACGAAAAGAGCATTGTATATTACTAATTTTTGTGCTGATTTTGTCTCAGCAAGACCTTCACAAAACGGCAAATATGGGTTGAATTTGATATATAAGACCAGATGAAAGCTTGTACTCCACACAGGTAAATATATTACCACCAAGGCTTTGAATTGCCTGCTAGTGATTTTACTGACGAGGCTTCTGAAGCCAGATGCAAAAACGACGACGAAAACAAAGTACGTGTTTGAAGACAAAAAACTGTTAACAACAAAACAAAATAATAAATAGAACATGCAACAAATGCAAGCCTTTCTCTCGCTTTTTTCTTCGCTGTCGATAAACAAGTAACATGCAGTATTAATAATTTCTAAATCTTTATTTGCCATTGTACCGTACAGCGGGAAGTTTTAACGGTTGGGAAAGTTTAGCGATTTAGCAGTCTCAAAGTGAGCTTGCAAAATAAACCCGTAAAATGTGTCTCCTTAAATATTTGAACCTCTCTGTATCCGCAAGTGTGTGTGTGTGTGTGTGTGTGTGTGTGTGTGTGTGTGTGTATTAAAATTCCCCCTTTTTTTGAACATAATCTCTAAATTTGACATCCGGGCTACTATCAATACGGTAGCTATTGCCAATATTGAATTTCGGTCGCATTTCCTCCTTTCACGATGGAACTAATTGTAGCATTTATTGTTCGAATTTTTCAACTCAGTACAATAGTGAGCATGATTATACAAGATTGTCGATCTGTCCATTTCCTTTTGTACCCGAGTCTAAAATGTTCACAAGTCGATAAAACCAATAAATGAAACAACCCGTATGGACTTTGAAATGCACAATAAAACAATCTCAAATGGAAATATCACCAAAACGGAGAAAGATCTGAACATTTTCGTCATTGTCGTCAAGACCGCCACTACCACTACTACTGCTACCTCTACTACTACTACTGCTGCTGTTATGACTACTACAGTAACCACCACTACTACTGGATCCAGGAATTACTAATTACTAAAGGGACTGACCATTTAATTGTTGTTTTAGGGGGGGGGGGGCAGTGTTGCGGGGTGTACCTTAGATTATTTGGAGTAAAAAAAATCCGGCTCTCAAATTGCTTGAAAAAATATTCTTGCTCAGCTTTATAGCGAAAAAAAAAAAAAGAAATTTTTTTAAAAATAAAAAACCATTATATCTATTATCTTAGTTGAAAAAAAATTCTCTTGAGGTCAACAATTTTTTACAAAAATAAATACATATCCAGGCTCGAAAGAAAATCAGAGCCCCCCTTCCACCCTACTCCCCGAAAATCAAATACATTAATTGGTCGGTCCCTAATAGCTGGAAATTCATCACAGATCTAGAGAGTACATACACAACGGTTATAATTATATGTGTATTCTGACGCCATGGGCGAATCATACTTGGACACATCCACAAACATTATTGATTGGTATATTACCACCGTTGAATGCACTAGTGATCAAAGTGACTCTTTTCATCAGTCAGCGATGTGCAAACTTCATAGCTTGCGGACCAATGAGTTTGCCTTCCAATGTAGCAGAAAAGACGGCCGATAGCACATCGTCGATACACCTCAGTGTGTATACGCCAATTCTTGAATACTATCTGTTTACATGATCTTCAAAGTTCGAGATTCGTTCCATTTTGATGGCGGGGGGTGGGGGGCGGGGGTGGGAGGAGGGGAGCTGCAATTTATTTTTACAATGACATCATCACTGGCATTCAACCAATCAAATACTGCTTTCTGACTCATTCGAGTATGTGATTGACTCCGTTTTTATTCTTTTAGGCTTTGAATTTGATGAGAAGAAAATCCTTCTTGCCTGCTATTTTTGTTTTAAAACTAAATATTGATAGCTAATGACATGTTGAAATGTATTCCCAAGATTTTCCAAGATTCATTTTGAGAAATTCTATAATGACGGAATTAGAAATTTGTAAGGCAAGATGAAGGATAAGACCCGAGTAAACCAAATGTTTTCACCTACCGGAAACGGGTGTCAAGTCTGTTGTCGCCAATATGTACAAAATTGCACGTAGTGGTTAACTTTCAATTTCATAATGGGTCAAAAACTGTATAAAAAAAAATTAAATTACCTTCAATCATTCTATTGCAAGAATAATATGAGGCGCAATGACAGTATACTTTGACTCCCCTTTTGTGTCTGCTTTACCCCCCTCCCCCCCCCACACACACACACAACCGGACCAAGTACTCGCTGGGAATATTAGTAGTGTACCTCGACAATTATATTTTAAAACAGTGATGATCTTTTATCTCAGACGATGTAGGAAAAAAAGAAAAAGGAAGGGAAAAAACACACCCGCATTAACATGCAAATGTGAATGCATGCACACACACCCCCACGTAGACAATATTCCACCTGCCGCAATTGTCTAAAAATGAGAGACGATATATATCTGATAGCAATAAAAATAAAGTCAATTTATCAGTACTCGCTCTTATCACATGAAAAAAGAGTTTTAACCTTTTATTTATCAACAACAACAAGATCCTACTATCATGTACCACCGACCAACTTTTATACGAGAGAGAGAGAGAGAGAGACGGAGAAAATAAAAGAAGAGAAAGAACGAAAGAGTAATTTTAACGAAAAATATATATAAAAACAAAGTTGCAACTTACCTTAACTTGAAGCCTTTAGCACGTACTTATCCAGAGTCCTCCCTACTACCTGCTGTACTCGATTTTGTTGTTCTTCAAATAATGATATTTTTCGCCCCCTCTGCTCAGTCAATCAGTTTGCACATCGCAGTTGAATGTTCGTTAATTTGATTGGGTATAAACTTTCGGGTATGAATACAATGAGAGTCACGAGTTAGTCCAAAAATAAGACCAATGGCGTATTTAGAACTAATCGACTGAAACGGAATTAAAGGTAAAAATGTCATAAAACCTGTTAGAAGTATACCGTATTTAGCCTCAGCAGTGTACCAACAACTGTGTACAACATAGACCCACATTTCCCGTCCCTAAATATACCTGCAGATTAAGGTATACTCATTTTCATTTAAATCAGAAGTAGAACAGAGAGATTAGAACTTTACCATATTATTTTTTTAAAAAAATTTATTATTCAATGACTGACCTGGCTGGTTGTATAGTAAACACCCAGCAGTTTGGTGTACTGTACAACGGCCGAGCTGGCAAAGGTGTTATTAGACCCGGCTCTAGACACAATGCTATCCTTCAAAAAAGTAACTACATGTACGTACAAATGCAAATCATACCTGTAACCTGATATATAGCTGGGAATACAAAGCTGGTCCTCAAGTTTTAGTCGGTTGTTGAGGTATTTTACTTCGTAGTTAACGTTGTATTCAGTTTAGCTAACAGAGCTTGAAAAGACTTCAAGCAGACGTAGCCCATGTGTAGATTTGGTTAACCACGTCATTTTTTTATTGCTCTTATAAATCTGCGGCAGAAATACTATTGTCAGGATATTTTTATTGGATTTAAGCTCAGTTGACATATTTTCTTGCAAATACACTACAATGTCTCTCATTTCATTGCATGCCATTTTAGTGATACTCTTTATGGAGTTGGTTTTTTTAAAATATTTTTTATCAGTAACCAAGCATATCTTTTAAACATAAAAATAACGACCATAAAAAAAAAATTTTAAAAAAAGAAAATCACTGGTAAATAAAGTAGTAACCTTACCAGATTAATTTTCTCATAAGTAAATAAGTAAATTCTATACAGTGTGGACAAAAAGAAAAAAATAGACTTTTTTTACAACAAAATTAGCCAGGCTGTGTGCGCATTTGTATGCGCTTATCATCACTGTAAAGATCTTTACATTAAAACCATGATTATTTGTAAATGTTGGATATTTGGGCTCATTGACCACTTTATACAGCATATGGCACAAAGATAGCATCGCCAAAAGCCATGGGCGATAATCCCCTAGGGCCTAGGCTATCTTAGCGTAGTGACGCTCTCTTAGCGTAGCGGATTTTCGCCAGTGGCTTGCGACGGTGCAAACATAATTGATCAAAGAAAGGGAAGATAGCAAAATGGACAAGGTAGTATCAAAATAGGGTCCATCCACTCTCCCCGACATAGCACGAATCTATATAGTAATAATAAATATCTAGTTATTTGACACATTTATTGGCTTAATCCTCAGAGGCACATAGTGTGTGTTAATTAAAGTTAATGCAACGGTTCGCTGCGGTTCTTTTTGGACTCTGGAGAGATTAATATTAATCTTATCACTATGAAGGGAAAACCCCACCCAGAGATTTTACCCGAATTTAATGGATTTCATATGCCACAACATCGGCCAAATTATTTTAGAACACTTCTAACGTTTAATGCGGGGAAGGCCTTTTATCATCTTTCTATATAAAAAGGTTGTATGTTATGATTGTGTGAATAAATGTTCTGTTTTCATTCTGATTCTGATTCATCAATAAGTTATATCACAATCCCAATAACACTACCTGCTACCTGGAAAAAAAACCCAGGAGACGGATCAAAACTCTTACATCCTGGTCCACGCCCATAGTCCGAAAATCCCTCCAACCCCACCCCCAATCCGTTATTATTTCCAGGTATGAATAGGAAGATATAGGTTTTAAAAAGACATAAGTCATTTTTAAATGTAAACAGGTACATCGTTCATTCACTTGTGAACAAGATATTGTTCATTCACGTCTAAACAAGTGACTGTTCATTCACGTGTGCAGAAGATCCTGTTCACTCACGTGCGAACAATATATTATTTATTCCCGTGTAATCAAGATACTGTTCATTCACATGCGAACAAGATACCGTTCATTCACGTGTAAACACATATTGTTCAATCAAGTGTACACAAATTCCTTGTTTGAAACATGCAAGCCTCACCATGAGAGATGTGTTATCGTCTGCATAACGGTTAACGATGTTGCATCTGCACTTAGTGTTGTAGTATTTTGTTCCTTAAGGTACATGACAAAAGCTTCTGACATCTTTTCTCAAAGGCTCGTTTCTGTCCGATTTATTAATTGTGCATTTTTTTTATCAGCATGAATCTTCTTCATCTTCTCCTCCGCCTCCTTCTTGTTCTTCTTTCTTTATTGCTACTACCATTTCTTCTGCTAGAAACGACGAGGGCTACTATTACTACTACTGTTTGACATGGGAGGAATATGGCTGAACTAGATAACACAGTTTACACTTTGCACCTTCTAGACATAGACTGATGAAACGTAATATAAATCCACACACACACACACACACACAGAGCGAAAGAGAGAGACACATAGAGGATTGCAATCAATGATTTGTATGTTCGGCCTGTCTGAAAACTACCCAGATCTAATTTCACCAATACTTGGTACAAGTCAAAGCTGAGGACTTTTGATATATCAGAATTTAGCTAGACGTAATAAATAATGTTAGCTATGACACTATAATTTTGCAAGCAAAATTAAAGCTTAGGTTCAACAAGGGGCACAACTCTTCAGATTAGATGCTACTGATTACATGAATTGTCTCCATCCAACCTATCAGGCAGTCGACAAAAAGACGCGTACTTATGTGATTGGAGTATTGATCATAACCGCTAATCTCTCTGAATGCATATATCTAAGCTCTGTCGATAAAACCGTGAGAGAGACATTTTCTTGTTATGCATTAGACGGATCACGAATGAAGACGACACGATGGGTTAGTAGTATGCATAAAGGCGGATCCCAGCACAGCCACTCTGTCCCTCTCTCAATCCATCGGAACGGTCCTACCGGACCGTTCCTCTGGATTAAGAGATGGACAGTGATGTCTGTGCTTGGATCACGCCTTTTTACATACTACTTTAGGATTGTAATCAACTTTGATTAATAGCCGTTGAATAGCAATCTGCCTCCCCCCCTATTATAAAGATTACATATTATTTACACTATAGTATAGATTACATATTATTTACACTATACTATATTAATGTTTACATAAAATTTACATTATACTATGGTTTACATAAAAATGATAAAATCTAATATTTTTTCAATAATTTTCATGCAGTTTTTATAGGTTTTTTGATCTAAACATACGTGATTTGTTAAATACGATGTTTTATGATACAGATTATATAAAATTACATCCTGAAATTTAACTCTGATGATAAAATTATTTTCTTGAAATTTATTGTATGAAATAATATCACTGGTATCACTGAATTCGTTTGATAACAAAAACTTGGTTATAAAGTTGGCTTCATTTGACTCATCGTTTATACTAGGTATTAACATACCGCTGATGTTATGTGGTATGCCAGGAAAAATAATATTGAAAAATAAATCGTTATTAGTTTGATATGTTTTTATGTCGATTATATTGTTGTTAATTATCGTATAATAAATTTTAATAAACGTGTTGCCGATAGTACTTATATTGTAGTAAAAATTTGAGTTTATGTAGAATATCGAATTGTGCAATACATAGCAGGTTTCAACACTGCTATGATCGATTAAGTATTCAGCGATCGGATAATTTTTTATGTTCATGATTTTATATATATTGTATCATATTTTTTTTCATATTTCGCTATTCTATATGGAGAAATGTTGACTAACATGTTATCTTGTGTTTGTAATTCATGTATTAATCCAATAGTATCATATTTTTTACCTCGTAAATAAGCTTGTAATTCTGTTAATATTTTTGAATACACTGATGCGGAGAATTTACACGATGATTTTTTATGTTCGAGTTTTGGTTCAAGACGTCGTACTCCTGCACTAATAAATATTCCAATACCAGATAGTATTAGAAGTAGTGGATTTAGTGTGCTACCCGCTGAAACAATACCGCTTGTTGTTAATATCAGCGGCGCATAAAATATTAGTTTTATTAACCGACCATAATACTTGGCGGCTTTTTTAGCGCAGTATGCTTTTTTATGATATGTGTAAAAATATGCTATTAGTTGATTGCGTTCCTCATCTGATATTGCTGTAGAAATATGATTAAAGTTGATGATTTGTTTCATCGTTTTATATAATAATCGTTGATAAATATTAACTTGTGATCTTTAAGTTTGTGGCAGCGTCTGAAATTAATGCATTAAAATCTGCATTTCGAACATCTGTAAGCGTTGCTCTGTATTTGTTAAATATATTTGCTGTAGGACGCCGCAGTTGTTCTTCCTGTTTGTCTGTGTATTCTTTTGTTGATTTATAGTCAAGTGTATCTGAAACCGTTGCAATATCATTGATTTCACCAATATCATGTTCGTGTAAATCAATGAATTCGATAGCTGCTTTAACAAAATCGATATTAATATTACGTGGAATAAAGTATTGGCGAAGGATTACGTATGCTGTTGCGAATCTTTCTTTTATATTTGATTGCGGTTGATCTGAGATTATAATAAAAGGAATATTTGAAATATATGTTTTAAAATATACTTTAGATTTTTCTTTTTCTTCAATTTCTAAATGCAAATTACTTGTTTTAAAAATAATATTGTAATCGATAATTGTATATGATTTAAGAATCAATTGATCTTGTTCATCAAGATTAAAAATCCTATTCTCCTGAAAATTATAATCGAAAAGATATTTTGTAATCTCACCAAGTGGTATAAAATCTTTTATTTTATTTAAATCAGTTAATTTTAGTTTGTATTCTAAATGTTTATTATTATTATAAAAAATAATAGCTTTATTAATTGAATCATAAACACCTGGTATGTCATAGAACAACAAGCTTCTTTTCTTATTGAAATACCACCTGAAATAAAACCACATAGTAGAATATGCATCAATAAATTTTTTAAAATTATTATAATAGTTGATAACTTCAACGAACTTTCTATTTGCTGCAGTACTTATTATTAATTTTCTAAATTTATCATTTTTTTCATCTGCAAGAAAAGATCTAGCTGTGTCAAATATATCAGATTCTTTATCTATTAACTTTTTTTCCTGTTCTTCCGTGTAAGTTAATTTACCTATAAACTCAAATTTATCCGGGACTTCCACTATATTATTTACATCAAGATCATCTTTATGCGAATGAATAAATTCTAACGCTGATTTTGCAATTTCTACTGGCATAGTATCAAGTAACAAATACTTATATAATATTGAATACGCTGCAGCAAAATCATCTTTAAATTGGTTTTCGTTCCAAAGTTCACTTACTTTTAATTTATCTTTTAATTTATCATGTAAACTAGAATACAACGGTTCTTTTATAAAGTTTTTTAACAATCGATTGTCAAATCGTTTGGTTATTATTTCATTATATGATATTTGATTTGGATTTGGATCCCAGGTTATTTCATCTAGTATTTCATCAAATGCGTTTAGTTCGTCATAAAAAGGAGTTTGTTCGACTACAGGTAATGCTTTTAATTTTTTCTCAATTGTTTCCACAGCATCAAATGCAGTTGCTATATCATCACCGTTGTATTTATTTTTAAATCCCGGTGTTTTTGATGACATTAATACTAAGTAAGATGTGGTTAACGCGTGAACATCATCTGGTTCGTTGTGGATGGCAACAATTGTTTCAGTGTCATTGTAATCTAATCCGAGCTCTCTGAACAGTCGCCGCTTAGCAAAGTCATGTAACGCTTTTTCGTTTCTTCCAAGACCATGTCGCTTTTTATCAAAAATTTTATCTAAATAATCTATTATTTCTTTGTGTTTTACTCCTTCTCCTCCAGTAAATTTTCGTTTTTGTACTAATTTTGACCGCAATATCGTAAACACATTATCGCGAGATAATTCTACTATTACATAGTGAAGTAATTTTTCAATTTCACTTTCTAGTTTATCCATTTCTGCTTGAGTACCGAATTTTACAAATATATCGTATTTGTTTAGAATTTTTTTCATCTGAGTCTTTCTCATTGAGATAACCGATCTTAAGTTTCTAATATTTTCAGTTTGCTCATCATCTGTATTTTTTATCATATTTGATAGTTCACGAAGCGCTGATCGAATATTTTCTTGTCGTTGCGCTTCATCTTTTTCTTGTTTTGTTTTACCAGGAGGAATAGGAGCAGTAAATTCGGGTTTATCCAACTGTGTGTGATCAAATTCGAATATTTTACTGTAAAACTCCCGACATACTTCAGCGATTTCAGGCATTTAATATTGATTGATTTTATATTATTGATTTTATACAAAAAATTCAATAAATTATATGATAATCATCGCGACATACTTCAACGATATCAGCTATTATAATAATTAATTACAAAAAATTTAACAATTTAAACAGCATCATCTAATGAAAATATTTGAAACATACTAAGACCAGGATTTACAGGTTCAGCGTTAACGATATATAATCTGAAATACGAATACTTAGTTGTATTCGATAAAGTAAATTCTTGAATTGTTGTTCCAATATAATTAACGCCAGGAGCGATTGTATACAATGTTGTATAACCTATATCATTGATGGAGCCCTCGAGTCGCCAATTATATATTCGTTCTTGGTTGGTAGCTCGTCCACGTAGTTGAAATTTCCATATAGCAACAGGAGATGGACACTGAATTTTGATCCAAAAGTTTGCTGACGTGCCATTTGTAGCCCATTCGTTTGCATTTGACCCAGAATACAGATGATATGAAAACACATAACATGGATCAAATCCAGAATACGCTGATGATGATGTTGCTATAAATCCAGTACGACTGTTGCTGTTTCCAGCTAGCGGTGGTATATGACCAACACTGTTTTTGACTCGAATAGCACCTGCGATCTTAGAATCAACATAAGCTTTGTTGGATAAATCATCTGTTGCAGTTGGCGCTGTTGCACATTTAACAACACAGTTTGTCATCACAAGATTACCGGTCATTGTATCACCGATTTTGTTAACCACGGTGCTTTTGAGGTTAACAAGTGACGAATATGGAACAGCATCACCCGGATTGACTGGTACTGGTACATTTGTTATCGCAACATTATTCATGTTTAGCTGTCCAGTCATTGTGCTTCCAGTTCTAAGAACAGCATTATCATTCATATACTTGACATTGACCGCGTTATCAAGTGCCCACGATAAGTATGTGTTTAATCCGTTTAGAACATATCCACTCATATTGACCGAGCCAGTCATTGTTGTTCCAGTTCGAGGAACATATTCCGCTAGTTTTGTTGTTACTTGCGCATAAGACGTTGCATCGGAAATGTTTCCTGGTGGAAACGTCGTTGGTAATCCTGTTATTTTAGCTCCATTAACCATTGTTAACGTTCCAGCCATTATATCTCCAACGTGGCTGACATACTGTGATGTAATATCGTCGACATATGTTTTGTTTACTAGATCAATAGACGTTGATGGTATTGCCGACGACGATATTTTATTCATTCCCATGCTTAATGTGCCAACCATAATATCTCCAGTTCGCTTGAGAAATACAGTTGATTCATCCACATATGTTTTGTTCACAAGATCAGTGCCGTTGATTGGAACATACGTTGATGATATTTTATTCGAACCCATGATAAGCGCACCCAACATTGTACTGCCATAGCGGTTGACATACGTTGATGAGAATCCGTCTACATATAATTTGTTAACAACGTCTGATGGATTGATTGGAACATACGATGAAGTTATTTTATTGACGCTCATATCCAAAACTCCGGTCATTGTGTCGCCGGCTTTATTGACTTTTCTGTCATTTATTGCTAGCATCTGTATAAGACTTACCGCCTGAGTATTATGAGGATTGAGCACAGGATAATCGGTTTCTAAACCAATTACTTTGGAATAACTCATTTTTAAGTTACCTGTCATTGTATCGCCAGATTTCTTTACTAATCCTGATATATCTGTTGTACCACCATTTTTTGTTGCCGATGAAAGGTTGGCTGATGTTGTATTTCTTAATGTGCCGAATTTACTATAATAAGACATTTTATTTTATATAAATATATAATCAACTATCATAATAATCAACAAATGTCAATTATTAACTTTGACGATCCATCACGCGATATTCGAACAAAACATAAGAATGAGCTGCCAGATACACATTATTTAATTGTTGGACGAACTGGATCTGGTAAAACTAATCTTTTAATGAACCTGATAATCAGTAAAATATTAAAATATGATCGCATCTTCATTTATACGATTAATGCTCAACAACAAAAATACGATTTATTACAACAGTTTAATTATCAGATTCTAAAACCAATTTCAGGAAAAGATGTTATCACATTTCATTCACCCGATGAAGTTATTCCAGTTGCCGAACTTGACGATGAGGAGAACAAAATAGTAGTATTTGATGATATACCTCTGACAACCAAAGACACTAAACCAGTGGAATCTTATTTTGCGTTATCGAGAAACAAAAGATGTAATTCTATTTATCTCGCTCAGAGTTTTTTTACAGTACCAAAGACAATTAGACGCAACACAGGCTGCTTTATTTTATTTGGTGGGTTGGATAACAATGACATCAGTAGAATCGCTAATGATTTTTATGGTGGCTCCGTCGATAAAAAACAGTTCATTAAAATGTATAAATATTCCACTAGTGGAAGATATGATTTCTTTTTATTTGATAAATACACATTTAATCCTGAGAAAACATTTCGAAGGAATCTAGATGAGTTTTTAACCTCAGAAAGTTTTTTTAACAATTCTATTCTTAATTAATTTCCGTAAAAGTCGACAATGATTAATATATAATCAATTATCATAATAATCAATTATATAAAATATTAATGGAACGATATTATTTAGAAAAAGTTTACGGAAATGAAGCGCGAATAGAATTGTTAAAAAAACTTTCTGAGGTTAAGTCTGAAAATCAAAGACTATTTCAGGTGGCTAGATGGAACGAGCAGAGTAAAGAAGAATCAATGCTGAGATTTCTTAAACCTGTTCGCAAATTTTTTATTGGGACTTTTATTGACGATAAAACCAAAAAAGAACATGAAATGGATATATCAACAGCAATTGTTAGAGGTTTTCAACCAACTGAAAAAACACTGGCTGAGATAAAAACGTTATTAACTCAACGTGATGATAGTAGTACTAGTAGTAGTACTAGTAGTACTAGTAGCAGTAGTAGTAGTGGTGATCTAGGTTTACAACTATTATTTAATCCAAACGTTGATAAATTACAATTGCAAAAACTAATCACTGGTGATTATGGTCAACCACCAATTAAATCGCCACAACAATCACCAATTAAATCACCACAACAATTGGAACAATTATTATCGACGGATGATTTATTAAATGGATTACTGATTGATCATGTTTTGTATCAACCATCATCACCACAACAACCTATTGATCGGTCAGCGGCAGATTCGCTGATCGACCGCGGTCAATTAACTATTATTGATGATGATCGACCCGATCGGTCAGCGACCTATTCGTCGATTGATGGAAGACAAATACTTGGAGCTGAAGGTGGTGTTGATCAACCATTAAAACCGTATGTAACAACATCACAACAAACGAGAGAACAACTAGAACTTTTACAGCGACGACACGAAGACATAGAAGCCGAACTAGCGCAACAAGTATCACAACAAGAACTAGACAATTTATTTAAAGAACTAAGTGATGTACAACAAAGACTAAAAACAACGTCAGCACCAGCAAACATAGAACGCTTAGGGAACAAACAAACAAATTTAGAAAGAATAATATACGCTCAACTAGATAAAGAAGGTAAGGAAAACCTGCGAAACGAACTAGAAAGTATAGAAGAACAAATACAAGAGCTTTTACATAACATAGCAGAGGAATTACAGTTATCACCGCGATCATCATCTGTAACATACAAACTGAGCGATAAAAACAAGGAGCCGATAACAGAAAGTTTTTACGAACAGGAACTGCAGATATCAGATCCACAATCACAATTGGAAACGTTATTAAGTGTGTCAGATCCACCACCACAATTATTATCGACGGATAGTGATGAATCACAACAATTATTATCGACTGATAGTGATGAATTACAACAATTATTATCGACGGATAGTGATGAATTACTGACAGATCACAGTGGATCTGATCAGTCGGCATCGAAAAAATACAACCAGTATAAACTTTTACAACAACAAAGACAAATCATCGAAGAAAAACTATCAGAATCAGAATTATCAGAAGTAGAACGAAAACGACTGCAAACACAACTAAATCAAATAATTGAAAATCAACAAATAGAAATACGAATACAGAATGTGGAAAAACAAATAATTAAGGAACAGAATTTAAAGCAAAGACAAAAAGCGATCAAAAATGAGCTGTTAAAACGACTATCATCAGCAGAAATACTGCGTTTAAAAAGAATAAAAAGTCAACTACAAACTGCAAACATATCACCCAAAAAAGCAGAGAAATTACAGGAAGAATTAAATAAATGGCCAAAAGAAGTAAATTTACTAAACAAATTGCAACAACTAAGACAACTAGAACTGGAGATAATGTCTAAAGAACAGGATCACCTAGAAGAGAGATTTTTATTATTAGAGCAGAAACGTGCTATCGACGAAGAAAAAGAACTTAAGCGTCGACTATCAAAGTTTTTTCCAACAAAACTAGAACGGTTGCTAGAAATACGAGAAGAAATAGCTGGTATATTATCACAACAAATACCACAAAATGAGCTAGAGCGTTTAAAACAAAGACAAAATAACATAGAAGTAAAATTATCAGAACCAGAGTTATTAACAGATAGCGAATACAATAAATTAATGAAACAACTAGATGAAATAGAACAACAAATATCACAGCAGCTATCGCCAGAAGATAAAAAATACTTACAAGATGAACACGAAGAAGTAAAAGGCGAAATATTACAAAATTTAGTAAAACCTGAAATAGAACGTTTACAGCGAATACAAACGAAAATATTAAAACAATTATCATTGAAGGAGTTAGAAAGTTTACAACGAAGACAAAATAACATAGAATTAAAATTAAAAGAACCAGATAAATTAACAGCTAGCAAATATAACTATTTATTAAAAAATCTGTATAAAATAAAACAGCTGCTATCGCCAGAATATAAACAGAGTTTACTAAAAGATCTCGAAGAAGTAAAACAACAAATATTAAAATTAACACCTAAATCAGCTGTTGATATACTTCGAGAAACTTTACGTAATTTAAGAGATGACGACGAACCCGGTGGTAATTTTGACCTAGGTGAGTCTAGAGCAGTATTAAAAAGGGCACTAGATGACGTAAAACTAATATTTAATCAACCATTACTACCATCACAACCATCACTGCCATTGCTACAACCATTACTACAATCATCATCATCATCATCAACATCATCATCACCACTAGCTACTCCTCAACAACAAACAACTGCAGAAATGCTTCGTATACTACAACTAAAACAAGAAGTATATGACCAACTTAAAACAGTGGATTCTGGATCCCGCGAAGAAGCAGAATTATTTGAACAAAGGAATTACTTAAATCAACAACTATCACGATTATCAAATTTATTAGCAGAACAAACTCAGCAAATACTCAGAAAATAAACGTTATTTATCAGACTATCCCAGCAGTAGTTCAGAAATGATGAGAGTAATTAGTAAATTTAAAGATATATAACTGGAATTAATAATGAAACAAAATGATGATAATCAGATGCGAATAGAATTGTTGAAAAAACTTGCTGAAGCCAAGTATAACAATAAAAGATTATTTCAGTCTGATGATCGTCAATCAAAGGCCGATGATTTCCTACCAAAATTAATTAAAATAAATAAATCAACAGTCCATTTAATAGACCGACCATATGTTAATCGTAACAGAGTACTTAACGACATCATTGATAAAATTAGAGGACGCAGCAATAACGAAAGATATTATTTAGAACAGGTTGGTAACCGCGGTGAAGAAATAAAATTGTTGAAAAAACTTGCTGAAGCTAAGTATCATAATCAAAAATTATTTCAGACAGCTCGATGGAACAAGGAAAGTAAAGAAGAATCATTGCTGAGATTTCTCAAACCGATTCGCAAATTTTTTATTGGAACATTTATTGACGATAAAACCAAAAAAGAACATGAAATGGATATTTCAACAGCAATTATTAGAGGTTTTCAACCAACTGAAAAAACACTGGCTGAGATAAAAGCGTTATTAGCTCAGCGTGATGATAGTAGTAGTGGTGAAAGTGAATCATTAGATCGATTTTCGGTTGATGATGATGTTAGTGCATCTATAAGAAATTTATTTAAAGGTTATCCGCAATATGCTGCGACCGATTCGTCGATTGATGATGTTGAAAGCTTACCATCATTCGAAGCAACTGATGATCAACAATTATCTGATAAAGATCAATCTGATCAGCAACTTATGTATCAAATTGATCGGTCAGCGGCTGATCCGCTTGTTAATCCGCTTTCAGCGGATCGTGCAGATGATGATCAACAATTATTCGATAAAAATCAACCTGTTGATCTATCAGCGAATCGGTCTCTGACCGATCAGGCGGATCCGCTTGTTAATCCGCTTTCAGCGGATCGTGCAGATGATGATCAACAAACTATTATTGATGATGATGGAAGACAAATACTTGGAGCTGAAGGTGGTGTTGATCTACCCGATCAACCTTTAATCAGTCGTGACCGATCGTTGATTGATCAGTATCGTCTAGGAGCGGATATAGATGATAATTTTCAGCGAATGGCAAAGGAAATTCCACGAGACGAACGCAAAGAAATGCTAAGCATTTTACACGGTCAGAATATAAGTTTGGGAAAAAGAGCCAAACAGGATCAGTCTTTAAAAGACCGACTTGAGCATAATGTAAGAAAACGAGTAATATATAAAGCAGTATTTCAACAACTAGATACAAAAGAAGAAGAAAAGCGAAGAGAGAGAGACAAGCGTGATATACTACTTGGTTTTGCTAAACAGCAACAACAAGCAGATACTGAAATAACACCGTCGTTAATCGACCGCGGTCGATCAGCGAAACAAAAACCGCCATCATCAATCGACCCAGGTCGATCATCAGAAAAATTACCGTCGCGACCAAAATCAGCTCTTAGGTCACCAACATTATCGTCGTTAGCGAAACAAAAACCGTCAGTATCATTACCATCAATCGACGAATCGGTCGCTGACCGATCGGGTCGATCATCAGAAAAATTACCGTCGCGACCAAAATCAGCTCTTATATTACCAACAGCATCATCGTTAATCGACCGCAGTCGATCAGCGAAACAAGCATCAGATACTGGAATAACACCGACCACGAAACAAACATCACCGTTATCATCATCATTGTCAGAAGAATTACCATCGCGACCAAAATCAGCTCTTAAGTCACCAACAATATCATCGTTAGCGAAACAAAAACCGCCAATAAAACGAGATAAATTTCAACAACAGATGGTAGAAGCTAGCAAACGAAGAAAACAACAACTACCACCACCATCAATCGACGAATCAGCAATCGACCGCGGTCGATCATCAAAATCATCATCATCGGAAACACTATCATCACTGCCATCAGAACAAGCGCGACAAATAGAAACAATACCACTTTGGGATGCCGTTGATGTGCGTGACAACATGCGAAATAAAATTCGCGCTGGTGAAGAAATATTAAAGATCGATCCAACAAATGAGGATCTGAGACAAGATCTGAATCGACTTAAACAACTAGAAAAGAAATACACAAAGGTGTTATCAGAAAAAATGAAAACTGGCAACGGTATTAAAATCTTTAGAAATGTAAAAGATGTAGTAGACAGGCTAGCAGTACTTATGGCATCAAAGCAAGCTGGAAATTCAGGTGCAGAAATTGATAATGAAATCGTGGAAATCCTCGATTATCTTAGAAAAAGTAAAAATATAACCGCAAAAATGTACAAAAAATATGTAAATAATTTTGTAGGACGCGCTTGAAATTTAATGTAAACGATTAATTCTTATGATAATCAGTTGCATCGATCGACTGATTCGTCTATTAATGATTTTTATAATCGTTTATTATATAACAATGGCAGCGGTAACACTATTACTTGATTCGACCGCAACATCTCAAAACAGCTCAAATTTTAGAGTATCTTATTATCCAGCAATTGAACTAGCTGCAGGCTTCAACTACGAACTCGGATTAATATCAGCCACAATGTGGCACTCATTTTATAATATTAAAAAAGATGTTAATGATCGCTTTGATATTATCGTCGGCGGGATCACTAAAACAATACAAATAGTTCCTGGCGCCTACAACATGGAGGACATCAACGTTTTTATTAAATCGGAGACAACTAAATTAGGTTTTAACGGTGACGATGTTAACATTGATCCAAATTATAATACGCTGCGTTCAGAGTTGCGTTTGAAAAATAATTTTCGTGTTGATTTTACTTCTCCAAACACAGTTGGTGTTATGTTTGGTTTTTCACGCTTGATCTACGGTTCTTTAACTAATTCTGATGTAATAATTCGCGGTGAATTTCAAATAAATATATCTGATGTTAGTACTATTATAATCAACTGTTCTATCGTCTACGGGTCGCACACATCTAAGGGAAGTCGCGGTCAAACAATTTATTCGTTTAGTCCTGATACTCCTCCTGGATCACTTTTAATGGTGTCGCCGAAACAATTTATTTATTATCCGCTTAATGTCAGCGACAGAATTTCAGATATTACTATGTCAATCACAGACCAATCAGGACGACAACTGGATTTTAATAACGAGCAAGTAACCTACTACTTGCATTTACGTAAATCAACCTGAGTTTTGATTCAACAGCATATATGTTTAAGCGTTAACGAATCAACCATCGATCAGGCGTTAGATAAGATGTAATGACGTAAACAATTTTTATAAACATGTTTATTATATAAAATGAGGAGACGTAAGATCATGAATAAAAAAATAGTTGGAGGATTTCTTGGAGGAATCTTTTCTAAGGTAGTTAGAACAAAACCAGGAATAGCTCGTGGAATATCTCCGATTGCAATTTATGAAACGAAAAAAATCGGAGGAAATTTATTAAGCGATCTATTTGGGTTTGCAGCAAAGGCTGCGACAAAGGTTGCTCCAATAGCATTTGATGCAGCAAAATCATTTGCTACTGGTGCAATATCCGCAGCTGGAACAGCGGTCGGACAAAAGATCGCTGATAAAATTCGCGGACAACCACAATCGATCGTAGATCGATCACCATCGACGAATCAATCGATGATCGACCACGGTAGATCATCAGAAACAATGTTAACTCAAAAAGAAATTAATAAAATAATAGCAAACATAGCCCCAACTAATGAAATAGAACGCGATATGAAAAAAACTGCAAAAGAATTTAGTCAGCAATCACATCCGGTTATACAAAATCCAGTTTTTTTTTAACCCGATCGGTCCGATACATCACGATCGGTCGTGACTTATTCACCGATCGACCTGATCGGTCTCTGACCGATTCGTCGATTAACGATTGACGCCGATCGACCTGATCGGTCTCTGACCGATTCGTCGATTGATTGACGCCGATTAGCGAATCAAGAATTTTATGTAATCTCTATAAAATAAACAATAATGTCGATAAGATCTTATCTTAATATTAATGATGCTTACGACGTAGATAATTCTGCGACAGAATTCGAATACATAGAATATCAAGAAGACCAACCTAATACTCCCGATAAAACAGGGACTCTTATTTTAAGGACGCGTGATGAGGATCTTTATCTGCTGCCTCACAAAGGTTATATTGAAATCCGCGGGCGATTAAGAGATGCAAATGCTCCAGCAGCACTAGTAGATTTTTTGCCTAACGCTAATATCGCACTAGTAAACAATGGATGGTCACTGTTCACACAGGCAAAATATATAATCAACGATTACGAGATTGAACACATAAGAAATCTGCCAATGGCAAGCACGGTAATAAACATCGTAGGTTTTTCAGAGGATTACACAAGATCGATCGCAACAAATATGTTATGGATGAAAGACGGAGCCAGTGGAGGTGCAGTACCACATGAGTTTAGAACAGGTGACGGTTTTAATGTTGGAGCAGCTTTTACTCCAGTTGCTAATAACAATAATGTTCTTGTTGGAGCAGCTATCGTTGCTGATGCGGCAGGTATTAATCTTGCAATTCGTAATGCGGCAACAAACACCAGACAATCGAATTACAACGAAGGTTATGCAAAACGTCGAGCAGTTTGCGATGGTAGTCGCCAGGTTACAATACTTCTTCCTTTGAGTTCGGTCTTTGGTTTTTGTAAAGATGTTACTTCAGTTGTTAGAAGTATGAGACATAGAATTGAATTAACAGTATCCGACCAGGTAAATAACACGATACTTAAAGGAGCTGGAGTCAACGACGGTAGATTTGTTATTAATTATGCATCGCTATGGATGCCAAAAGTTGCACCAGCAACATTAATGTCTTTAGAGCTTGAACAGGCGCTATCGTCTTATACACGACGATTATATTTCGAACAATGGAGAACATACGATATTAATATGCCAGACCATAGCCCAAGTGGTACATGGCGAATAGATACTGTTCCATCGGAACGACTGCCTCGTCATGTATTTGTAGTATTTCAACTAGCAGAAAGAAAAAATAATCAACTGCAAAATAATATGATTTTCGATCATATGTTCGTGGAACGAATAGTTGTAAGAATGGCTTCGAGACAGTATCCTGAACGAGCTTTAGAATGTAATTTTGATCCAGCAAATAGAAATGTATCTCGCGCGTATTTTATGTTGATGGAAGCTATGCAAAAGTATCAGGATACCGCTGATGGATCTCAAATATCCATCGATGAGTTCGCTAGATTATACCCGATATTTCATTTTGATTTAACAACTGATTCCGAACGATTAGTCGGAACACCAGCAGATATTGAGGTTAAATGGAGTTTTAACAATGCTTTATATTCTACTGCTACGGTAACACCTGCAGATGCTCTTGGTGGTAGAGTATTTGGCGGTGTTGCCACCACAGGCGGTTACAACGGTTTAGCTTATGATGTTCACGCGTTAATAACATCTGACAGGTACATTGTTCTTGATGCTCTTAAAGGAAAAATGTCAATAAAAGTGTAATTTTTGTGTAAAAGATTCGCTGCAAGCGGATTGCGGTTGATCGCGATCTACGATTAATTATCATTCTTGTATAAACGATTATTATTATGCCACGTAAAACAACTAGACGATCAACTCGATCGACTCGAGCACGTAGATCTGGTGGGGCGATAGGCGCTGTTATTGCGTCGTTAGCTAGAACTTTATTACCAAAAATATTACCAGTACTAGGAACACTTGGTATTGCGGCAGCATCTGGAGCAATATCTGGAGCAACAAAAAAAGCAGTAGGCGGAGCATTAGTTAAAAACTCACGAGTTTATCGTAGAAGAGTTCCGACATATAAATTATATGGATCCGGAATTAAACGTTTGATTCGTTGATTTTTATATAATCGTTCTTAGAACGATTGACGATGATTTGTTGATCGGTCACGACCGATTAATGAAAGATTACATCAAATATTTTTATATAATCTATTATATAAACAATGATTAGAAGACAAAGACGATCCACTGGTGTTATGAAACGACATGGCGGATTTATTGGACCATTATTGGCATGAATAGCTGGTTCACTGCTGCCAAATCTTTTAGGTATTGGTCGTGGTCTTAAAAAAAGACGACCACGAGTAAGACGACCACGAAGAAGAGGACGAGGAGTAACTCTACCAGGAACAAGAAGACCAGGGTACTAACGCAGCCAATCAAACCACTAAGTAACTTTGAAATACTTGATTATTTAAAAAATATTAAAAATTTTAACGGCGTTTTCAGCAAGGATAAACTTCCGCGCAATCAGTCTCGCGACCAATCAGCGGTTATTAATCTTCAGGATTTCAATGATGGATCTGGAACTCATTGGGTTGCATTACACGGTAATAATTACTTTGATTCATATGGCATTCCACCTGGTGATGCTATTAAAAAATATATTAAGTGCAGTCCAATCAATCAAACGTGTTCGATCAATTACTCATCAACGCAAATTCAACCATCTGGAACAAACACATGCGGTTATTATTGCGTGTTATTTATACGATGGATGAACCTCAAAAAATCTTTTGTTGATTTTATTCTACAATTTGATCCAACACCGACGTTAAACAACGATAAAATTTGTATGAAATTATTTTACAATTCGATCCAACACCAACGATCTTCAATGATATAACGTCAACGATCATCAATGATATAACACCAACGTTAAATAATGATATAACGTAATGCAATTTTATATAATCTATCAAATAATGCTGTCATACTGTCTCAAATGTAAATCTAAAACTGAAAGCAACAATGAAAAAACATTAATCACAAAAAATAATAGAACCATGATAAAAAGTGTATGTGAAATATGCGGTAGTGCAAAAAGTACATTTATTAGCGCTAATAATACACGTGTTGGTAATAATATTATTATGGTTGATAGCGATCACGTTGATGATGTAAGCGATGATGACCTTATTATTATATAAAATCAATTATTACATAATCAATTATAATACATCATGAACTGCAAGTGTTTTATTAACGGTAAACCATCACAAAAATGTATTTGTGTTGAAGGAAATGCAGTACACGTTTACTGTAAAAAATGTAGACGAAATAAAATTGTAGGCGGAGCAGTGGACATACACGACTGGATTGGAAAGTTACCGCGGCCAAAGGGTGGATGGACATTACCAGGACATAAATATAGAGGACCATGGAATCCTCTAGATGATCAACTTGACAGTAATGATCAACCACTACCAGGACAAGAACCGTACAATCAAGTTGATGCCACAGCTATGCGACATGATACATGTTATCGTGATAACGTTGGAGCAAAACATATGTGCGACAAAAAAATGTTAGATGAACTTCGAGAAATAAAACCAACAAATATGAGAGAACGAGCTGATAAACTATTTGTCCGAGGAGTAATCGGAGCGAAATATAAACTTGGTCTTGGTCAATCAGCGAATCGATCAAAGACCGATCATCTCAGTAAACTTGCTGCTGAGCTTCATAAACCAAAAAAAAAAGAAATTTCAACGTCGTCGCGTTGTCGTAAACGCCGTAGATGACACCTGGGCCATTGATCTTGTAGATATGTCAGCACTAGCCGACGTCAACGATGATAATAAATTTTTGTTAACTGTGATGGATATTCAAAGTAGATTTTCTTTTATCGAACCAATAAAAAATAAAATGGGCGCAACAATAACATCAGCGTATAGTAAAATTATTACAAATAGTGAACGGCAACCAAATAAAATATGGACCGATCACGGAGCTGAGTTTTACAACAAACAATTTGAAACCTGGTTAAAGCAGCATAATATTAAAAAATATACGACAGGTAATGAAGGTAAAAGTGTAATTGTTGAACGATTCAATCGAACAATCAAAGAAAAATTGTATAAGTGGATGACCGCTAATGACACACGCAGATACGTTGATGCGCTACCACAAATCGTATCAGAATATAACAACACAGCGCATAGATCAATAGGAGTAACACCTATTGAAGCACTAGCTGATCCGGTAATAGCGAATGAAAACCTGTATCGAAAACATAAATTTAATGTTGGTGATCGTGTTAGAATTTCATTATCTAAAAAACAATTTGAAAAAGGTTTTACGCCAAATTGGAGCGAAGAAGTGTTTGTTATCAGTGAAATACTAACAACGATTCCTGTAACATACAAATTAAGCGATAAAAACAAGGAGCTGATAACAGGAAGTTTCTACGAGCAGGAACTGCAGCAAACAGATCAGGATGTATTTGTAATTGAAAAAGTAATAAAACAACGCGGTAATAAATCATTAGTAAAATGGCGCGGTTACGGTGACTCTTTTAATAGCTGGATACCAACTCGGTCAATCTATTACTGATCGAACGCGTTCGATTGCTGATAATTTATCGGTGAATCAGCAATCTGTGAACCAAACCAGTGCATTTCATGGCATATCCTAATATAATTATTTAAAATATGTTTACATTTGACAGGTTGACATAAACTTATTAGTTCATCGCGCCGTTGTTCATCAACGTTTAGTAATTGAAAGATTTTAACAAAAATATAATCGAATTTAATATTTTTTTTACGGCCCGGGATGGTAATATTTAAAAAAATTTAGTTTTAGTTGGAATTCTTCGCGTTCTTCTGATGTAAAATTGAATTTAATTGTTTTTTTTATTACATGATACTTCGCGTTATATCGCGTTTTCTTTCTGAAATTATGATACGGCCTATAATCAACGACGGTTACTGCGTCGTATTCGTCAACAACCTCACCGGGTTCTAAATCGTATGCTGGAACACTATCATCGATCCACTGACGATCGGTTACAACATTATTTGTAATTGAAATACATTTGTTGTTGTTATTATTAGGTTGATTGAGATCAGTAGCACTAATAAGTAATCTTAATTTGGCTAGCATAATTATATAAAACACAATTTTGTCTAATTGTTTATTATATAATAAATCATGACGACAACAATAAGATATCACTATAAAGGATTCATCGAAAACATACCTGATTTAGAACGAGCTATAAGATACTGTTTCTCAAATAATGATACAACAGGTAGCGTTGTTATTCAAATAAATAAATTAAGCAATAAAATTGGAGCAGAAAAAAATAATATTTTATTAACATCGAATGAATTAAAGATATTTAATGAGCTTGGTAGTGTAGTCGTCGAGTGGGGTGTCGACACGATAATGTTATACACACACACAATTGCATCTCGAAAAACGAACTAATCCGGATACTTAAAACCGGTTAAACATATTGAAATTTAATTTTACGGTTCAATTTCTTCGAAAACGCCGTTCTTGTAACACCATCAGCGGCACGTTGAACAGACCTTGGAACAATATTAAAATGGCGACCTGCTGACGTTATTGACTCAAATTCTTGTTGTTCTTTTGTTTCTGAATCGATTGATGTTACTGGTCGAGCTAATCTAGCACCACCAGCGTTACCTCGTCGTGAGTTTTCCCGTTGAGAAACTAAATCTAAATTTTCAAGGCGGTTATCCGTTTTTATCTTATTTAGGTGGTCTATGACCAACTTTGACTGAATAATATCAATTGAAAACCTCATATACAAAACGATGTGATAACATACGTTTATTATTATTAGGTGATAAAGTAAAACTTAAATATCCAGTATTAGTTATATGACCGACTGTCTTCTTTGTTCTCGCATGTTGTATCATACCTTGATCATTGGCTTCATAATTATTATATGTTGGATGTCTTTGATATTCGTCCTGTAATCCTAAATTATCGACATTATTATCGATAACAGAACCGTTAACATGATAAACTCTGTATCCTGCTGGAATTTCATCAACAAAACATGTGTAAATAAAATTTTTAACGAACATTTCTGTTTCATCAACAACAATTTTATAACTCGCCGGTGTTGTAATAATTTCTAAATAAATTTCATCATCACAGGAAACCAATCCATTCATTGTGCCGTAAAATCCGTTAAATTCAGGATGTGCACAGGGTGTGTTGAGTTCATCGTAATCGGGAATCATATATTTTTGCATTATTATATATATAATTGTTTCTCTAATTGAAAGTTTTATTTCCCGCGATGTCTATCATACACTGTTGATCATGTGTAATAAAAAAATAATCAATTAAACAAACAAATATATATATAATAATGCGGAAATCAACACATATCAAGAAAATTGCATCAGCGTTCGCTGGATTCGATAATTCGTGGCAAATTGATATGGATGATAAAATCGTGTCATTATCACCATTAGAACTATATGACATAATATCGCCAACAATATTACAAGAACGTAAAAAACATTTAAGTATCAAATTTTTAGTGCAATATAAAGTAATATTTGAAAAAGCAATGGCAATCGACGATAGTGAAATTGAAGCATTCATCTCATCCAAATCAAAAACTGCTTTGCTCGGATCAGATTTAAAGAAAATAATAACAAAAATAATTTTTAATGAAATTGAAAACAAAATAGCGGAATATGTTTCATCTGGTTCCGCATGGGTACTACAACAAATACAATCTATTTTTGTTCACACCCATAAATTTAAACCACTGCGAGGAAAATTGTATGTAGAACTACCAGAAAAAACTAATAACAGCAAGTGCGTGATAAACGTAAAAAACAACGATAACAAATGTTTTCAATGGGCGATTCTATCAGCGATATATACTCCTGAAAGAAATCCAAACAGAGTGTCGCATTACAAACAATATGAAAACTCATTAAATTTTACTGGAATCGAGTTTCCTGTTGCTGAATCACAGATTGGAAAATTTGAAAAACTCAATGGAATCAGCATTAATGTGTTTGGTCTTGAAGAATTAGATGATAAAATAAAATATTATCCGCGGTTGATAAGTAAAACAGCATCGCAGGAAACAATTAATTTGCTCTATTACAAAGAACATTACTGCTATATCAAAAACTTTGATGGTTTAGTTGCGTCACAGTATAACAAACATAAATCTAAAATGTATTTCTGTTATAAATGTCTACATGGATGTCAATCACAGGATGTGTTAAGTAAACATCTCGATTATTGCGTAGAAGTCCAGCGAGTAAAACTACCAGAAAAAGGTAAAGAATCGTTAAGTTTCAACAAATACAATAAACAACTGAAGATTCCATATGTTTTTTACGCCGACTTTGAATCGCTACTGATACCAATCGAAGTAGCATTAAACGATCCTAAAATATCATCAACAACTGCAATACAAAATCATGTCCCCTGTGGTGTTGCTTACAAAGTAGTTTGTACAAATCCAAAATTATCAAAAGAGATTAGATTATATCGCGGAGACAATCCGGCAGAATGGTTGTTATCAAACTTGATGAATGAAGCAAATAACATACGATTAATGTACAGAAAACCTAAAAAAATGATACCGCTAACACAGCAACAAGAAGAAGAATTTAATCTATCAAATATTTGTCATATTTGTCAGCAACAAATTATACGCGAATCTGATAAAGTAAGAGATCATTGCCATGTTACCGGAGAATATCGTGGACAAGCACATGATAAATGTAATCTACATTTCAGATGCCCAGAGTTTATTCCAATAATATTTCACAATTTGCGAGGATATGATTCGCATATCATCGTCAGCGCCTTTGATAACGTTAATCTTCGTGATAAAAAAATCAGCTGCATCGCAAACACAGATGAGAAGTATATGTCTGTCACAATAGGTCCTCTGCAATTCATTGATAGCTTGCAGTTTAAACCTGCGTCATTAGATGTACTAGCAAAAGGATGCAATAAATTTACTCATCTAGAGCAGCATTTCATGGAGAACAGCAACATACTAAAAAACAAAGAAATTTATCCTTACGAATACATGAACGACTGGAGTAAATTCGATGAAACATGTCTGCCACCACATGATAAATTCTATTCCAAACTAAAAATGGAACAAATATCCGACAACGATTACAAACACGCGCATAAAGTTTGGTCAACGCTAAATTGTAAAACATTAGGTGATTACCATGATGTATATCTTAAAACCGATGTTCTATTATTAGCTGATATTTTCGAGGAATTTAGATCCACGTGTTTAAACTATTACAAACTTGATCCTTGTTGGTACTACTCATCACCAGGATTATCGTGGAACGCAGCATTAAAATTAACCAGAGTAAATCTAAAACTGTTGACAGATCCAACCATGTTTTACTTTATAGAAAAATCAATACGTGGAGGAATAAGTGTTATTACTAAAAAGCACGCAGTCGCCAACAACAAATACTTAAAAGATTATGATGCAAATAAGCCATCAAGTTATATCACGTATTTGGATTTTAATAATCTTTATGGTTGGGCTATGTCTCAACCAATGCCAGTTGACGATTTTAAATGGATAACAGGAAACCAGTATCTAAAAGAAACGAGTAAGAAAATACCAGACGATGTGGGATACTTTGTTGAGGTCAATCTAATGTATCCCAGTCATCTTCATAAATTACACAATGATTATCCTTTCTGCGCGGAACAACTATTAATCACCGATGATATGATATCTCAGGAACAACGCGATCTAAAAGTAAAATATAATTTGAGTAAAAATGTAACGTGTAAACTTGTACCAAATTTGATGAGTAAAACTCGATACATTATTCACCACCGGGCGTTAAAACAAGCAGTTGATCACGGTATTGTAATAACATATGTTCATCGTGCATTAAAATTTAGACAAACTTGTTGGCTCAAAGAATACATTGACTTTAACACAAGTAAAAGAACAGCAGCAACAACTGAATCAGAGAAAGACTTTTTCAAGTTGATGAATAATTCGGTATTTGGTAAAACAATGGAAAACATAAGAAAACGTCGAAACATAGAATTAATCAATAATCCAGCACGACGAGATAAAGTTCTAGCCGAAGACACATTTGTGTCAATGAAGATTTTCACAGAAAACCTGGTAGCGGTTCATAAACGTAAAACCGAACTAAAACTAAACAAGCCAATTTATGTTGGATCCGCTATACTAGATGTATCAAAGATATTAATATATGAATTTCATTACGATTATTTCAAACACAAGTATCTAAACTCAGAATTGTTATTTAGCGATACTGATTCTCTCTGTTATTTCGTACCAACTGAAGATTTATATCAAGACATCTATGACAACAAAGCGTTATTTGATCTATCAGACTATCCCAATAGTAGTCCGTTTAAAAACGATGATAATAAAAAAGTAATCGGTAAATTTAAAGATGAAACTAATTTCACTCCAATCAAAGAATTCGTTGGATTAAGATCTAAAATGCATAGCATAAAAACCGATGATGATAAAATAAAGAAAAAAGCTAAAGGAATCGTAAAAACAGTAGTTGATAAGCATGTATCATTTGATGATTATCTTAATGCGTTAGATGGTGAACATAATCATGTCTCAATGACAACGATAAACTCTACCAAACATAATATTAAAACAAACACAATCAATAAATCCGGATTGTGTAATTTTGATGATAAAATAATTTGTTATGATGGTATTACTACATTTGCATTCGGATATGATTACAGTGACGATGTCAACGATAATGAATCAGAAAATGTTCTTGATATAATCTTTGGTTAACAATCATTTTTATCTAAACCATAGTATAGTGTAAATAATATGTAATCTATACTATAGTGTAAATAATATGTAATCTTTATAATAGTGTAAATAATATGTAATCTTTATAATGGGGGGGGGGGAGACAGATTGCTATTAAACAGATATTAATCAAAGTTGATTACAATCCTAAAGTAGTATGTAAAAAGGCGCGATCCAAGCACAGACATCTCTGTCCATCTCTTAATCCAGAGGAGCGGTCCGGTAGGACCGTGACGATGGATTGAGAGAGGGACAGAGTGGCTGTGCTGGGATCCGCCTTTATACATACTACTGGGTTGTCCAATGCACTGACATTTCTCTTTTTATGTTTCAAGTTTAAACATTCGGAGAATATGATTCGACCCGTTAATTGTATTTCTTATGTAATCTCCCCGAAAAGTTTCTAAATGTAAAGATTTAGTGCTGATATTTTTCGTAAAGAAAAGTAATAATCCGACTGAGTATACATGAGAGTCCAGGTGTTATGTATACATGTCTGTTCATCCCACGCATATTCTATTATATATGACTAGGACTAATGGGTTGTACCCAATTTGTGTAAGCCTGATAAGTAACACGAGAAATGTCCAGTTTAATTGGACAACCAACTGTGTTGTCAGCATTCGATTCCAATTAATGCAGACTATGAAAGGTCCATCTCACGGTTTTATTGTATAGCATTGCGCTACGCACGACATAGATTCGTTGCTGTGTCCATAGTGAGAAATTGTCTCTACTTTGATTTCTATCATTTGAAATTCAAATATTAATAAGGACAAAAGAAATACTGAAACACTTAAACATCTTATGGTTTAAACAAACAATATACAAACAGCATCAGTGAAAGAGGAGATATGGGGGGAGGGGACGGAAGAGGAGGGAAAGGGAAGAGGGATGAAAAAAATAGTATCCGCAATCCTTTACATCCTATTCAAGTAGATTTTTGCATGAAATAATTGCGAGTAAATACATAAATAGATACCTGAAGTTAGACTGAGGCATTTAAGAATCCTTCACTAATTTTATCCTTAAAGAAAAATGATGTGTAATGAAGTTTTAAGTTATTTTAGCACTCTTGCAAGGGATTACATCATTCGGGCACATCGGGACATTATAGACTACTGACACATCAGAACATTCAAGACTACTAGCACACAAGGGCATTCAAGGCTACTGGAATTCATTCGGAACATTCTATATTTTGGACTTGTGATTAAGACACTTATGATTATTGGCTTCTTTCGATTTTAATTCACGTTATATTGTCTTTTGAATTTTCACTTTAATTGTCTCGAAATAAATTGCTTGTTGATTTTACTTACATTGTTGGTTTCACTTTCTTTCTGTTACATTATTTTAAGACCTCGAGTCGTAGCAGAAGATTCTATCTAATATGTAGGAGAGAAAAAATCAGAAATTATTTTCTTGCAGACATGGGGCACAGGACTGACAACTTTACAAGGCAGCACACGGCAGCACAAATGAAGCGCATCTGAGCCGCCATACATTGTCTGGGTTTGTTATCGCTCGTTTTTTTTTTTTTTTTTTTTTTTTTTTTTTTTTTTTTTTATTCGCGGAGACGATAAAATAAGCTTTAGATAGCTCTGGGTCAAAATAGCTTTAAGGGAGCGATATATTGTGCGACCTGTGAGGAGCGTGGTTATGTAATTTTTAAATCTTATTATAAACATTTCTTTCATTTACAGACATAGTTGTTACAAGGTATAAAGACCATTAGTCCTTATTCTAAGCATTTCTTTCGCTTACAGACGTATTTGTTACAAGGTATAAAGACCATTAGTCCTTATTCTAAACATTTCTTTCGTTTACAGACGTATTTGTTACAAGGTATAAAGACCATTAGTCCTTATTCTAAACATTTCTTTCGTTTACAGACGTATTTGTTACAAGGTATAAAGACCATTAGTCCTTATTATAAACATTTCTTTCGTTTACAGACGTATTTGTTACAAGGTATAAAGACCATTAGTCCTTATTATAAACATTTCTTTCGCTTACAGACGTATTTGTTACAAGGTATAAAGAACATTAGTCCTAAAGAAAAACAAAAGATGTTTAAGAAAATTCTTTGCGTTAATATATTTGTTTTTCTTGGGTTGGTTACGGGGTGGTTTGTGTGTGTGTATGTGTGTTTGTTTGTCTTTTTTTACACAAGTGTGGACATAGTATTGTTCATCTGAAAACAGACGTAGAGTACTACGGAACCACAGGAGCTTGACGTCAGATAGAATTTACATTTTGGTTTTTGGATCGTACCCTGTACATTATAAAGTCTTTATTATCATTATTATATACATCGTACTATCCAGAGGCACTGACAAACGACAATGTCCTGTGCAGAGAACCTAACCATGTATGAATGTGGGAATAGCAAATATTTAGCAAGGAAAATAACTATAAGAATGAAGCTACAACATTTATCTACTTTCGGTTTTCAGCATTCAATATGGATTTTTGGCATCAAATGTAGACTATGTACGTGAATTAGATTCATAAATTGTACAATATGTAATTGTAATAGCCAGTTGCATGGTATGCATGATTGGTTGCATTATAGTATGTACATAATAATCGACAATGACACATTCCTTTGAATGATCCCAACCATATGAACGATAACGACGATGCAAAAAATGGCTAACTTTAAACAGTAACTTTCAATATTAATTGATAAAATCTTTCCTTAACTCAAAAAGCGTGCACTTGTCAATTTTTCTGCAAGCTTACCTTTTGTGTGGGCCGCAGTATTTTAACCCCCTTGAACACCTTTTTTTTTATCTTCACGTGTTTACACGTAGATATTAAACAATGTTTCCAGTGTCATTTCTTATGTAACGCACTTTGCACCCGCGGTGATTTTAATATAGCAAAATGTATGGAGGCCCGCACGAGAGGCGAACGGGTTGAAGAATGACAACTGACAGACTTAAGGCTCAATAACGAGTTTCCTGTATTACTATTTAATTTTTTTTAAAAGATGTAAAAGAACAAGAAAAGTATACGGGAAGCTAATAAACTGGGGGTGAGTTCCAGTTATGATATGAGCAAATACATAAATACATAGAGCACGCAAATAGAAAATGAATGCTTTGCAATATGTCAAACTTGGTATGAAAGATAGTGAGGAAAGAATGTTGTATTTTATTTTGTTCACTATTTTCGAGAATAAGAGCGACTTTAAAAAAATATACGATGGATCATCGCATCTTATCTATTTTCAAGACCCACACAAAATTTTATGTATTTAATCGAATCAAGCCTTGAGGACTGGTACAGTTTGCACCGTTTGCAATTACTGTAGTATCACAATTTTCGTGAGGTACTAATTTTAGTAGATTTCGTTGATATACTGAACCACGAATTTAAAGACCCAATGAAAAATTAGCCACATATGATAAAAAGCCTCCCCCCCCTTATGTTTTTTTCTGTGTTTCATTCCTAGATATCAACAAAGCTAGTTGATAAATCAACCTCATTTTTGTAATCTGGTAAAAACAATATTAGCTTTTACACGTATTTGTTTTATTTAAACCCTTTAAAACATAACAATAAAATATTTTATATTGTTTCAATGCACACGTATATATATATATATATATATATATATATATATATATATATATATATATATATATATATATATATATATATACGGTAGCTGTAATTTTCACTCAGTGCCTTAAATCGATAAGTTGTGAGATAAGTAAGGATAAAGAGAAATGTGAAAAAGCATACGGTATTCAAACACTGTTATTACTGAAATTTAAAGAAAGAATAAGAAATGATACTATACATGAAAATTAGATTTAATACTTATTCAAACCGATTCTATCTTTACGTAAAACTGTAGTCGAAAAATTTAAATCCTTGTTAAACCATGCCTCATTTTATCCATGCATGCTTAATCCCAATGAACAACATGACTGTAAAATATTAAAACTATTGCTTGAGGCACAGTTACTAATAAAACACTGTATATACACTAATTACCGCAGAGTATTGAAGCTCACACTTCACTGATTTTCGGGCGAAATCACTGAATCAACATCGCGTCAAACAAGTCGACTGGTACACAAATGCTTGTCAGGTAAATAATCCTGAAATTGTTGAATTAAACAAGTCCACCATTCTCAAAGTCACAGATAATTAGGTAAGATCTTTAACACATTTTCGCGTGAGCCGCATTTATCCATTTAGCATGAATCGGCTTGATTGATGAAGTTTTAAGTTAAGTCTAGTGGATGAAGTTGGTTCGTACACGAGGCAGGCTAAAGCAAAGGGGTGATTCTTCTTTTGTTTGTTTCATAACCAGGTTCAAATCCCATAATGAATGTAATTTTTTTTTTTTAATGTGAGTTTTTGTTTTACTTTGAATTAGGAAACATAATTAAGTCACTACTGATATTTTGTGTGAGAATATACACAAAACACGACATAACAAATGGTAAACTACTGAAATTATAGCGCGGGGTACGGTAAGAAATCTGCAACTTCAATCTGTTATACACGTAAGCTAGCCAATGCGTTTTAGGATGAAATGAAATGAAAATTTGCTTGTTCCGAGTGAATAACGAATATATTTCATCTCGTGGGTGAAAAACTAAAATATATTCACTCGTGGCTTCGACTCTCGTGAAAATACCGAGTTTTTCACCAACTCGATGAAAATATCCGTTAATCACTCGATAGAAACAAATATCTTCTATATATTTTCACATGTGAAAATAAAAGATTTCCATTATGCCACGCGACGCTTGATTGTGTTCGCATATAGAAATTATACTTGTAACAAGAAAAACGAGCATTTTGTGAGTTTGAGCAATACAAAGAAACTGCATTACATACACTCGTGGACATAATTTTTTGCCGCAGATATTTGACTCGCCACCGTTTGCTTCTTGACGAAGTTATATCCCTTTCATAACCTTAACAACAATGTAAAAAATCCGGTGTGCTAAATCGCTCAATTGTGCTTGCTTTTATGATCAAATTTGGTCAAATAGTTTACAAAATGTCAAAAATTTAATTTATTACAACAGATTAGGTCATGCTAAGCATACCGTTCTCTCAAATCGTTGATATTTAGGCTAGTTTATGATCAGCCAAAAAAATGCGATTGAAATTGAGGTGAGCTTGCAAAAAGGGGCTGATGTGTGTCTGTGTGCTGAAGAATGAATTTAATCTTCAAAGTTTCGATTCAGAAGCAAGTCAGATACAGTGGCGGCGCGAGGGGGTCGGGTGGGGGGGGGGGGGATGGGGGCGGGATTGCGTCTGGGCGATGGTGGCGCCGTCGGGAGCTTTTTTGTTGTTGCAGCTGTAACGGGGGCTTAGATGGGTGGGGGTAGGATGGAGGTAGGCAACTGACATAAAAACCGTTCTTTGTGGCAAAGTAGGGGCGCTACTAAAGAACATTGCCCCCGCGGGCGCCTCGAACCCTCGCGCCTCCACTGGTCTGATACGTAATAAAATGAATACTTTCTTTTCCTGCGTAAATACAGAATATATTTCATCTTGTGGTACCATAAAAAAAAAAAAAAAAAAAAAAAAATTAATTCGTGTCATTAGCTAAAATTAAGATAAGAACGGAAAATTGTCAGGTTTGTCAGGTTTCTTGGCCTGACGAGGATTAGCACAATGTCGAACTTGATCACATTTCATGACGGAAAACCACATTAAACCAAATGACCACACCCACCTACACAAACGATAAATGTACTAAAAAAAAAAAAAAAAAAAATGGTGACCATTTGTCGCTACTTTGTTTCTGGAGTCGTTTGAGTTGACTCGAACATTACACAGAACATGGCCAAGGCAAAATTTTATATGAAAAAATATGCCCTTTTATGGCTTTTTTTTTTTTTTTTTTTTTCTTTTTTCTTCTTCATTTTTTCGAAGCAAAATTAACTGGCCTAATCACTGGGAAGCATTGACTTAGTCGGAGTTTGGTCTAAATTTGTAATCGTCATTGTAACCATTATCTCCACAACTGAAAATGTCAATTTTGTTTTTAAGAAAAATCCAATTCTTTTATTTCACAAATGTAGAAATCATAAAAAGTTATTCTTTTTATCAAACTCATCTATTTTGTTAGCTATCTCTATCTAAAATATCAATGTCATGTGGACCTAATTGTGCCCTATTTAGAAAGCGATTTTTACTCTAACACCGTATTGTAGACATGCTCGCGCGCACGAGTAAGTAGCTAAGATCCTTCAGCATTTCATCTTCTGTTATTTCTCGAGCTACTATAACTGTCTTCCTCTGTAAAAGTCAATACAACTGCTACGCGCAGCAATCACAACACAGTGATCTAAACTAATCTGCGTTATTCTTCAGATTAACCAATTATTTATTGTAAAGACACACAGCAAACAGGACACAACACACAATGTACCATACCAATCAGAGTCATGCTGAGAGGCTAATGTCTTCTGTAGCTGCGACGTATATCTTAATAATCGTGTTGGTACTGAACAATACAACTGTTAAAATACCCGATAATAAAAGGCTGTGCAGCAATGCGATTGTTTATAGTGACATTGTTTTGGTGGGAATGCTCCCCCAATGTCCGTTCTCTCCATTCCAGCCAGTCTCGTCCTAATTAAAAATGTCTTTGTCTGCAATATCCATACGAGGGAGAGTGTCTTGCAGCAGCTTGAAGCATTGGTCCATAACACGATAGTCTGCCATTCTGTGTCGACTTTTGTCTTCTTCCTGCTGTTCCTTCTGTGAATGTTTTTAGGTGACGGTCACGTAAGCATCTGAACCACATTTCACTTTAGCCACTGTCTTGATTAAAGAGGGATTATTATGGAGACTATAAAGTGACGAACGAGTTCACGTGTCAATGGAAAATATTGTCCTGAAATATACTTCATATGTTCAAGTAAAGCCCCTTCTAACTCGCGTGTGCGTTCGAGATGGACCGAGTGTTTTCATATGGACTCGTATTTTAATATAATCGTCAAGATTTTTTTTTGTTTTTTTGTTTTTTTGTTTTTTGGTAACATTGTGTTCATTAGCAGCTTTTCTTAATGGCAGGCCTTTAGCTTTAACAGACAAAATGGAAATTAAAAGGTTCTCTTGGACGTATGTCTTAGGCATGCTTAAAATAAATTAAAGGGGGCAGGGTACAGATTTACCATTATGACAATTTTGGTTGGAATGTAAGTTTATCTTTCGTTAAATATGTTATTGGCAACTTTCAAATTTGGATATAAGGTTTGTCGAATTAACAACGGGAGACTGGGCTTTTAATGTACACATCTACATTCTATAATTCCGACTATTATATGACCCTATGTCATATTCGGTTGTGGGATTTTTTCACAGATTCACGGAGTAAGTATCAAAATGTGAATTCGAAGTTTTTTTGTGTGGTCATTCGACCGAGACGGTATCCGTTGGATCACATTCGACCTAGTAACATGGCATTCAACAGAATTGTACAGCATTTGCAGACATTTAACATGATCGTTGTCATATTTTTCCAATATCAATTTGTGAGTGAATTGTTACGTTTTATATACTAGACGTTAGACTATAAAATTTGGTGTAGTTAAATTTGTGTCACGTTTTGCTTAGTACAGATATACTTATAATCTCTAGGACGATTTGCCCCTTTCTAATGATAATCGATCTTTTTATGTAAAGAAATAAAAAAGAACATTTATTGTTCATTTACTAAACGACTTTTGCCTAAAGGTACTTCTCGATTAGACTACAGTATCGGTACAAAGGTTCAACATGACTATGGCAAAACATCCCAGATTAAACAGCCCCAGGAAACGTTAACTGTTCACAAGTAACGTTTAACATCACAAATCCAAGTATTCAACACATTAAATGAAACATGTTCTTGAAAACTTAAAGAAAAAAAATGGTTTTGGATATTTAAGCTATGGGGGTATCTGAATAATGTGTCACACATGATAATCGGCACCTCAGAACAGAAAATGAGATGATTCTAGTGATTACATCCTCTGCATCACACTTTGCTTATATCACAACGACCAGATTTACTGTTATTCTCTCAAGTGAGAAAAGGCGGATGTTTTTTTTTTTTTTTTTTTTTTTGGCCACAGATTTGTGTGTAATGTGCTAATTATTATCGCCAGCGTCAGACTTTTTTTTCAGAAAAACTATGTTTTATGCGTTGCATTTTCCATTTTGGTCGAGGTTTGGGTGCATTGATTGTCCCTTCCACATGGTTATGGGACTTCTTTGGGTCTGTATTTTCTGCCTTCTGTGTCTGATGTTTCAAGATTTTGGTGTTTGTAATCAACTACTACTAATGAAATCTTCTTTTTGCTGTTAGTGTTAGGAACTTCGACTTTTTGAAAAAGACTCGGAATTACTCTTGCTGATACTTTTCATATTCTAAAGAGTTTGTCGGACGAACATCTGGCTAGATGTGCGCAGCAGAACAGGTCTCTATACAGCGATAGCTGATGAAAATAGCACTCAACGATGTTTCAACCGTCCATGAGATAATTTCACTTAAAAACTTCAATGTTATTCCTACAACTTTTTAAAGGAAAAGTGTAAGAACTCATTCGGTTTCAAAAGATTCAAAATATCAACTTGATTTGCATGGATCCCCTGAGTATTTCTCTACCGAAAAGAAAGTACATGCACAATAGGCATGGTGCGAAAGATTCTGATCTTGCTCTGTGAATAAAATTGTTAATAAAATTACACTTAATCAAACATTGATTGCCTCCTATACATGGTCCAATAATATTTGACGAAAGTAGACACGCATATCAGGCAATGGCAACTAATCCAGAATAAAAACTGTTTTCCCTGATGTTAAGAAGCGCTCTAAGATGTTTTCGGTGAAAAGCAGCAATAGAGTATGTTAATCATGGGGAAATGGTTTTAGACTGCTCTTCACTGGGAAAAAGTTACACTGGAGTAATTTTCCAATAAACAGCGTCTAAATAAGTCTTTTTTTTTTAGGGAGAAACAATTTTTTGGAGTGTGTGTGGATGTGGGGGTTGGGGAATTGAGGAATACTTTAAAATGTCGATATAATCTTAACATATCATATGTTCTATTTGAAAAACAAATTTTTGACCGCTGAATGAAATAGAATTAGTCCGATTTTGCATAATGTTTTCCTTAACTTTCTTAGGAATAAATTTTACGAAGATCCAGTTTAGTCGCGATTGCCTTATAGAGAAGGAAGCAAAGAATAGTTGGTATAGGTGAAATATTTATATCAATATGTAATAAAGTACATACATGTCAAGTTTCATTTTTCTCCAGATCTTTGCGTGTCGCAGGAATCATTTAACCTACCACGTTGTCATTTAAAAATGTATCATCAACCTCTCACATTTGTCTTTTTGACAGACAGCTTTTCGTAGAAAAAAAAAAGAAGAAAAAAAGAAAAAATTAAAACGTGGTAGACAAAGGCAGCAATGGTTTCATAATTTTGCTTTTTCATGACCAAAATTTGCCTCATGCTCCATGTAAAATTATGACAATTGTCAATTTTCTTTTGACATTAGAAGATATTGTTGCCAAAATTGTACAAAACATATAAATGTTCATTAATATGTCGAACTTTACAGCGACAAAATGTGTCCTTACGATAAAAACCTTTGTATGTTTACGATTGTGACACCAGTGTGCGGTTTTTTCTTTTAACTTTGATGCCTGTCAAGCGTATACCGTAAAGATATCTATCAACATATACAATAATTAACATGTTGAACTAGTCAAGGTTAGACTGAGGAGAGTTGAACTGGTGACATTTTAAAATGGTCATTAATGCTTCGTAAATATTGAAAACAATTACCATCCTGTAACAAACAGACTTCTATCCAGCGGTAACAAACAGACTTCTTCGAGCGGTAACAAATATACTTCTTCCAGCGGTAACAAATAGACTTCTTCCAGCGGTAACAAATAGACTTCTTCCAGCGGTATTTTCAAAATTTTTAACATGCATTACCTCTTGTTCTCAGTCTATATCTCTGTAAATAAGTAAGTGCAGAATATTCTTTATATTGTAATAAGTTTCATATTTCTAGGTGATTAGTAATGAATCCATCTACAGGAAGAATTTAGGATGAGAATTTTAACAAATATTAACAATTTGAAGCGGAATCCACATGCATATAAACACAAATAAATGAGAAATGTAAACATTGTCATGCCATCGGTTTCATTTACGTATTTGTACTAAGCTATAAGCTATCATTATATATATATATATATATATATATATATATATATATATATATATATATATATACATATATACAATTGGAACGTCCGATTACTTTGCTCTGGCGTACAGACTACTTTCAGACTAGAGATTTTACAGCAAACTCAATTTTGACCCAACTGCTGAACACGCTGAAATCGTGTGTCAGACATTAAAAGACATGCATACCACAGGTCACATTGATGACAAAGCACTGACGTAGCTCCTACCAGTTGAGCCCAAACCAGGGAGATTTTATTTACTCTCTAAAATACAAAAAGAACGGAACCAGGGGAGACCAATAATTTCGGTACACAACCATTCCACTGAAAACAATTCTGAATTGGTTGATTATCACCTTCGTGGAAAAAAAACTCCCTTCATATGTCCAAGATACAACGGACTATCTCAACAAAACAGCGAAAAACTAACCTTCCAGATAACACTCTCCTCGTAACTATGGACTATGGACGTCTGTTCCTTATACACCAGCATCCCACACGAGGAAGGTATCACAGCCTGCAAGGAAGCATGAAACGGTCGACCTGATCCGTCCCCACCTACGTACTATCTGGTCAAACTCTTAACATATGTTCTTAAGTTTAACAATTTTGTATTCAACAACCATCACTTCCTACAAATTAATGGAACTGCAACGGGCACTAAATGGCACCTTTGAATGCCAATATATTTATGGGAAGACTCGAGTAAAAGTTCGTCAACGAGGCACCCTATAGATCTCGAAGCTGTTTTATTGACGATATATAATCAAAATGGATCGAAACGGGCGACAATATCAAAATATTTCTTGAATTCTCTAATAACTTCCATCCTACGATTAAATTTACGTCCGAGTCATCAAACAGGTCCAACATCTTTTTGGATACTGTTACGACTCTAGGTCTTAAAGTAATGTAACAGAAAGAAAGTGAAACCAACAATGTAAGTAAAATCAACAAACAATTTATTTCTAGACAATTACAGTTAAAATTCAAAATGACACTTACACTAACTTGAATCGAAGCCCAAATAATCCAATAGTCATAAGTATCCTAATCACGTCCTAAATATAGAATGTTCTGAATGAATTCCAGTAGCCTTGAATGTCCTGATGTGTCAGTAATCTTGAATGTCCTGATATGCCCGAATGATGTAATCCAGAATATCTTTGAATGAATTCACATAAATCCCAAAGTCAAGTATTAATCCAAAATGAGAATGAGCACTTTTAGTAATTCCAATAAATACTTCAAATAAATATATCCTCTCTCTGAATTTACTCTGATTTTCACAACTGTAACATCTGATTACTAAAATAAATTCCTTAATAGACTGATCTTAATAATATGAAGTTTAGTATATGATTGGAATCTTGTTTACCAAATGCTCCATAAAAAAAGAAACAAGTCACCTGACAGAATATTCTAGAACAGAGGTGGGCAAACTTTCCAGTGCAAGGGCCGCATACACAAATTTACAACTTTAGCGGGCCGCATAGTTCATTAAGTAAAATAATTAATATTTGAAATAGCAAAAACAAAAGGTTTTTCTAAATAACATCATAATTAATTTTCAGTTGTTAATATTTGAAAACTTAAACTTCAAAAGAAGCACATTTATTTGATAAACAGAGTAACATAAACAGAGTCAGTGCGAATGATGCAGCTGATCACATTCATTGACCAGTTTGTCAAAATTTGGTGACATGTTGCTCGTGCTGATCTTTAAAACTGAGTGAAGATTTGAATCTGTGAGAAGCGATCTGTTCTTTGACTTGTTGACTTTCATAGTAGAGAAAGTCTGCACACAAATGTAGGTTGATGCAAACAACACAAACATCTTTCTGGCAAATTCTTTCAGATTTTGAAACTTTCCTGGGTGTAGAGAAGCATAAAACTCAATCAGGGGTTTGGTTTGAAAAGTTCTTCTTAAGGAGTTGTCGGCCTGCAAATCAATCAGTTCCATCTGCAGTTTTTCAGTGGCTGTTTCAATGTCACAAGCAAAGGGTGAGCTGAGCAGGTCGAACTGTTGTTCCATTGCCTTGAAATCAGCAAACCTCCTGATAAATTCATCTTTTAAAGCCGTGATCTGACAACTGTACTTGTCAGATAATGCTTCTGAAACAGTCTGCGTCTTCAAAAGAGGAAAATGAGCAAAGTTCTGCTCATTCAGCTGCTTGTCAAAAAGTTTAAGCCCCATTTGAAAGGATTTCACTTCCACGTACAATTCATGAGCAAATACACCTTTTCCTTGAAGTTTAGTGTTCAGCTCATTCGATTTTTGCATTATGTCCACAGCAAATGCAAAATCACAAATCCATTCTTCATTCTGCATTTGTTTTGAAGAGTCACAAGAGATATCTTTCATAGAAAAAAACATGAGAATCTCTGCTTTGAGGTCCACACCCTCTTTAGTACTTTTCCCATGTTTAACCAGCGGACATTTGTGTGGTACAGCACATCAGTAAAATCAGCTTCCATATCTTCCAACAGGCTTCGGAACTGCCTGTGTTTCAGTCCCCTTGCTCTTATTGCATTCACTGCACACACGACTGGATCCACAACATGTTTAAGATTTAAAGAAGACTTACAGAGGCTTTCTTGATGTATGATGCAGTGAAAGGACAGTACACTGTGCAGTGGGAAATCTTCTTTAATTTTATAATTCATTAACTTCACAAGGCCGCAATGTTTACCTGTGAGTGAAAGAGACCCATCAGTTGTAATACTTGCCAGTTTATCTAAGCTTAATCCAGATCTGATCAAACTGTTAATGACACTGTTGTACAAATCTTTCTCAGCACAAGTGTCTTTGAGAGACTCCATAGATAACAATTCCTCTGTAATGTCAAAGTTTGCATCAATTCCTCTGATACAAATAAGCAACTGTGCAGTATCCTGAAGATCATTACTCTCATCCAAAGCAATCGAAAACCACTGAAAACTATCACTGGCGTTTAACAGTTCTTCTTGAAGATTCACTGCAATTGCGTCTATGCGACGAACAATACTTCTTCGTGATAATGATATGGCTTCTACTTTTGACTTGGCTTCAGGACACACAACACTGACAGCATCAATCATACAATCTTTAATAAATTCTGCTTCCGAAAATGGTTTGTTTTGCTTTGCGATTTTGTTGGCCAACACGAAACTTGCCTTTGTTACATTCTCTTGTAAAGATGAAGTTTTCACAAACACAGCTTGCTGTTGTTTCAACTTTTTTAGCAGATCAGTTGCTTTCTTTTGCAGTTCTTGTTTTGATAATTTTTTTCCAAAGTTACCGTGCTTAGTTTGAAAGTGACGTTTCAAATTGAACTCCTTGAAAACGGCAATAGTGTCTTGACAAATCAAACACACAGCTTTAACTCCAACATCAGTAAATAAATACTTGTCAGTCCAATCCTTGTTAAACGCACGGCATTCATCTGCAATTTTTCGCTTTCTACATATCCTCGAACAACTCATTTTGGGTAAATTTGGCAGATAATAAAAGCTTTTTTAAATGTATAGATCGATACGGAACTGTCAATCCCGGTAAATTCTTCACTTCAACAATTTCGCGTTAACTGCGAGTCACTCGTCTGCCATGCCGGGTGCATACACTGTTCAAAAAATCTTTTTGGCGCGTAAGCGCGCTGGTTCCGATGACACACAGTCAAGACACACTGACGACGCACTCAGCCAATCACGAGCGTGTGAACAGTGAAAGACAACGCATGCGCGCGCGCACCTCGATCGATCCACCCGGTGGGAAAAAAATCATAGATATATGAATAGAATGCGAAACAAGCCAAACAAAGTTCTATTGAAATTTATATGGCTTTTCCCACTGGGTGGGTATTTGGCATCGCGTGGTTACATTTCTCTCAAAATTAGAAAGAAATTTTACCCTTGAGAAAATTAAATAGCGTGAACATAGGACTTGTTCCTAGGCCGCATGAAAACCCTTGGCGGGCCGCATGAAAGCCCTTGGCGGGCCACATGCGGCCCGCGGGCCGTAGTTTGCCCACCCCTGTTCTAGAATATGAGTAACTCTAATGGAAATTTCCTGTGCGTACCTGACGTTTCTCACATCAAGACACGGAAAGTTCCAATCTAAGTACTAAATGCTATGTAGACAAGACTAACATTGAATTCAAATGCAGTAAATATGTTGTTTACAAAATGACCACTAAAGAACAACTTACCTCATGGACACATACTATAAGTTCAATATACGTAATAATACTCAATCTACCCTCCTAGAGGGGAACATAGAAACTGACCTGTATTCTAAGCCAACTGACTCTCACCAGTATTTACTCCCAACCGGCTGCCACCCCAGCACGTAATAAAAATATGCTCTAATCTGGCTATCTTTGAAAAGATACTCGGAGAACTGAAGGGGCACCTTAGAATGAGAGGATGCAGAAATAGCTTCATCGAGGAAGCTATTAACAAAACTAGACTCCCCGATAGAGGAACCCGCCTGATATATAAACCCAAGAAAACCAACAAACACGTACCCTTCGTGGTTAGTTTCTACCCCGACGCCCCAAAGTTACAACAGATAATTCGGAAGCATTGGAACCAGATTGAATCCTATGAACATCTGAAGTGCATATTTCAAGAAGTTCCCGTGGTTGCCTACCGTAGACCTAAAAATCTGAAGGACCATCTGGTACATGCCAAAGTAACCTCAAACACGACCACATATTCAGGCACATATTGGTGCAAAGACAAGCGTCGCCTAATGTGCACACATATGCCCAAAACCAAATCGTTCAGAAGTTCGACGACAGGAATTTGTTACACTATCAATCAGAGGTTATGATGCCGAACCAAAAATGTAATCTATCTTCTAACATGCAAAATGTATGGCATTCAATATATTGGCGAAACCGTTGATTTAAGAAAAGGAATGAATAGCCACAAGAGCCACATTCGCAACAAAATCAACGCGAAACTCGCCAACCACTACAACTCGACTGGGTAATCAGTCGAGCCCCTCGATAAGCTACTGATTGATTCTAACCTGGGGTCGACCAATATAGTACGCATACTTAAGGAATGATACTGGATACTTCAATTGAATACTCATGAAGAGTTCGGCCTAACCGTTTTGGACCGTTTTAAAAATGCTGTCTTCTTTCTTTCTTCCATTGTTTATCCTTTGTTTGTTTATTTTCCCGTCATTTAAACATGTAGGAGTCAAGAATTCTTCTTGCCTTTTGTGTTTAGTGTTTGTTTTGTGGATGTAAATTGTTTCTTGCCTTGACGAAGAGCTTGTTTAACTCGAAACGTTGCCATTATATATATATATATATATATATATATATATATATATATATATATATATATAATGAGTGATTGTTGTCATTAATAATACGTACAGACAGGGTGATGCTCGGTGCTCCACATTGTTGATTGCAGCAGGTTTGATTTTCCATATTAATTAGTATTTCATGCATTTTAATGAACAATAGCAATTTCTCATTCAGTAATGTTGCCTGTTTATTATCAGAAGTGCATTTTGCAAGATAAACAATGATTTAACTACATATGAATAACGTAACTAATATAATGACAAATACAGATTTAAACGGCACCATAGGAAAGATCTAAATACGATGTAAATATCAGGATTTCATTTTTAATTACTTATGTCTGCAAAGATTTAGAAAGATATGCGTTATCATGCCGTAGATGCACAATGATATAATATAAGCTTATCCGGGACGTAGCATTTAGGTTTGTTTTTGATTGGCTTTTTAATAACTTTCTTCTGATCTTGTAGGCAAAATGTGGAGATTTTAGCGAATGAAAAACCGCTTCATAGTTTTTCTGATAGGGTCTAATTTTGACAGATAAAAAGCTGAGGGCAGAATTACGCTTCGAAGATAAAATTTTGATCTTAAATTCCTACTTGAAGTGCATTTGAAATATCCTGATATTACGGTCAAGGATTAATAAGAAAAGTACAATTTTCACATTTTATAAGTTTGATGCAAGCGGGCTTTGATTTGGCTAGAAGAAGCCGCCAAATCTAACTGCTTCCAGAAAACGCCGAAAGCTGATTCATCGGTGTTTAACGGTACACCAGCACATGAAACACTATGTATTTCTGAGGCAATGAGGGTAAAATGTTCTCTTTAAATGTCTTATATCGTCTTTTTGCAATTAGTCAAAGTTGAATAAGGCAAAATACATATAACCGTCCTTTTCTTTGTGACATCACGATTCCATTTAATACATGCTATATGCACTGTAAATACGGCCTTCAAAGCATTATTTGAGGTTCTTGCTTGCAGCATTCAATGCGTAGTTTTACTTATAGTTGTAGTACAGTGGGCGTCTGTAGTCCTGCAATATGTTGATAATATGGAGTTCTGAAACAAAAGGTTATATCCTTGGTATCCAAAAATTTGACACGTTGATAATTATTTCCAAAATAGTAATGCAAAGAATGGTACATTACACCAACATTATCATTACTTAAACTCCAACTATTTGCCGCACATATTTAAAACATGCTCCAAAACTACAGTTAAAGCGCAAATTTGATATGGTGATTTTCTTTAGTCTGTTAAACTATACAAACGTTTTGTTTCTTTCTTGCTTGCTGAATAAAATGTGTACAAAAACGTTGAAAAGACTAAACTATACACAATACCTTCAAATACAGTTGTATTCTTGTATGTACTTTATATATAGTAACTCAGAAAACTTACATAGAGTTTTATTGAATACCATTCAAAAATTGAACTTTTTAAAATTAGGTTTTCAAATAAATAGAAAAGTAATTTAGCGAGAATATTTAAAGAGATATCGGTTGGTACCAATATGGAAACAATGATTGAAAGTAAGCAATGGGATCGATTTTAAACATTTCCTTTACGCAGACAAGAAAGTGAAGGTATGAGGAACCTTGGCATATTACCTTATATCTATGGATTTATTATCTACATACATACATACATACATACATACATACATACATACATACATACATACATACATACATACATACATACATAGCGAATGATCGCAAAGGAAACAATTAGCTAGGAAGACTGGGAAATACTTGATTATTTTGAAAAGGTTCAATGTAGCTATTTCTCTACTTTTCCCGGTGTTTATTTATTGATTGATTCTTTCTTTCTTTATCTCAGTGTTTGATTGATAACTTTATTTACATTTGCTCCTGCCTATATATGCACCCATTAGTGCATCTCGCATTCTTTAATGTTCTGTTACATCCATCTATTCATTTATTCATATATCCATGTATCCATCAATTCAGTCATCTATTAATCTGTCTATAAAACGTGACAGAGTTTGCGACTTCTTTATCTATTTATTTTCTAATTTACTGTATATTTGATGGCATATATTAATTGTTTCAGTCACGATGTTGAATTATGCTTTGTGTCCATGACTTGTGCAACATTCCTATAAATATCTCTCATATGTTTTTTATGAATTACATAATGGGGAATGGTATTCACTGAGTTGTCATGCATGCATTACGTACATCCACTATATGCAGGTGAAAAGACAACTGTCTAGTGTTATGTAGCAAATAGCACAATTAACTGACCACCCTTGACAGCAATAAAACATTTTCACATTTAGCAATCAGCGTAATTGAAATAATCGATTTCTTCTGTCAACACTGGTATGTTGCTAAACTAGCGTCTATTCAAGCCATGACACTGCGAGAATAGTGAAGCATACGGAAAAATGACCAATCAGACCACAATAGTATGAAAATCAGTTCGTTTATGGTAACGTCGCCCTTATCGCTATCACACCAACTAAAACAAATAATTTGGTTAGATTTAACAAAACCTTACATTCCATTTAAATTATCAGTTTCTTAAAGGTATATTCCAACTGTTCGCGTGAGCAATGTTTTCGATATTTAACATCTTTGTTCCGTGCCATTATTTTAACAGTTCCAAAATGAACATTATGGCAGCAGCGAATGGGTTGATCAATATATTAGAGATAGACCGGATGGGACTTAGTGACGTCACAACTATATCCATCATGGCTACTTTTGTAGACCAGACTATCGATGCGAATGTTTGAAATTAATTAACCATATCTTTAAAACTGCTCAGTGGATTTGAATAAAATGTTCGTATATATTTCCATTCACTTACTGTATTCATAAAAGGCATATAACAAAATAAATGTTCGTCTTCCTTTAATCTGCTGATTTGGTCCAGAATATGCATGCTATATATTACATGTGCATACAGACAAATAAAAAAGAATATAAATGTTGATGAAGGAACCGTTGAATCAACTAAGAACTTAACATAATTACACTTATCATATGCAAATGACATACTTTTGCACACAGCAGTAATTGAATAATTAAATATAGGTTGTTTGTAATTAATTCTTCAACCAACGTTTACTGTTACTATATACGCATTCCCTAACTTTTATCTACCATCATAAACCGTCTCTGATATAATCGTCCAGCGATTTATTTTCCTTTTCTCATTGATCACCTCCTCCAAAAGCCACAGTTGTATCGTCCTTTGGATCTAATCTATGTACTACGTTATGGAGAAGTCGGAACTTGAGTCCTATTATGCAAGCCTTTCACTTGAAAGTCAAATTGGTATCATTCCTTGGGTGACTGTAGTAAAATAGAAATACACATATAAGGAAGTCGGAAATGGAGTCATGTTATGTAGGTCATGCCGTTGACATGGTTATTTTGAGTTCACACATCATCGATTGTCTTAAATCACTCAAATTTTCTTTGCGGTGTCTTCCATGTGTCAGTATCGCGATTAAATAATTTTTTAAAACGACGTTTAGGTGCATTCAACTTACATCTAATTTTGCATTTTTGTTTCTTGCAAAGTTAACTGTACATGCATGGGAAATTTCACATCGAATTATCTAATTTTTCTTTGGAGTAGACATTAGGTATACTATGGTATCAATAACAGTCACTGGCATATCTACTCGTACATGACTTTTATTTTATCGGGTCCTAAATATCAAATAAAAAGTCACAGAGCTTGTTCGAAACTAAAAATGGTACAAAAAGAAGTCATGCACTAGTTACATATCCCCAAATGTAAGGAAGTCTTCCTTCGTGATCCTATTCTCAATTTTAAAATTGTACAAAGCTTTGTTTAAGAATGTATCTCCTAATTGAAACACCCATCATGGGGACCAGACATATGTACATATATTTGTTCAGTCACAATTTTGACAAGTCAATGACACATATTGTATATATCATATTTCACGCGACATTATTCAAGAAACGTCACCCCTGGACTCTATATATTCATAACTTTCATACCATCAGCAATAAAACCTTTGTGCTGAGATTAATGTAGCATTTTTTTCTCGGATAAATGTCATCACAAAAATCAAAACATATTTAAGATGAAAGATGATGTTGATAAAGCAATTCTCATAATGTTTCGTGTGAAAATGTTACTAACACAGCATCATGAACGCCCATGTTTTTTGTATTACTTTCTTCCCTTGGGCAAATAGGAGACTATATGCACATCAGATTGGATTGGAGTGGATTGGAAAATTAAACTAAAAATAACTATCCGTAAAAATGTCAGACAACCACAGGAAAAATTGAATTATCAGTCAACATCGTTTGTGTGTAATTTCAAGGAAAAATATATTGATTGATGATCATATTAGTTCGTACATGCACAATGCTTGTATGCATAAATTGATCACGCCGTTAATCTCATTTATTTACTATTTACTAGTTATTTGAGACTTTCACATTTGCAAAATATCTAGAAAGAGCTAGTATCTGGAGGCATGATTTAAAAAAAAACCAACAAAAAACAAAAACAAAAAAAAAACAAAACAAACATTTATCAGCCTTTTTGTTGTGGGGCACGTAGGTGGGAACATTGCGAGTGATGAACTTAGACCAGTCCAAAGAGGCTTTTTTCATTTAAAAGTCCTCTTATACTGTAATTGTTATCTGAATTTTAACAGAAATGATTGCTGCAATAAACAAAGGAAAGTAGATGAATTATGGAAATATCCGAATCGAAGCATAATGTCAGATTTGCTGTAAAAATTTATAATTATTCAATCTGTGATATACATACATACATACCTGTCTGTCTGCATGCATATATATATATATATATATATATATATATATATATATATATATATATATATATATATGTGTGTACGTACAGACAATGTACACACCCTTGCGTATATATATATATATATATATATATATATATATATATATATATATATATATATATATATGTTTGAACCTTTCGATTTGAGGGTTTTTCTGTACTTCTTTTTCTTCTGTCCATTGGATTCTAATACGATAACAAATAACTCAAATCATTATTTGGTCATATACCAGGCTGGGTAGTAATTTAAAAATTAACGATATTCTGATAGAAAGAATATAATTCTTAGAATAAATGTAGTGCATTTTAACTTCATATTCCCTTCATTGTTGCATATATTGCGTTGTGCCTTACCTATCTTTAGTTTCTTTTTAATTAAATGGTCCAATAGTTCCAACGAACTAACATCATTACAAAGACCATAATGAACGACGGATAAAGTATTTCATTTTGAAAATTTCCCTGCAAAATTGGGTACAGCGGAATAGAACTGCTTAAGAAGTTTCATATAGACTATATTTTAAATGTGACTTTTGTATATGTTACTTCTTCTTTGCCTGATTTTGACTGATTTGCCAATTTTTTTTTTTTTTTTTTTTTTTTTTTTTTTTTAAATAGGAAAACTAAAAATGTTTCATTGCATCCAGACTAGACATTGGGCAAATTTAATATCCTTCATTTGTTGTGCAACGTTTAAACGTTTTTTTTAATTTTTTTTTTTCAAAGGACTTTTGATTACAGTTTCTATAATTTGTGTCCTTGCATGGATATCAGCCTATTTTGGATGTGCTTGGAGCTGACACTAGAAAGAAAGAGGTGATTAAGATTTCCTTGCTTTGGTTAGTGGCTGGTTCTATTTAAACGTTCACGTGCTAGTTTAGGAAATTAGTAATTCACTTTCTTTGTCGTATATCAAGAAAATATCCGTTGTATTCCATAACTGTTGAAACGCTTGTTCGTAGTCTTGGCTGTATGACCAAAGATCTAGCTTCTGTCGATGATCAAGTTCCTGCAGTGACTTTCTTGGTATGTTCCTTTTGCATCCTCAGTTCGGAGGTGTACCTTAGTTTTTCGAATATTTCTCAAACACGTCTTTTATTTCATATTTTTAAATATTCGAAAACTTGTTAGCTGCCTACCATTTGTTTAATTTTTTTTAACAATTTTATATATAGCAGCAATTTACAGATAACACAGACGTTTTCTTAACAATTGTATTATAATCGTTTCATTGGACCTTTGTAGAACCAGTATGGGTTATGTTTTGGCGCTCGCGACTGCATTTTAGCGTCCTGACCGCAAGTGTTTGATTCGGTCAAAAATTAATCACAAAAGAACATGGTCTTGCTTAAACGTGACAACGGCAAAGTAGGAACAATGATGACAACTTTCTGTCTGCCATCTTGCTTCTGTATATAAACTACTTCAAAGTATGGCGGCGACCTAATTATTGCCACATTGCTTCGTTTGAACCGAAGATACACCTCAATTGCACTTTATTCGGACCTATGATGTCACACGATCATAACGAAGATGGTCAAAACGCCAGAACAATGAACAAAGCAAATGTGTTCTATTCATAGCACAGCCAAGCAACAGCCCTGCCATCTACAGTGTTATCTATTGTGTCCTCGTGCACAAGTTCAGGAGGTTAGCAACACATGTTACAGGTTATATGATGAGCCAGTGTTTCTACATAATTTGTCCGGATGTTTTTACATATGGGAAACATGTCACTCAAACTGGTGTGCATTTAGTACAGTGCACCACTCTATATTGGGAACCTTCTGGCGAGTGGTGATACCATTATTTCACTTATTAGTTTTGTATCATCACCTTTCTCTAATTCGAATGTATTTGTCAAGGATGATGTGCACTGCATGCAGAGTTTCCATGAAGAATTTCTTGTGTATATATTTTATATTTAGGGTAAGAAAAAGTGAGGAACGGTGAACAATATTGATGCCCTATCAAAATAATATAGGACGCACATATACTATTACCCTTGTCTGTCTATTTATCCGTTTACCGTCCGACAAACCTTGGTTCGGTTTTGCGGTAAGGTCATTTTTTAACGCGCTATTGTCTACAGAGTCATATGAATTTGTGCTTGGACGCCTATTGGTATATTCAACACCCTTCTAACAAAAGAAGGTCAGAGTGACCTATATATCATGTTCACCAACTTTGTCACCTATAATTCGCAGTTTGTCATGTATTGATGCAACTACGGGTGTTGAGGTGTCATGGTGCAACACTTGTCTACGAATAAAGGAGATGATATGGCATTCGTGCCTTATAAACACATTTTCGGTTTTCCTATTATCAATCAGCATATGTGTTCTTACCCTAAAAACCCTAATCTACATCTTATCTTTGAAAGTATTAGACTTTTTCTTAGATTTTATATATTTATATATGGCAAGAAAGATTTGTCTATAGGAAGCAAAGCTTTTTTCAAGGTAGGCTTGGCACAGCTACATTACGCAAGTTTGCTAGAAAAAGGAAATTATGCCGCTTGCAGTTTCCCATCAGTATAAAGGAAAGAAAATAGTTTTAAAGGTTACAATGGTACGTACTTTACATCCGTGTCTTTAGTACTAAAGTTTACTCAGGATTTATGACTTTTCTCATTTAGCAAAGTCATAGTTGATAGATTCATATATTTGTAGCGAGATATCTCATTTCTAAAAAAGCAGAAAATCTGTTGCATTTATGTATTAGATTCAGCTTTGTAATCAATATCAATGGGTAACTTGAGATAGACTACGCCTACATTTTTGCTGTCACTGCCTTTCAGCATAGTCCTCGAAGAACCATATAGGCGCCATTAAACAGCAAATCACGTAGTAAGGTTTTAAAAGATTTAATCAGCTTTTTATGTTCTTGGGATACAAAATATCTAAAAATTATGAACGCTCAGAGAAATACATCTGACTGGATCGCGATATGATATTGCAAGAAACTGGTACCTAGTGCACATGTACTTAACAGACGACAATATCTTCACCTTGAAAACTTCTTCAAAGGATATCTCCACAAATATGACACGAAACTTTTATGAAAATTCTTATATATTCGTCCTTCAGATATATGGGACACCTGCCTAACTTGGACATATGACATGTAATTTCCTCAAAATGTTTATTTTCATCGCAAACTTAGGAAAGTGTACCTTGCCACAATGGAATAATCCTTTCTCAAAGAAGATTGTTATAATGCACCTGTTTTCTTCTCGATTTGATTCTTGAATGAATTTATTGAATATTTATGTGTGGTACTAAACCTATTTTGTTTTCTCAGTCCATCGTAAATTAAACAATGATGCACACGTATATAAACAAAGTTATTGTATTATGTTTCTCAAAATAAAGGACACCAGTCTATGAAGAAAAAACATTCATGTCCCTTGATAGTCGTTTATTATTTTTTAAAACAATTAACGGCATCCGAAAATTCACATAATTCATCTTTTTTATTCTACTGATGAAGTCGAACTTGAAGAATTGTGGACATAACTTATATTTGTAAGCTTTGTTACATGCTTGTAAATGATAATTGACCTGGCTTGGCTTGGTGTTTACGGCACACCAACACAAGTAGATTATTTAGTGCCGAGGCAATTGGAGTAAAAGACACACCGTCGTAGCCGAACTGTGCTGATTGAATGGTAGGATTCGAACCCGCATCCTTTCGGTCACGAGTCTGTCAGCATAACCACTAAGCCACCGCAGCTCCTGGTAAATGATGAATATTAGCCTGCCTTTCAACATTTTTTTCAACATGTATGTATGTATGTGTAGGTTTAACGGCACATCAGCACAATCCTGGCTATACTGTGCCTACTAAAAATAAGTTCTGAAAATATAAATGTTAAAAATTACTAAGAGCTTTAGGACGACATAAAACCTTCCAAACAAACGCCAGCAGGCACCCATACATAACAAAAGGCAAAAGGTTAAATCTGTTAAAAGCTGTATATAATAAAAAAGATACAGTCAAAATAGGAAAAATCCTTAAAATATAGGGTCATTTTTTATTATACGGTACAGCAATACTTTTTAAGGTTATATCGTGCCCTGAGAAATAGGGCAAAGTGCTTTGCCCAAGGACACACCACGGTCTCCGACCAGGACTGATCCGAAAGTGGGAATCCAGTCAGCCCCTATCTGGTCCCGAGTCCAACTCGATAACCATTGAGCTACCACGGCTCTCGTTTAGAAAGTCCAAGTACAAAACGTCTATCTCACCGGGTGGCAGTCAGTACACTCGCTAAAAAGTTCTACTGTCATTCGACACTGGCAAGGCATTCACTCTGTCTTCGGAGGACCCTTTAGGAGGTATGCATTAATCAGACGTGTGTCAAATACGACGAGGACTCTTCAGGAGGTATGCATCAATCAGACATGTGTCCTATACGCGAGCTGCACAATACAATATTATTTCTCCGATTGGTTCTATATTAGGGATGACAGTGAGCAATGATGGGTTTGATATCCCGAAGCTTGTTTGTGGAGTTTTCATTCCAAAGATTTTGCCAAGTAAATAGAAAATGTATATTTTTGTAATATTTAAAGTCAAAATATGGAATATTCCAATAAGAAACGTGTAACTGCAGGACTATCTGCTCTTTCGTGAAAGTTCTTTTGAGGTCAAAAGGCAATGAAATACCTTTTATGTCAATGTATATACCTGTCAATGTGTACGTGTAGATACTAGCTTTTATTTTTAATTTAATTGCTTGCCTTAAATATTATGCATAAATCTCACAATACCAAAACAATTTGGTTTCAAAAATCGTTTGCTTTCCGGTTCATATGTCTATCGTAAATTCTAACTTTACGGTCAGAATGTATTACCGGTAGCACATGCTCATCGTAAACGTTAACATCTGTGTTAAAGAAGCTGTAATATTTATTCTTTTATTGTGTAAAGTATTTTTTGATCGCATGATTGGTCGTTGGAAATAACGAGAGATTTAATATCGTTATGAAAGATCGCACTAATCTGATCTACGTTCACTTAACTTAAAAAAAATCTTTTGATACCTTTATGCGGAAGTACTAGACAATTAAAGCAGTATTGAGAAGAAAATATATATAATATTTCTCGATGAGATGTAAATATGTCTTGTTAGATAAATCTAATACAATAAATAGTATTTATTTTGATTTACCAAAGTTTTGGGCGTTAGTATTTTGGAATTATTATCCATATTACCCCATGAAGTCATCAATATATTTTTCCATTTAACGGATTTACGGTGTTAAATTGTTTTGAAACGTATGCAAATTACAATTGTGTACAGAAACAAATGCCAGTATTTACTAATTTCGTCTAATTGTGCCATTGTGTATTAACATATCCTCAGGATAAAAATATTTTATTTACAAGCGGGACTTTATTTGACACACACATTTACACTGTTTATTGGAAAGTTATCAAAATATGAATAGCAACAGTATCATTAATATTCATTCTAAAAGTTTTATATGTGTTTAAATGTTTTAAAAATGTATTGGGAACTTGTTTTCTTACAGCACCATTCCTAAATGCATAATGCACTCAAAGAAGAAAACAAAATCACCTTTTTCCCTATCAACTCTGGTGGATTTCGTGATTTTATTTATAATGTCCAATTTAATTATATGCATGATGTCTGGCCATACTTTCCTATATACAGACAGTTCTAAATATGGGTTAAAGTTTAGAGCTGCCGTTACAACACCGCATCCACCTTCTCGAACCGGTTAAAAACGGGATAAAGGCCTCCGGTTTATCGCAGAAAGTTCAGCCATACTCAAGTCTTTGAACTGGATGGAAATCTAAAAAGAAAATCTTGTTGAGTTGTCTGATTCCCTTTCCAGAGTGAAAGTCTTGGAAGAGCTTAAATTTGACAAATTGTCAATACACCAATCATATGCATACATTAGCTACTGTTGACTTTCTATTTAAATTGGCATTACGAGTAATGAAAGGGCACATTAAGTCAATAACACTGCCCTGTAGTTACCCGTTTCTGAATTAGGATTTCATATAACGACCTCAATCATGATATAAATCAGCATGTTCTTTACACATGGCACAATGTCTGGAATGAAAACTCCACAAACAAGCTTTGGAACATCAAACCAATATTTGTAGAGTGGCTTCCTTTATATACAGAACAAAATGCATATACTACATATATACCAGACCCATGCATACCTCTTGAATGGTGAACCGAGACCAGAGTGCATACCTCTTGAATGGTTAACCGACACCAGAGTGCATACCTCTTGAATGGTGAACCGAGACCAGAGTGCATACCTCTTGAATGGTGAACCGACACCAGAGTGCATACCTCTTGAATGGTGAACCGACACCAGAGTGCATACCTCTTGAATGGTGAACCGAGACCAGAGTGCATACCTCTTGTATGGTGAACCGAGACCAGAGTGCATACCTCTTGAATGGTGAACCGAGACCAGAGTGCATACGTTTCTAGTGTCTGCTGATAGTTGATTTGTTTGTTTTTGTTGGTATTAACAGCGCTTGTAGCACATTATTGGATAGATCAAACCGAGGAAATGGGAGCAAAGTGCCTTTCCCAAGGACACACAGAGGCAGCCGACTCAGGCTGGCCTGGGCGGTTATCGAACCAACCACCCTTGGATTACGAATCTGAAGCTCTACCAGCTGATCTACCGCGTCTCCCCCACTGATAATTGAACATATTCGTGGATACATACAAGCATAGGATTCGAACCAGGGACCTCCTTAACTTTAGATGGGTGCTTTACATCCGACCAGCTCGTGCTACATATTCCACGTAGCTTTAGAGGACACAGCATCTTGTCTCCATCATCCATGATCAAGCAGAAGCTGAAGATGAATCTGAAACTGACGAGCCAACTCTTGTCAAGTATGACTTCTCGAGCATGACGGGTCTCTTTAAGCTCTACCACCTAAGTCATTTGAGTTGAGGCACCAGACACGTTCTGGTGACAATGCTATCGAATCAGATATGAGTGAGAACTAATAACTTAAATCAAGCTTTATTCGGTGGCTGCATCATTTATTGAAGAAAACTGTGTTAATTTTGGAAACATAAGTTTTGGATGATGATTTCTGAATAGCGTTTGAATTTTACTTAAACTAATGAATACCTACAACACGCACTTTTGTTTCGGTATTTACTAAATCGGTAGAGATGATTTTGCTAAGTGATAAAATAGTCAATATTAATTGAGAGTTACGTAATATTGTGACCTTTTCTTATGACTGCTTTTGTTCGTGTTCGCTTATCAGAATATTAAATCAAAATTATAATAATCTTGCAAATTAACACTGTCTGTTTCTTTTCAGCATGTCCATACGTAATAGCTGTAGTCTCCGTAGTGGGAGACTCCGGTTCTTGTAAACATGTGCATACGCCAGAGCTGCACTCTCCGTAGCGACAGACTCCGGTTCTTGTAAGCAGGTCCATACGTCAGAACTGTACTCTCCGTAGCGAGAGATTGCGGTTCTTGTATGCATGTCCATACGTTAGAGCTGCGCTCTCCGTATCGAGAGACTCCGGTTCTTGTATGCATGTCCATTCGTCAGATCTGCACTCTCCATAGCGACAGACTCCGGTTATTGTAAGCATGTCCATACGTCAGAGCTGCGCTCTCTGTATCGAGAAACTCCGTTTTTTCTAAGCATGTTCATACGTCAGAGCTGTTTTCTCCGTAGCGAGAGATAGATCTGAAAAATGCAACAAGTATTTTAGCAGATAATTTTTTTACATTTATCTTTATTTTGCAAAAATGCCGTACAGGATATTTCATAAATACTTGTATATCACGAAAAAAATTGCATATGTCTATTATTTTTCGATCTATCTCAGTTATTTAAATATAAAAAATAGATAACGCCTTCATAGTGGGCCATAATTATTAATATTATGCAAGTTTTTAGAAGGTTTTTAACTTAATTAATATATAATGCTATCAACTTCTCACATTCATTGATCAAACATTTTCCGACTGGGAACATGTGACTTACTTCGATAGTTTTAATTTCGTTAATAATTTTTCATCTTTTAAACTCCCTAATTCACTTATGCGACTGTAAAGTAAATTATCAACACCTTTATGTATGAAGATTTGTATTATCTTCCAAAAGCAAACATAATGCTCCTTTTTTGCATCTTTTAATCTATGTATTGTTCCAAGACATTTGAACAAGAATTTTCTCTTAAAATCGCCAGATCCTCATCAAATATTGAAATAAAGACAGGTTATAATAAACGATTTTAAGAGTTAAAAGAGACATATATATATATATATTATGATCGAATGTTGAAGTCAGAACTCTAAGATGTAGAGGCGTAGCAACTTTTATTGAAATTGAATAATACTCCAAATAAGAATTACATATGAAGATATATCTATCTATCTATCTATATATATATATATATATATATATATATATATATATATATATATATATATATATATATATATATATATATTCTAGATACAGAAATACACATACAATTGTTATATTTATTCAAAGCTTGCGGACTTCATACGATTCTGTAATTTCTGTGTTTTTTTAAAATTATGATGTAATAATTAAATATTGAATAAGCTAAAGATAGCCAAAATAAACTTAGAATATAGTAAGAAATCAATATTTAGAACTAAGACCAAAACCATTTTATCGTAAAGACAAACTATTAAATGTTTTCAATACCAAAATATCATGATTTGTTTCTTAAAGGTATTTTATTTCTTAATTAATTATCAGAAGCATGAAGTTGGCAGCAAATCGTTTTAACAATAATTCAATATTACGATTACAATACATATAAATTCCTAATAAAAATGTACACAATCCATAAAACAATATAATTTACAATTATTATTAAAGAATAAAAAGAACACACAGGTTCCAAGAGAGAATGAAATACTTTCCAGCACTTAAATGTATTGAAGTCCTACCAATAAAATAATCTTTTAAAATATAGTAAAAATGTTTGTCTTAACTGCAAATGAAGTCAGAACTCTAAGATGTAGAGGCGTAGCAACTGCTCTCGAGCTTTGGGTGGCCGTTTATATACAGTTCTTTGGCCAAGGAATGCGTAACCTGCTCCATAAAAGGCCAAGGTTTAGGGTAGGACACACTCACCCTCGTGATCTGGTGCCGCGAGATTTTACGAGATCTCTACATAACGCATTCATCTCAATTGCTGGATAAACCGTTGACCTACTAGACTAACATTTTGATCAAGTACATAAGCCTGATTTCAAATTGATTATGTACGAAAAAGGCCCGGCAATTAAAGTCACATGACCGCTCTACACACAATGCGGTCTAAATGGTCCTAAATCTAATGTAAAGACCAGGCTCCAGCTTGACTAAATTTTTCAAAATGTTTCTAAAATTGAGATTTTGTATTGTCTTGCTTATCATATTTTTGACAATGCTATGATTTTTGTGAGAGGTAGATTTAATACAAAGAATGAAAAATAACTCTTTAGCTGCAAAATGGTACACATTGGAGTCCTGTTATTCTTGAAAAACTGGTTGAGGAATTCCTTAATTTGTCCTTAGATACAACATGACTAATTTCAGGAAAATGCATGTTATTATGATTGCATTTTAATCCTGAATGGCCGCCTAGTGTTCAATGAAAAACTCACAATTCCAAACCAGTCAGTAAAAAAGATATTGATCAATCTCAATTTGAGAAAGAAAATTTTAGTTTAGTGTAAACACGGCCTGAATGCGAAGAAACCGTTTAGAAGCAAGGAAATCCCTTGGTAAAATTGTCGATTCAATAAGGGCACCCGACTTGACTACAAATTCTTGCCAGTCGGATTTACATCTTGCAAACGATATGCTGGCTTATGGAGACGAGATGCTAGAGCATCACTAGCATAATATTGAAACAAAAAATGCTCCTATGTTTCTCAAAAGCAATGATAGATGCAATAAAAATGTTTTGGCACAAATTAACAGCATATCGTTGAAACCATCGTAAATTTAAGAAATTTGCCTTTCTTGAGACAATACGAATCATTATGGAGCATTTATTTGTATCTTCCCTAACCTCTTTTCCGATCCCTGATTCACGTAAACTTCATTTTCATTATCATCATCCTGATCATTTTCATATTTTTCTGATCTGCACTTTAGCCAAATCAGAGATTTATTTGGTAACTTTTAAGTTGTAAAAATATTTGTGATTTCGTGAAGATGACCTGTTTCTTACTTTATATGGGTATTTACAGCATTTGTCAAATCATTGATTACCACTTGGCTGCAATAGACAGATGACATAATACTTTTATGTCGATATTAATGGAAATGTTAGAATGCACGAATGACCTTAACCTGCGCGAAACATACCTATTTTCTTGTAAAGTTTGACCAGTATTTAGGACGTAATCATGTACAAACGGCTAGAAATTTAATTCTGAAAATGTCGAGTGTTGATGTTATTGGAATTCCATTTGAAAGAGTCAGTTCTAACAATGACACTTAATAAATGCAGCATAACTTCCTGCCAGACAAAACTGATATATTTCTTTTACTCTTTTATTTTAATATTTGTATGCATACTTTACTTTTTTATATCTGCATGAATATATAAATCTATGTATATATGTATATGTATGCATGTCAGTATATTACGTATGTAGATGGATACATCTGATTATTAAAATGTTTTAAATACACCAAATATACATTTAATGCAAAGATAACTCTAATGTACCATTGCATTTGCTAGAAGAGTCGAACAAAATTTATAAATGAAGCTATCAATACTACTACTACCACTACTAACAAGAAGAAGAAGAAGAAGAAGAAGAAGAAGAAGAAGAAGAAGAAGAAGAAATAGTACTAGCGATGTTTTTGGCAATATGAAAATTATGATAATGATACGGAGAAATTAATGTTATATAGAGGAAGGGGTGGATCGTACTCAATTAAAATGTCGAATCAAAATGAAGGGAGTCACTAAGATTTAGACCTTTAAGTAGATTCTATCACGCGATGATGGTAGAAAAACTTCAAATGTTGCATACACTTGCCACTCTACACCTACCATCATGGTCCACTACCACGAAAAGGAGATTTATACCAAATGTAGGAATATAAACTCAAATATGTATACCATTACATATGCAATATAAGACATACAACAAACCACAAAGGTAGAACTAAGAATAGTCTACCTTCACTCATACAAAAGACAAATGGGCGAATGGACAAAACTTCTGCTTTTTTCTTGTTGCCGACACTATTTATCTCCATACAATATATAATGAGTTCACTTTGTAGGTCAAACTCGTACCTAAAAATGTAATATGCTCTACTGAATGTGACCATGATACCTGACCTGTATATTAATTTGCTGCCTTCCGTTCATATAACTGTATACAAAAACATCATCCACAACATATGATCGAAGGAAGAATCCTCTCGTGTGCGTTTATGTCGATGTTATCATAGGAAATAGAGATAGAGTCCAGAATTCCTTTAACAAACTGAGCACGTCCCACAAAACGATGATATATCAAGAAACCATCGTTGCAAACATTACAAAAGCTAGACGATTGATTTAAGCACATATCTTTGCTCTGAACCCCAGATTACTGACAAGCGCGTCCTCTTTAAGTGGAAAATAACTCTAAGCTCTGTATTTTCCATACATAATTCCAATTTTTACATATCATTCACAGCTTCACATAAAGCCAAAGCGGGCCTGAGATTGTTCACTTGACAGACCCTAGTCAAAATCCTATCTTCTCTAACGACTGCGTCAAACGTCGGTTAGTCTTTGAAAAGGGTAGAAACATTTTGTAGCTTTTATCCATCATGCACCGCGCCGATGTGAACCTGGGAAAAAATGGGAGACAGAGATTTCATTAGTTACCGACCTATGATATTAGCTTGGCAGTTTAGGTCGGGTAACAGCGAGATTCGTATCCATAGATGTTCTAGAATGCCACCATATTTTATGACACAAACGCTTGAAGGACTTGACGCCAATTTTGTTTGAGCATTTGCTAATAGAATTTCCTACCCTGATCGAGCCAACGTTTTCTCAGTCATTATGTAAAAGGAGTCGAAGATATATTTTCCACGTGTTTACTATATGGCAGCCACACCGTTTATACAAGAGATATTGCGAAGAAATCAAAAGTATATTGTACACCTGGTTGCTATAGAGACCCAACGTTGTTAGGGAAGCCAATACTGACACAATTTTGCTAGCTTTGACTTAACAAACATTTCCACCCAGTGTTAGTCTAAATTGTCTCTGTCATTTTGTCATACCGTTCCTACAGAAGCCTCCTTATACACATTTTTGGTACAGCATGCCTTCAGAAAGATTTCTACCATGTTTGGCCAAATAGACTGAGCTTTTCTGGAGAAGAAGCCGAAAATAAGCTTGTCACCGGTTGGTAGGGAGGTCACAATGGCCAGGCGAGTCACCCCAGGCACAACAACACTTTATTTTGTAACTTTATATCAGCATGGTTGTTAAAAACCAGTAAGTAAAATGTTGTGTTTGACGTTACCAGCGAGGATCTCAAAGGACTTTTTGAAAACCATATTTGCAATTTAATAACAGCGTGTTTTAATTTGATCTATATTGTCGTAAAAGAAACTTAGATTTTTTTTATACTGGCCATAATTAAACTTTGACTATACTCAGAAAAGACTACATTTTTTCTCTTTCTGCCATACTGACACTCCGTCATGATTCTGATTATTATGCATAGGCTACTGCATACCTTGGGGTGTGAGGAGAATCTCTATGGTGGCGACAAGTGCTTACTCATTTCTAATACCACCAAGGAATCTTATATTTGTACAGATTGTGTCTTTCATTTCGCTAGGAATCGTCATTTAACGTTCCCATCTGACGGACGCACACTGCTGAACATTGTACACGCCAGTCATGCTAATGGGGATTTTAAGAAACATGATCCCTTGCCCTAAGCGCGACTTGAGCATGTGACCAATGTCTGTGACAGTGCCAGAACCAATAGGCCACTATTTCCTTGACTTACAAAAGAGAAATGTTTGAGAATACGATCAAACATTAATCGATGCAAGTTTTGTATCTTTATTTTCCTTCTATGATTCTAAAGCGCGTGCAATTTATCTAGTTAGAGAAGAACATAAATGTCCTGTTTACAAAGTGACAGATACAAACGTTCCTAAACCCACGCAACCCTGTCAGTCCAAAACTTCTCAGATGATTGAAGATGTGTATCAAATTACTAAGTTATTGAATACCGCCGTATCAAAACTAAGATATAATAAACTTCAAGTGAATAATTTGAACCTAATCATGTATCGATAATCTGAGATAATTACTCCATTAGGTACAAAGAATTTTAGAGAAGACACATATTGATGAACTACCAAGCTTGATAAACGGCGGTACATTCCCAAACGCCATCATTGAAGACGCAACCCATATCCCACGTCCCACCTCGGTTTTCACTTTACATCTTCAAGGCTCTTTTGAATAACAGATATTCAGCTAGATACACTAATACAGGGGTGTCAAACATACTGCCCGCCAGACTCATCATCTATTATTATTATTTATTATTATTTATATCAAATCTGGCCCGCCATAGCAAATGAGTTTGACACCCCTGCACTAATGCATGATATCAAAGTGGTGTGCTTTTGATCTGCATCTTTAATTTCTGAGTGACAGATCGACGTTACTTATTTTGTTACGCCTGCTGAATAAATCTCCAAGCGTTATAGAAACAAAAACATTGGTACATTTATGTATAATTGGTTTAATTACCAGTGAATGTGTCGCGTACCGCATGCAGATTTTTATCTTTAATATCACTATAAAGAGCCGACAGTGTTTATATTTCGTCTCTTTTCCAAAAGTCTGAAATATTTTACCAGGAACTGAGTGTAATCAATTTTCAAAGCCTGTTTCACAATTCTTAATGAGAGTATGATACATTTTGCAGAGCCATAAGTATGTCAGTCTAGTATATCTCAAGCGAATGGAGTCATTCTATTATATCTCATACTAATGGGGTTTGTCTGTTATATCTCAAGCGAATGAAGTCAGTATATTATATCTCATGCAAATGGAGTCAGTCTGTTATATCTCATGCGAATGGAGCCAGACTATTGTATATCATGCGAATAACGTATAAATGTTTGAGGATGTAAACAAAAGATCAATTTAGATATGATTTGTGACACTAAACTAGTGCTTCGGTGCGGAATGAATCCCGATAGAACACCAACTCTAGTTCAATTTTTCTTCACGAAAGCATTGATACATGGCCGTTTTCACACCCAATAAAATAGCAGAAGGGACTGTTTTCCATCTGGAGAAAAAGAATGGCTCGATCAGGTTTTTACTCTAGGGCTATGTTGGCCGCGTACGAAGGGGTTGGGTGGAGAAACTATTTAGAACCATTTGTGTGCGTGTGTGTGTATTTGTGGGGCGGGGGTGGGGGGTTAATGGGGGGGGGGGAAATCTACCAAGGATGGAAACTGTTATGTGACAATCACTGTAGTTTGACGTCAAGTTAATATTTGGTGGATTCTAAACTACAGACAAATGTATTTCCTGTTTGTAAATACTAATGCTAAAAGAGTGAGAGAAAACAAATGTTCACCTCATTAAGTTCTGCTGATATTATAACCCTCTGTCCGTTGTGTTCCCGTTTGTTCGTCTATCCGTTGTCAGTTCATCGTGCATCCGTCAGCATTTGCTATTTTTGACTTTGTGAAATCGGCTTAGGCAACTTTGTTCAAACTTAGTAGGAATGGTTCTTTCTAGATATCTGTCAAAATTGTGTCGACAATGGCTTCCATAACAACGGAGTACATTTAAAAGCCACCGTAACGGCTCATCCAATTTTGATTAAATTTCTTTTGGGACAAGTCTTTAAAAAAATTGGTTCCGGTGTTGCTCCCCCAGCATTGGCATGGTTTTCATGGTGACCATGCGATAAACTTTATTTTTCAGTTCTTTTCCAGAATGGCTGGATCAATTGAACCAAACAAGGTATGAATGTGTGTTAGAACATTGTCTACTAAATTTATGATCGTTTTTTTTAGCATCTTTATCTTTTTCATAGCAACTAAGTCAGAATATATATATATATATATATATATATATATATATATATATATATATATATATATATAATAGCTTGTCCAACTTGGACAAAATATAGTACGAATATTCCTTAGGATATGCATTAGGGATTTAGTCTATGGCAGGAAAGATTATATATATATCTCTTGGCCAACTTGGACGAAATTTCGAACGATTCTCCCATAGCAGTGTATGGCAGGAAAGATTTGTATTGGTTGTAGGAGATTTGAAAAACTAATACATCGATTGCTTTGCTCCAAATAATGTTGTATAGACTGGCACAACAAGAAATAATGGCTACCTCAACAGAAACTATTCGAAGCACATATTTCAAGTATATGCGAGAATAAACACACTTGCAGTTAACTGCAGTAAAAGAGGAACAAACGTGTGAATACAGAGACTCTTTCTGTTTGATATCATTCCACAGCCCACGTTGACAAATTCTTCTCATACTTGACATGAAACATTATGGAGCAAACGGAACTCATTCTGCGACATGATTGCTTGCTCCTTTGATCTTGGGACAATAGTAAAGTCATAGTCAAAGTTTTTTAAAATTTACTTATATTTCCTAAACCAAGTCATAGTCAAAGTTTTTTTTAATTTACTTATATTTCCTAAATACTTCGATGGCTTGCTTTTTCCTTTGATCTTGAGTCAAGGTCACTGTCATCGAAAATTTGCGTTCAGGTTTTGTTTAAAGGTTTTTCATTTGTTTATGTTTCTAAAACCCTTTGATGGATTTCGCTCGTACGTGTAATGAATGATCATCAGGCTAAGACGCTTTGCTCGCTTCTTTGATCTTGCTGGGTCAGGTTCACAGTCATAGAACTTTTGGTTAAGGTTTTGCTTAATTTGTTTTCATTCGCTTATATTTCCTAGAACTCTGAAGGATTGTGTTCAGGCTTGGTATGAATCATAATTATGTAGCTTATATTATTCATTCTTCGGCATTCTCTCTCTCTCAATCTCGCCCCTTTTTGACCTTGTGGTCAAGATCACATTCATAGACAATTTGTGTTAAGAGTTTAGTTACCGTTTTTTAAAAAAAAGTTTGATTATATTTCCTAATCTTTAATGGATTTTGTTCACTCTTTTGATTAATCTTTTTGAAGCTAAGACAAATAATTTTGAGACATACTAGCTCAATATTTTGACCTTGGGGTCAATGTCGCACGTTTTATAGCAATTCTTCAATTGTGGGCTGGGCATGCAGACTCTATCATATTTGTGTTTTGCTTGGTCTTGTACACACCACCAACGCTGATTTGTTTGAAAAAGTTCTAGAAGCAACCAAAGGCAAAGCTATCAACCATACTATCAACTACGGCCTTTTAAAACGTTTATGTAGTATTCATACAGCTCTTCTCATTGGAGATTCCTATATGAGGTTATCCACTACACTTCCACAATTGTACATTTGCATTGTATTTGCAAATTAGGAGAGACTTCCATCTAAGAAAAGACTAAAAAACTGTGTTAGTTCGTACCGATACGATAAAATGTATTTAAATGACGGGGTTAACTATAAAACATTCGCATCCATAGACAAGAAAATAGGTCAACGGACTTGGACAGTCTTGGGACCACTACCTTAAATCTATCTCTCTATTTATTTGTAGACATAAATACATACTCAATGACCTCAACTAAGAAACAAGTATTCAGCGGAACACACTCTCACATGCGTTCGTATGCTTGTCAGTTAAACCCCGTGTATCTGAGGTTCATAAACTTTCACATACAACTTTAACATTGTTCACCATAGTGCTTAATTAGGCGATAAAGGCAAGCCAGGAACTCCTCTCACATATAATTTAGACCTATAGTAATATTATCCTAAATTTTCAATTGACTACGCAACTGATGCTGAAGATACGTGACTTTGAAATATGTTGACACAAAACATAAACATTGTTTACAATGATGAAACATGCTTTTTACTTAAACAGGTGAGACAGGCAGGGCAGGGAACTCCAAGTATATTCGCGTATAAACGATAAACAAGCGAGACAGGTACGGCAAAGAACTCCAAGTATATCAGCGTATAAACGATACACCGATTGTGCTATTATACCAAAGTATCAGTTGAATGTAGCAACACGTTTAGAAAATATGTGACTTTCAACAACTTCGACACAAGATGTTAACAATGTTCGCAATGATGATCCAAACATTCTGCTCAATCAGTTGATACAAGCAAGACAAGAACTCCTAACATATTAGTGTATAAACTTTGGACCCAACTTTATCGCAAACTTTAAACTTTAACACTTTTCTCCAAGGTTCTTAGTCAGGTGAGATAGGTTAGAAAGGAAATCTTTGCATATTACGGGCGTACACTTTAGACCCATATCGATACTGTCAAAGAATGTAATTTTTAACGCAAAACTTTAACAATATTTACACCGCCTCCGACCCCAACAGAAAAATGACTACTAATCTCTCCATGCTCACGCAGATGGGACGAAAAGTAGCAACTATGTCTAACCATGCTTACGCAGGAGTAAAAGACAGACCATCGTAGCCGACCTGTGCTGATTGTATGGTAGAATTCGAACCCGCATCCTTTCGGTCACGAGTCTGTCACCATAACCACTAAGCCACCGCAGCTCCTGGTAAATGATGAATATTAGCCTGCCTTTCAACATTTTTTTCAACATGTATGTATGTAGGTTTAACGGCACATCAGCACTGTCCTGACTATATTGTGCGTACTAAAAATAAGTTCTGAAAATATAGATGTTAAAAATTGCTAAGAACTTCAGGACGACATTAAACCTTCCAACAAACGCCAGCAGGCACCCATACATAACAAAAGGCAAAAAGTTAAATCTGTTAAAAGCTGTATATAATAAAAAAGATACAGTCAAAATAGGAAAAATCCTTAAAATATAGGGTCATTTTTATTATACAGTACAGCAAGACTTTTTAAGGTTATATCGTGCCCTGGAAAATAGGGCAAAGTGCTTTGCCCAAGGACACACCACGGTCTCCGACCAGGACTGATCCGAAAGTGGGAATCCAATCCGCCCCTTTCTGGTCCCGAGTCCAACTCGATAACCATTGAGCTACCACGGCTCTCGTTTAGAAAGTCCAAGACTTTCTCAGGTGGTACATCATTCAAAAGCTTCTAAATGGAGTTCACATGCAAAACGTCTATCTCACAGGGTGGAAGTCAGTACACTCTCTAAAGTGTTCTACTGTCATTCGACACTGGCAAGGCATTTACTCTGTTTTCGGAGGACCCTTTAGGAGGTATGCATTAATCAAACGTGTGTCCTTTACGCCGAGGACCCTTCAGGAGGTATGCATCAATCAGACGTGTGTCCTATTTGCGGAGGACGCTTCATGATGTATACATCAATCAGACATGTGTCCTATACGCGAGCTGCACAATACAATATTATTTCTCCGATTGGTTCTATATTAGGGATGACAGTGGGCAATGATGGGTTTGATATCCCGAAGCTTGTTTGTGGAGTTTTCATTCCAAAGATTTTGCCAAGTAAATAGAAAATGTATATTTTTGTAATATTTAAAGTCAAAATATGGAATATTCCAATAAGAAACGTGCAACTGCAGGACTATCTGCTCTTTCGTGAAAGTTCTTTTGAGGTCAAAAGGCAATGAAATACCTTTTTATATCAATGTATATACCTGTCAATGTGTACGTGTAGATACTAGCTTTTATTTTAATTAAATTGCTTGCCTTAAATATTATGCATAAAACTCACAATACCAAAACAATTTGGTTTCAAAAATCTTTTGCTTTCCGGTTCATATGTCTATCGTAAATTCTAACTTTAAGGTCAGAATGTATTACGGGTAGCACATGCTCATCGTAAACTTTAACATCTGTGTTAAATAAGCTGTAATATTTATTCTTTAATTGTGTAAAGTATCTTTGATCGCATGATTGGTCGTTGAAATAAAGAGAGATTTAATATCGTTATGAACGATCGCACTAATCTGATCTACGTTCACTTAACTTCACTTAACTTGAAAAATCTATTGATACCTTTATGCGGAAGTACTAGACAATTAAAGCAGTATTGAGAAGAAAAAATATATAATATTTCTCGATGATGTGTTAATATGTCTTAAATAAAACTAATACAATAAATAGTAATAATTTTGATTTACCAAAGTTTTGGGCGTTAGTATTTTGGAATTATTATCCATATTCCCCCATGAAGTCATCAATATATTTTTACATTTAACGGATTTACGTTGTTAAATTGTTTGGAAACGTATACAAATTACAATTGTGTACAGAAACAAATGCCAGCATTTATTAATTTCGTCTAACTGTGCCATTGTGTATTAACATATCCTCAGGATAAAAATATTATTTACAAACAGGACTTTATTTGACATTTTATGTGCCAAAAACATTTACACTGTTTATTGGAAAGTTATCAAGATATGAATAGCAACAGTATCATTAAATTTCATTCTAATTGTTTCATATGTGTTTAAATGTTTTCAAAATGTATTGGGAACTTGTTTTCTTACAGCGCCATTCCTAAATGCATAATGCACTCTATGAAGAAAAATAAAATAAATAAATAAATAAATAAACAAATAAATAAATAAATAAATAAAAAAATAAATAAATAAATTACAAAAACACCTTTTTCCCTATCAACTCTGGTGGATTTCGTGATTTTATTTATAATGTCCAATTTAATTACATCCTTGGTGTCTGGCCATACTTTCCTATATACAGACGGTTAATTACATGCATGATGTCTGGCCATACTTTCCTATATACAAACGGTTAATTACATGCATGATGTCTGGCCATACTTTCCTATATACAGACGGTTAATTACATGCATGATGTCTGGCCATACTTTCCTATATACAGACGGTTAATTACATGCATGATGTCTGGCCATACTTTCCTATATACAGGCGGTTAATTACATGCATGATGTCTGGCCATACTTTCCTATATACAGACGGTTAATTACACTGGTCTACAATTTTTTAGAAGACGTCTGTTTCAGAGATAAAATGTGCTATTCATTTAGGATTTTGATGTGCTGAATACAAATATGACAATTAAAACAACTGATTGGCTACTGTTTCCAAGATATTTAAGTTTTTACATTTTACGTCTATGTATATTGTGTACATAGTAGACTTTTAATCCTAAATTGTAAACCTAGGTCTTTTCATGTGTTTATGATTGCTTTACATGATAATATTTCACCTGTCCTGTTTATATAACACTTTACAAAACAGCAAACGGGTTATATAAATAAAAAATATATTGAAACAAAAGTAAAAAAACTATTATGTATATATAAGTACATAGTTTAGTCCTTATTCAGTGTCTACTCGGTGCTTCTTGGCTTGTCTCTTGTATTCATTAAATGGAGCATCACTTGTCACTATCCAGCAATAGTCTGCAAGCATGGATGGACTCCATTTGCCCTGATAGCGTTTCTCCATTGTTACAATGTCCTGGTGAAATCACTCGCCGTGCTCGTCGCTCACTGCTCGGCAGTTCGATGGAAAAAAATCTAGATGAGAGTGCACAAAATGTATCTTTAGTGACATGTTGCAAGCAAGGATTTTGTATGCCTTCAGGAGGTTTTCCACCAACTCCCTGTAGTTGTCTGCCTTGTTGTTTCCGAGAACATTTGTTGACACTAACTGGAAGGCTTTCCATTCCGTCTTTTCCTTGCCACGCAGTGTACGGTGAAATGCATCATCTCGAAGAAGTTCACGAATCTGAGGACCAACAAAGACACCTTCCTTTATCTTAGCTTCACGTAACCTTGGAAATTTTCCACGGAGGTACTTGAAAGCTGCTTGTGTTTTGTCCATAACATTGACAAAGTTCTTCATCAGACCCAGCTTGATGTGCAAGGGTGGTAACAAAATCTTCCTTGATTCAACAAGTGGTGGATGCTGATCACTTTTCATCGCAGGCTCCAATGACTGTCGGAGTGGCCAATCTCTCTTGATGTAGTGGGAATCTCTTGCACGACTATCCCATTCGCAGAGAAAACAGCAGTAATTTGTGTATCCATTCTGCAGACCAAGCAAGAGAGCAAGAACCTAGAAATCGCCACAAAGCTGCCACTGATGTTGGTCATAGATTATGCACCTCAAAAGTTGTTTCATGCTTTCATAGGTTTCCTTCAAATGGACTGCATTACCAACTGGAATTGATGGAAAAACAATGTCATTATGCAGCACAACAGCTTTAAGACTCGTCTTCGATGAATCAATGAACAGTTTCCACTCATCTGGATCCTGAACGATGTTGAGGGCTGCCATCACACCATCGATGTGATTGCAGGCTATAAGATCACCTTCCATGAAGAAGAATGGGCCAAGATCCTTTTGATGGTCAAGGAACATGGAAACCCTAACATCACCTGCCAGGAGATTAAACTGCTGTAGTCTGGAGCCCAACAGCTCTGCCTTACTCTTGGGTAGTTCCAAATCCCTGACAAGTTCATTCAGTTCACTTTGTGTTATGAGGTGTGGTTCAGAGGAGGAAGATGGGAGAAAATATGAGTCATGTGACATTGATGGTTCAGGAGTAGAAGTTTCATCCTCTTCCTCTACCTCTTCCTCGTCTGACTCAAGTGAAGACGATTCTGGTGCATCAGGAACCGACAGTCGTTCTCCGTGGGGTACTGGGCGTATAGCTGATGGAATGTATGGATAATGCACAGTCCATTTATTCTTCTTTGATACACCTTTTCCAACTGGAGGCACCATGCAGAAGTAACAATTGCTGATATGATCTGTTGGCTCTCTCCAAATCATTGGCACTGCAAAAGGCATAGATTTCCTTTTCCTGTTCAAAAACTGGCAACGATTTGCTGCACAAGTATTGCAGCATATGTGTGGGGCCCACCTCTTGTCCTGATCTCCAATTTTGCAGCAAAAATAAAGGTGATAGACTTTCTTAAGCATAGTGGTTATACTGCGCTTTTGTGCTGCAAAAGTCACTTCACCACAAACATAGCAAAAGTTATCTGTATTGTTCACACAAGTACGAGGCATCTCTGCTCACTTTGGCTAAACAGAAATGTGTCCCTTTGCAAAATAAAACACTGACAAATAAGAGAGCACGACACTGTATGATTTGAGAGCTGATATAAAGCAATTTCTTCACCTGAGTGATTTAAGCTTAATTATGATTGCATCATCCATGACTTCTAGGAATAACATGATGCAATTCATATCATGTATGACGCAATACTAGATTCAGATTGCATCATTCATTGTTAAGCCTAAAAAGCAAGTACTGTCCAAACACAGTCATAGATTTATTCATAGATCCAGTCAAAGATGTATTTTAGTCATTTCTGGTTTAAATTGAGATCCCTTCCCTTTATAACTCACGTATCCTCCGCCATTCCCAAGTCAAGGGTCGTATATACTGACCCAGTATCACATCTTTATTACGAGAGCCAATCAACAATTTTAAGCATCATTTTCGTTCTCAGTGACCGTGAATTAGTAAAGTTAATATTTATTGCGGAAGCATTTTGGCTGTAGACCAGTGTTACATGCATGATGTCTGGCATTACTTTCCTATATACAGACGGTTAATTACATGCATGATGTCTGGCCATACTTTCCTATATACAGACAGTTCTAAATATGGGTTAAAGTTTACAGCTGCCGTTACAACACCCCATGGCACCATCTCGAACCGGTTAAAAACAGGATAAAGGCCTCCGGTTTATCGCAGAAAGTTCAGCCATACTCAAGTCTTTGAACTGGATGGAAACCTAAAAAGAAAATCCTGTTGAGTTGTCTGATTCCCTTTCCAGATTGAAAGCCTTGGAATAGCTTAAATTTGACAAACCGTTAATAAACCAATCATAAGCATACATTATCTACCCTTGACTTTCTATTCAAATTGGCATTACGAGTAATGAAAGGGCACATTAAGTCAATAACACTGTCCTGTAGTTACCCGTTTCTGAATTAGGATTTCATATAATGACCTCAATCATGATATAAATCAGCATGTTCTTTATACATGGCACAATGTGTGGAATGAAAACTCCACAAACAAGCTTTGGAACATCAAATCAATATTTGTAGAGTGGCTTCCTTTATATACAGAACAAAATGCATATACTACATATATACCAGACCCATGCATACCTCTTGAATGGTGAACCGAGACCAGAGTGCATACCTCTTGAATGGTGAACCGAGACCAGAGTGCATACCTCTTGAATGGTGAACCGAGACCAGAGTGCATACCTCTTGAATGGTTAACCGACACCAGAGTGCATACCTCTTGAATGGTGAACCGAGACCAGAGTGCATACCTCTTGAATGGTTAAACGACACCAGAGTGCATACCTCTTGAATGGTGAACCGACACCAGAGTGTATACCTCTTGAATGGTTAACCGAGACCAGAGTGCATACCTCTTGAATGGTTAACCGACACCAGAGTGCATACCTCTTGAATGGTGAACCGAGACCAGAGTGCATACCTCTTGAATGGTGAACCGAGACCAGAGTGCATACCTCTTGAACGGTGAACCGAGACCAGAGTGCATACCTCTTGAATGGTTAACCGACACCAGAGTGCATACCTCTTGAATGGTGAACCGAGACCAGAGTGCATACCTCTTGAATGATTAACCGACACCAGAGTATATACCTCTTGAATGGTGAACCGAGACCAGTGTGCATACCTCTTGAATGGTGAACCGAGACCAGAGTGCATACCTTGCAAGTGTCTGCTGATAGTTGATTTGTTTGTTTTTGTTGGTATTAACAGCGCTTGTAGCACATTATTGGATAGATCAAACCGAGGAAATGGGAGCAAAGTGCCTTTCCCAAGGACACACAGAGGCAGCCGACTCAGGCTGGCCTGGGCGGTTATCGAACCAACCACCCTTGGATTACGAATCTGAAGCTCTACCAACTGATCTACCGCGTCTCCCCCACTGATAATTGAACATATTCGTGGATACATACAAGCATAGGATTCGAACCAGGGACCTCCTTAACTTTAGATGGGTGCTTTACATCCGACCAGCTCGTGCTACATATTCCACCTAGCTTTAGAGGACACAGCATCTTGTCTCCATCATCCATGATCAAGCAGAAGCTGAAGATGAATCTGAAACTGACGGGCCAACTCTTGTCAAGTATGACTTCTCGAGCATGACGGGTCTCTTTAAGCTCTACCACCTGAGTCATTTCAGTTGAGGCACCAGACACGTTCTGGTGACAATGCTATCGAATCAGATATGAGTGAGAACTAATAACTTAAATCAAGCTTTATTCGGTGGCTGCATCATTTATTGAAGAAAACTGTGTTAATTTTGGAAACATAAGTTTTGGATGATGATTTCTGAATAGCGTTTGAATTTTACTTAAACTAATGAATACCTACAACACGCACTTTTGTTTCGGTATTTACTAAATCGGTAGAGATGATTTTGCTAAATGATAAAATAGTCAATATTAATTGAGAGTTACGTAATATTGTGACCTTTTCTTATGACTGCTTTTGTTCGTGTTCGCTTATCAGAATATTAAATCTAAATTATAATAATCTTGCAAATTAACACTGTCTGTTTCTTTTCAGCATGTCCATACGTAATAGCTGTAGTCTCCGTAGTGGGAGACTCCGGTTCTTGTAAACATGTGCATACGCCAGAGCTGCACTCTCCGTAGCGACAGACTCCGGTTCTTGTAAGCAGGTCCATACGTCAGAACTGTACTCTCCGTAGCGAGAGATTGCGGTTCTTGTATGCATGTCCATACGTTAGAGCTGCGCTCTCCGTATCGAGAGACTCCGGTTCTTGCATGCATGTCCATTCGTCAGATCTGCACTCTCCATAGCGACAGACTCCGGTTATTGTAAGCATGTCCATACGTCAGAGCTGCGCTCTCTGTATCGAGAAACTCCGTTTTTTCTAAGCATGTTCATACGTCAGAGCTGTTTTCTCCGTAGCGAGAGATAGATCTGAAAAATGCAACAAGTATTTTAGCAGATAATTTTTTTACATTTATCTTTATTTTGCAAAAATGCCGTACAGGATATTTCATTAATCCTTGTATATCACGAAAAAATTGCATATGTCTATTATTTTTCGATCTATCTCAGTTATTTAAATATAAAAAATAGATAACGCCTTCATAGTGGGCCATAATTATTAATATTATGCAAGTTTTTAGAAGGTTTTTAACTTAATTAATATATAATGCTATCAACTTCTCACATTCATTGATCAAACATTTTCCGACTGGGAACATGTGACTTACTTCAGTAGTTTTAATTTCGTTAATAATTTTTCATCTTTTAAACTCCCTAATGCACTTATGCGATTGTAAAGTAAATTATCAACACCTTTATGTATGAAGATTTGTATTATCTTCCAAAAGCAAACATAATGCTCCTTTTTTGCATCTTTTAATCTATGTATTGTTCCAAGACATTTGAACAAGAATTTCCTCTTAAAATCGCCAGATCCTCATCAAATATTGAAATAAAGACAGGTTATAATAAACGATTTTAAGAGTTAAAAGAGACATATATATATATATATATATATATATATATATATATATATATTATGATCGAATGTTGAAGTCAGAACTCTAAGATGTAGAGGCGTAGCAACTTTTATTGAAATTGAATAATACTCCAAATAAGAATTACATATGAAGATATATATATATATATATATATATATATATATATATATCTATCTATATATATATATATATTCTAGATACAGAAATACACATACAATTGTTATATTTATTCAAAGCTTGCGGACTTCATACGATTCTGTAATTTCTGTGTTTTTTTAAAATTATGATGTAATAATTAAATATTGAATAAGCTAAAGATAGCCAAAATAAACTTAGAATATAGTAAGAAATCAATATTTAGAACTAAGACCAAAACCATTTTATCGTAAAGACAAACTATTAAATGTTTTCAATACCAAAATATCATGATTTGTTTCTTAAAGGTATTTTATTTCTTAATTAATTATCAGAAGCATGAAGTTGGCAGCAAATCGTTTTAACAATAATTCAACATTACGATTACAATACATATAAATTCCTAATAAAAATGTACACAATCCATAAAACAATATAATTTACAATTAATATTAAAGAATAAAAAGAACACACAGGTTCCAAGAGAGAATGAAATACTTTCCAGCACTTAAATGTATTGAAGTCCTACCAAAAAAATAATCTTTTAAAATATAGTAAAAATGTTTGTCTTAACTGCAAATGAAGTCAGAACTCTAAGATGTAGAGGCGTAGCAACTGCTCTCGAGCTTTGGGTGGCCGTTTATATACAGTTCTTTGGCCAAGGAATGCGTAACCTGCTCCATAAAAGGCCAAGGTTTAGGGTAGGACACACTCACCCTCGTGATCTGGTGCCGCGAGATTTTACGAGATCTCTACATAAGGCATTCATCTCAATTGCTGGATAAACCGTTGACCTAGACTAACATTTTGATCAAGTACATAAGCCTGATTTCAAATTGATTATGTACGAAAAAGGCCCGGCAATTAAAGTCACATGACCGCTCTACACACAATGCGGTCTAAATGGTCCTAAATCTAATGTAAAGACCAGGCTCCAGCTTGACTAAATTTTTCAAAATGTTTCTAAAATTGAGATTTTGTATTGTCTTGCTTATCATATTTTTGACAATGCTATGATTTTTGTGAGAGGTAGATTTAATACAAAGAATGAAAAATAACTCTTTAGCTGCAAAATGGTACACATTGGAGTCCTGTTATTCTTGAAAAACTGGTTGAGGAATTCCTTAATTTGTCCTTAGATACAACATGACTAATTTCAGGAAAATGCATGCTATTATGATTGTATTTTAATCCTGAATGGCCGCCTAGTGTTCAATGAAAAACTCACAATTCCAAACCGGTCAGTAAAAAAGATATTGATCAATCTCAATTTGAGAAAGAAAATTTTAGTTTAGTGTAAACACGGCCTGAATGCGAGGAAACCGTTTAGAAGCAAGGAAATCCCTTGGTGAAATTGTCGATTCAATAAGGGCACCCGACTTGACTACAAATTCTTGCCAGTCGGATTTACATCTTGCAAACGATATGCTGGCTTATGGACACGAGATGCTAGAGCATCACTAGCATAATATTGAAACAAAAAATGCTCCTATGTTTCTCAAAAGCAATGATAGATGCAATAAAAATGTTTTGGCACAAATTAACAGCATATCGTTGAAACCATCGTAAATTTAAGAAATTTGCCTTTCTTGAGACAATACGAATCATTATGGAGCATTTATTTGTATCTTCCCTAACCTCTTTTCCGATCCCTGATTCACGTAAACTTCATTTTCATTATCATCATCCTGATCATTTTCATATTTTTCTGATCTGCACTTTAGCCAAATCAGAGCTTTATTTGGTAACTTTTAAGTTGTAAAAGTATTTGTGATTTCGTGAAGATGACCTGTTTCTTACTTTATATGGGTATTTACAGCATTTGTCAAATCATTGATTACCACTTGGCTGCAATAGACAGATGACATAATACTTTTATGTCGATATTAATGGAAATGTTAGAATGCACGTATGACCTTAACCTGCGCGAAACATACTTATTTTCTTGTAAAGTTTGACCAGTATTTAGGACGTATTCATGTACAAACGGCTAGAAATTTAATTCTGAAAATGTCGAGTGTTGATGTTATTGGAATTCCATTTGAAAGAGTCAGTTCTAGCAATGACACTTAATAAATGCAGCATAACTTCCTGCCAGACAAAACTGATATATTTCTTTTACAGATTAACTTAATATTTGTATGCATACTTTACTTTTTTATATCTGCATGAATATATAAATCTATGTATATATGTATATGTATGCATGTCAGTATATTACGTATGTAGATGGATACATCTAATTATTAAAACGTTTTAAATACACCAAATATACATTTAATGCAAGGATAACTCTAATGTACCATTGCATTTGCTAGAAGAGTCGAACAAAATTTATAAATGAAGCTATCAATACTACTACTACCACCACTACTAAGAAGAAGAAGAAGAAGAAGAAGAAGAAGAAATAGTACTAGCGATGTTTTTGGCAATATGAAAATTATGATAATGATACGGAGAAATTAATGTTATATAGAGGAAGGGGTGGATCGTACTCAATTAAAATGTCGAATCAAAATGAAGGGAGACACTAAGATTTAGAACTTTAAGTAGATTCTATCACGCGATGATGGTAGAAAAACTTCAAATGTTGCATACACTTGCCACTCTACACCTACCATCATGGTCCACTACCACGAAAAGGAGATTTATACCAAATGTAGGAATAAAAACTCAAATATGTATACCATTACATATGCAATATAAGACATACAACAAACCACAAAGGTAGAACTAAGAATAGTCTACCTTCACTCATACAAAAGACAAAGGGGCGAATGGACAAAACTTCTGCTTTTTTCTTGTTCCGACACTATTTATCTCCATACAATATATAATGAGTTCACTTTGTAGGTCAAACTCGTACCTAAAAATGTAATATGCTCTACTGAATGTGACCATGATACCTGACCTGTATATTAATTTGCTGCCTTCCGTTCATATAACTGTATACAAAAACATCATCCACAACATATGATCGAAGGAAGAATCCTCTCGTGTGCGTTTATGTCGATGTTATCATAGGAAATAGAGATAGAGTCCAGAATTCCTTTAACAAACTGAGCACGTCCCACAAAACGATGATATATCAAGAAACCATCGTTGCAAACATTACAAAAGCTAGACGATTGATTTAAGCACATATCTTTGCTCTGAACCCCAGATTACTGACAAGCGCGTCCTCTTTAAGTGGAAAATAACTCTAAGCTCCGTATTTTCCATACATAATTCCAATTTTTACATATCATTCACAGCTTCACATAAAGCCAAAGCGGGCCTGAGATTGTTCACTTGACAGACCCTAGTCAAAATCCTATCTTCTCTAACGACTGCGTCAAACGTCGGTTAGTCTTTGAAAAGGGTAGAAACATTTTGTAGCTTTTATCCATCATGCACCGCGCCGATGTGAACCTGCGAAAAAATGGGAGACAGAGATTTCATTAGTTACCGACCTATGATATTAGCTTGGCAGTTTAGGTCGGGTAACAGCGAGATTCGTATCCATAGATGTTCTAGAATGCCACCATATTTTATGACACAAACGCTTGAAGGACTTGACGCCAATTTTGTTTGAGCATTTGCTAATAGAATTTCCTACCCTGATCGGGCCAACGTTTTCTCAGTCATTATGTAAAAGGAGTCGAAAATATATTTTCCACGTGTTTACTATATGGCAGCCACACCGTTTATACAAGAGATATTGCGAAGAAATCAAAAGTATATTGTACACCTGGTTGCTATAGAGACCCAACGTTGTTAGGGAAGCCAATACTGACACAATTTTGCTAGCTTTGACTTAACAAACATTTCCACCCAGTGTTAGTCTAAATTGTCTCTGTCATTTTGTCATACCGTTCCTACAGAAGCCTCCTTATACACATTTTTGGTACAGCATGCCTTCAGAAAGATTTCTACCATGTTTGGCCAAATAGACTGAGCTTTTCTGGAGAAGTAGCCGAAAATAAGCTTGTCACCGGTTGGTAGGGAGGTCACAATGGCCAGGCGAGTCACCCCAGGCACAACAACACTTTATTTTGTAACTTTATATCAGCATGGTTGTTAAAAACCAGTAAGTAAAATGTTGTGTTTGACGTTACCAGCGAGGATCTCAAAGGACTTTTTGAAAACCATATTTGCAATTTAATAACAGCGTGTTTTAATTTGATCTATATTGTCGTAAAAGAAACTTAGATTTTTTTATACTGGCCATAATTAAACTTTGACTATACTCAGAAAAGACTACATTTTTGCTTCTCTTTCTGCCATACTGACACTCCGTCATGATTCTGATTATTATGCATAGGCTACTGCATACCTTGGGGTGTGAGGAGAATCTCTATGGTGGCGACAAGTGCTTACTCATTTCTAATACCACCAAGGAATCTTATATTTGTACAGATTGTGTCTTTCATTTCGCTAGGAATCGTCATTTAACGTTCCCATCTGTCTTACGCACACTGCTGAACATTGTACACGCCAGTCATGCTAATGGGGATTTTAAGAAACATGATCCCTTGCCCAAAGCGCGACTTGAGCATGTGACCAATGTATGTGACAGTGCCAGAACCAATAGGCCACTATTTCCTTGACTTACAAAAGAGAAATGTTTGAGAATACGATCAAACATTAATCGATGCAAGTTTTGTATCTTTATTTTCCTTCTATGATTCTAAAGCGCGTGCACTTTATCTAGTTAGAGAAGAACATAAATGTCCTGTTTACAAAGTGACAGATACAAACGTTCCTAAACCCACGCAACCCTGTCAGTCCAAAACTTCTCAGATGATTGAAGACGTGTATCAAATTACTAAGTTATTGAATACCGCCGTATCAAAACTAAGATATAATAAACTTCAAGTGAATAATTTAAACCTAATCATGTATCGATAATCTGAGATAATTACTCCATTAGGTACAAAGAATTTTAGAGAAGACACATATTGATGAACTACCAAGCTTGATAAACGGCGGCACATTCCCAAACGCCATCATTGAGGACGCAACCCATATCCCACGTCCCACCTCGGTTTTCACTTTACATCTTCAAGGCTCTTTTGAATAACAGATATTCAGCTAGATACACTAATACAGGGATGTCAAACATACTGCCCGCCAGACTCATCATCTATTATTATTATTTATTATTATTTATATCAAATCTGGCCCGCCATAGCAAATGAGTTTGACACCCCTGCACTAATGCATGATATCAAAGTGGTGTGCTTTTGATCTGCATCTTTAATGTCTGAGTGACAGATCGACGTTACTTATTTTGTTACGCCTGCTGAATAAATCTCCAAGCGTTATAGAAACAAAAACATTGGTACATTTATGTATAATTGGTTTAATTACCAGTGAATGTGTCGCGTACCGCATGCAGATTTTTATCTTTAATATCACTATAAAGAGCCGACAGTGTTTATATTTCGTCTCTTTTCCAAAAGTCTGAAATATTTTACCAGGAACTGAGTGTAATCAATTTTCAAAGCCTGTTTCACAGTTCTTAATGAGAGTATGATACATTTTGCAGAGCCATAAGTATGTCAGTCTAGTATATCTCAAGCGAATGGAGTCATTCTATTATATCTCATACTAATGGGGTCTGTCTGTTATATCTCAAGCGAATGAAGTCAGTATATTATATCTCATGCAAATGGAGTCAGTCTGTTATATCTCATGCGAATGGAGCCAGACTATTGTATATCATGCGAATAACGTATAATGTTTGGGGATGTAAACAAAAGATCAATTTAGATATGATTTGTGACACTAAACTAGTGCTTCGGTGCGGAATGAATCCCGATAGAACACCAACTCTAGTTCAATTTTTCTTCACGAAAGCATGGATACATGGCCGTTTTCACACCCAATAAAATAGCAGAAGGGACTGTTTTCCATCTGGAGAAAAAGAATGGCTCGATCAGGTTTTTACTCTAGGGCTATGTTGGCCGCGTACGAAGGGGTTGGGTGGAGAAACTATTTAGAACCATTTGTGTGCGTGTGTGTGTATTTGTGGGGCGGGGGTGAGGGGTGGGGGGTTAATGGGGGGGGGGGGAATCTACCATGGATGGAAACTGTGATGTGACAATCACTGTAGTTTGACGTCAAGTTAATATTTGGTGGATTCTAAACTACAGACAAATGTATTTCCTGTTTGTAAATACTAATGCTAAAAGAGTGAGAGAAAACAAATGTTCACCTCATCAAGTTCTGCTGATATTATAACCCTCTGTCCGTTGTGTTCCCGTTTGTTCGTCTATTTGTTGTCAGTTCATCGTGCATCCGTCAGCATTTGCTATTTTTGACTTTGTGAAATCGGCTTAGGCAACTTTGTTCAAACTTAGTAGGAATGGTTCTTTCTACATATCTGTCAAAATTGTGTCGACAATGGCTTCCATAACAACGGAGTACATTTAAAAGCCACCGTAACGGCTCATCCAATTTTGATTAAATTTCTTTGGGGACAAGTCTTTAAAAAAATTGGTTCCGGTGTGGCTCCCCCAGCATTGGCATGGTTTTCATGGTGACCATGCGATAAACTTTATTTTTCAGTTCTTTTCCAGAATGGCTGGATCAATTGAACCAAACAAGGTATGAATGTGTGTTAGAACATTGTCTACTAAATTTATGATCGTTTTTTTTTAGCATCTTTATCTTTTTCATAGCAACTAAGTCAGAATATATATATATATATATATATATATATATATATATATATATATATATATATATATATATATATAGATATATAATAGCTTGTCGAACTTGGACAAAATATAGTACGAATATTCCTTAGGATATGCATTAGGGATTTAGTCTATGGCAGGAAAGATTATATATATATATCTCTTGGCCAACTTGGACGAAATTTCGAACGATTCTCCCTTAGCAGTGTATGGCAGGAAAGATTTTTATTGGTTGTAGGAGATTTGAAAAACTAATAACTCGATTGCTTTACTCCAAATAATGTTGTATAGACTGGCACAACAAGAAATAATGGCTACCTCAACAGAAACTATTCGAAGCACATATTTCAAGTATATGCGAGAATAAACACACTTGCAGTTAACTGCAGTAAAAGAGGAACAAATGTGTGAATACAGAGACTCTTTCTGTTTGATATCATTCCACAGCCCACGTTGAAAAATTCTTCTCATACTTGACATGAAACATTATGGAGCAAACGGAACTCATTCTGCGACATGATTGCTTGCTCCTTTGATCTTGGGACAATAGTAAAGTCATAGTCAAAGTTTTTTAAAATTTACTTATATTTCCTAAACCAAGTCATAGCCAAAGTTTTTTTTAATTTACTTATATTTCCTAAATACTTTGATGGCTTGCTTTTTCCTTTGATCTTGAGTCAAGGTCACTGTCATCGAAAATTTGCGTTCAGGTTTTGTTTAAAGGTTTTTCATTTGTTTATGTTTCTAAAACCCTTTGATGGATTTTGCTCATACGTGTAATGAATGATCATCAGGCTAAGACGCTTTGCTCGCTTCTTTGATCTTGTTGGGTCAGGTTCACAGTCATAGAACTTTTGGTTAAGGTTTTGCTTAATTTGTTTTCATTCGCTTATATTTCCTAGAACTCTGAAGGATTGTGTTCAGGCTTGGTATGAATCATAATTATGTAGCTTATATTATTCATTCTTCGGCATTCTCTCTCTCTCAATCTCGCCCCTTTTTGACCTTGTGGTCAAGATCACATTCATAGACAATTTGTGTTAAGAGTTTAGTTACCGTTTTTTTAAAAAAAGTTTGATTATATTTCCTAATCTTTAATGGATTTTGTTCACTCTTTTGATTAATCTTTTTGAAGCTAAGACAAATAATTTTGAGACATACTAGCTCAATATTTTGACCTTGGGGTCAATGTCGCACGTTTTATAGCAATTCTTCAATTGTGGGCTGGGCATGCAGACTCTATCATATTTGTGTTTTGCTTGGTCTTGTACACACCACCAACGCTGATTTGTTTGAAAAAGTTATAGAAGCAACCAAAGGCAAAGCTATCAACCATACTATCAACTACGGCCTTTTAAAACGTTTATGTAGTATTCATACAGCTCTTCTCATTGGAAATTCCTATATGAGGTTATCCACTACACTTCCACAATTGTACATTTGCATTGTATTTGCAAATTAGGAGAGACTTCCATCTAAGAAAAGACTAAAAAACTGTGTTTGTTCGTACCGATACGATAAAATGTATTTAAATGATGGGGTTAACTATAAAACATTCGCATCCATAGACAAGAAAATAGGTCAACGGACTTGGACAGTCTTGGGACTACTACCTTAAATCTATCTCTCTATTTATTTGTAGACATAAATACATACTCAATGACCTCAACTAAGAAACAAGTATTCAGCGGAACACACTCTCACATGCGTTCGTATGCTTGTCAGTTAAACCCCGTGTATCTGAGGTTCATAAACTTTCACATACAACTTTAACATTGTTCACCATAGTGCTTAATTAGGCGATAAAGGCAAGCCAGGAACTCCTCTCACATATAATTTAGACCTATAGTAATATTATCCTAAATTTTCAATTGACTACGCAACTGATGCTGAAGATACGTGACTTTGAAATATGTTGACACAAAACATAAACATTGTTTACAATGATGAAACGTATTTTTTACTTAAACAGGTGAGGCAGGCACGGCAGGGAACTCCAAGTATATTCACGTATAAACGATAAACAAGCGAGACAGATACGGCAAGGAACTCCAAGTATATCAGCATATAAACGATACACCGATTGTGCTATTATACCAAAGTATCAGTTGAATGTAGCAACACGTTTAGAAAATATGTGACTTTCAACAACTTCGACACAAGATGTTAACAATGTTCGCAATGATGATTCAAACATTCTGCTCAATCAGTTGATACAAGCAAGACAAGAACTCCTAACATATTAGTGTATGAACTTTAGACCCAACTTTATCACAAACTTTAAACTTTAACACTTTTCTCCAAGGTTCTTAGTCAGGTGAGATAGGTTAGAAAGGAAATCTTTGCATATTACGGGCGTACACTTTAGACCCATATCGATACTGTCAAAGAATGTAATTTTTAACGCAAAACTTTAACAATATTTACACCGCCTCCGACCCCAACAGAAAAATGACTACTAATCTCTCCATGCTCACGCAGATGGGACGAAAAGTAGCAACTATGTCTAACCATGCTTACGCAGGAGTAAAAGACAGACCATCGTAGCCGACCTGTGCTGATTGTATGGTAGAATTCGAACCCGCATCCTTTCGGTCACGAGTCTGTCACCATAACCACTAAGCCACCGCAGCTCCTGGTAAATGATGAATATTAGCCTGCCTTTCAACATTTTTTTCAACATGTATGTATGTAGGTTTAACGGCACATCAGCACTGTCCTGACTATATTGTGCGTACTAAAAATAAGTTCTGAAAATATAGATGTTAAAAATTGCTAAGAACTTCAGGACGACATTAAACCTTCCAACAAACGCCAGCAGGCACCCATACATAACAAAAGGCAAAAAGTTAAATCTGTTAAAAGCTGTATATAATAAAAAAGATACAGTCAAAATAGGAAAAATCCTTAAAATATAGGGTCATTTTTATTATACAGTACAGCAAGACTTTTTAAGGTTATATCGTGCCCTGGGAAATAGGGCAAAGTGCTTTGCCCAAGGACACACCACGGTCTCCGACCAGGACTGATCCGAAAGTGGGAATCCAATCCGCCCCTTTCTGGTCCCGAGTCCAACTCCTTAACCATTGAGCTACCACGGCTCTCGTTTAGAAAGTCCAAGACTTTCTCAGGTGGTACATCATTCAAAAGCTTCTAAATGGAGTTCACATGCAAAACGTCTATCTCACAGGGTGGAAGTCAGTACACTCTCTAAAGTGTTCTACTGTCATTCGACACTGGCAAGGCATTTACTCTGTTTTCGGAGGACCCTTCAGGAGGTATGCATTAATCAAACGTGTGTCCTTTACGCCGAGGACCCTTCAGGAGGTATGCATCAATCAGACGTGTGTCCTATTTGCGGAGGACGCTTCATGATGTATACATCAATCAGACATGTGTCCTATACGCGAGCTGCACAATACAAGATTATTTCTGCGATTGGTTCTATATTAGGGATGACAGTGGGCAATGATGGGTTTGATATCCCGAAGCTTGTTTGTGGAGTTTTCATTCCAAAGATTTTGCCAAGTAAATAAAAAATGTATATTTTTGTAATATTTAAAGTCAAAATATGGAATCTTCCAATAAGAAACGTGTAACTGCAGGACTATCTGCTCTTTCGTGAAAGTTCTTTTGAGGTCAAAAGGCAATGAAATACCTTTTTATATCAATGTATATACCTGTCAATGTGTACGTGTAGATACTAGTTTTTATTTTTAATTAAATTGCTTGCCTTAAATATTATGCATAAAACTCACAATACCAAAACAATTTGGTTTCAAAAATCTTTTGCTTTCCGGTTCATATGTCTATCGTAAATTCTAACTTTAAGGTCAGAATGTATTACGGGTAGCACATGCTCATCGTAAACTTTAACATCTGTGTTAAAGAAGCTGTAATATTTATTCTTTAATTGTGTAAAGTATCTTTGATCGCATGATTGGTCGTTGAAATAAAGAGAGATTTAATATCGTTATGAAAGATCGCACTAATCTGATCTACGTTCACTTAACTTCACTTAACTTGAAAAATCTATTGATACCTTTATGCGGAAGTACTAGACAATTAAAGCAGTATTGAGAAGAAAAAATATATAATATTTCTCGATGAGATGTTAATATGTCTTAAATAAAACTAATACCATAAATAGTAATAATTTTCATTTACCAAAGTTTTGGGCGTTAGTATTTTGGAATTATTATCCATATTCCCCCATGAAGTCATCAATATATTTTTACATTTAACGGATTTACGTTGTTAAATTGTTTGGAAACGTATACAAATTACAATTGTGTACAGAAACAAATGCCAGCATTTATTAATTTCGTCTAACTGTGCCATTGTGTATTAACATATCCTCAGGATAAAAATATTATTTACAAACGGGACTTTATTTGACATTTTATGTGCCAAAAACATTTACACTGTTTATTGGAAAGTTATCAAGATATGAATAGCAACAGTATCATTAAATTTCATTCTAATTGTTTCATATGTGTTTAAATGTTTTCAAAATGTATTGGGAACTTGTTTTCTTACAGCGCCATTCCTAAATGCATAATGCACTCTATGAAGAAAAATAAAATAAATAAATAAATAAATAAACAAATAAATAAATAAATAAATAAAAAAATAAATAAATAAATTACAAAAACACCTTTTTCCCTATCAACTCTGGTGGATTTCGTGATTTTATTTATAATGTCCAATTTAATTACATCCTTGGTGTCTGGCCATACTTTCCTATATACAGACGGTTAATTACATGCATGATGTCTGGCCATACTTTCCTATATACAAACGGTTAATTACATGCATGATGTCTGGCCATACTTTCCTATATACAGACGGTTAATTACATGCATGATGTCTGGCCATACTTTCCTATATACAGACGGTTAATTACATGCATGATGTCTGGCCATACTTTCCTATATACAGACGGTTAATTACACTGGTCTACAATTTTTTAGAAGACGTCTGTTTCAGAGATAAAATGTGCTATTCATTTAGGATTTTGATGTGCTGAATACAAATATGACAATTAAAACAACTGATTGGCTACTGTTTCCAAGATATTTAAGTTTTTACATTTTACGTCTATGTATATTGTGTACATAGTAGACTTTTAATCCTAAATTGTAAACCTAGGTCTTTTCATGTGTTTATGATTGCTTTACATGATAATATTTCACCTGTCCTGTTTATATAACACTTTACAAAACAGCAAACGGGTTATTTAAATAAAAAATATATTGAAACAAAAGTAAAAAAAACTATTATGTATATATAAGTACATAGTTTAGTCCTTATTCAGTGTCTACTCGGTGCTTCTTGGCTTGTCTCTTGTATTCATTAAATGGAGCATCACTTGTCACTATCCAGCAATAGTCTGCAAGCATGGATGGACTCCATTTGCCCTGATAGCGTTTCTCCATTGTTACAATGTCCTGGTGAAATCACTCGCCGTGCTCGTCGCTCACTGCTCGGCAGTTCGATGGAAAAAAATCTAGATGAGAGTGCACAAAATGTATCTTTAGTGACATGTTGCAAGCAAGGATTTTGTATGCCTTCAGGAGGTTTTCCACCAACTCCCTGTAGTTGTCTGCCTTGTTGTTTCCGAGAAAATTTGTTGACACTAACTGGAAGGCTTTCCATTCCGTCTTTTCCTTGCCACGCAGTGTACGGTGAAATGCATCATCTCGAAGAAGTTCACGAATCTGAGGACCAACAAAGACACCTTCCTTTATCTTAGCTTCACGTAACCTTGGAAATTTTCCACGGAGGTACTTGAAAGCTGCTTGTGTTTTGTCCATAACATTGACAAAGTTCTTCATCAGACCCAGCTTGATGTGCAAGGGTGGTAACACAATCTTCCTTGATTCAACAAGTGGTGGATGCTGATCACTTTTCATCGCAGGCTCCAATGACTGTCGGAGTGGCCAATCTCTCTTGATGTAGTGGGAATCTCTTGCACGACTATCCCATTCGCAGAGAAAACAGCAGTAATTTGTGTATCCATTCTGCAGACCAAGCAAGAGAGCAAGAACCTAGAAATCGCCACAAAGCTGCCACTGATGTTGGTCATAGATTATGCACCTCAAAAGTTGTTTCATGCTTTCATAGGTTTCCTTCAAATGGACTGCATTACCAACTGGAATTGATGGAAAAACAATGTCATTATGCAGCACAACAGCTTTAAGACTCGTCTTCGATGAATCAATGAACAGTTTCCACTCATCTGGATCCTGAAGGATGTTGAGGGCTGCCATCACACCATCGATGTTATTGCAGGCTATAAGATCACCTTCCATGAAGAAGAATGGGCCAAGATCCTTTTGATGGTCAAGGAACATGGAAACCCTAACATCACCTGCCAGGAGATTAAACTGCTGTAGTCTGGAGCCCAACAGCTCTGCCTTACTCTTGGGTAGTTCCAAATCCCTGACAAGTTCATTCAGTTCACTTTGTGTTATGAGGTGTGGTTCAGAGGAGGAAGATGGGAGAAAATATGAGTCATGTGACATTGATGGTTCAGGAGTAGAAGTTTCATCCTCTTCCTCTACCTCTTCCTCGTCTGACTCAAGTGAAGACGATTCTGGTGCATCAGGAACCGACAGTCGTTCTCCGTGGGGTACTGGGCGTATAGCTGATGGAATGTATGGATAATGCACAGTCCATTTATTCTTCTTTGATACACCTTTTCCAACTGGAGGCACCATGCAGAAGTAACAATTGCTGATATGATCTGTTGGCTCTCTCCAAATCATTGGCACTGCAAAAGGCATAGATTTCCTTTTCCTGTTCAAAAACTGGCAACGATTTGCTGCACAAGTATTGCAGCATATGTGTGGGGCCCACCTCTTGTCCTGATATCCAATTTTGCAGCAAAAATAAAGGTGATAGACTTTCTTAAGCATAGTGGTTATACTGCGGTTTTTTGCTGCAAAAGTCACTTCACCACAAACATAGCAAAAGTTATCTGTATTGTTCACACAAGTACGAGGCATCTCTGCTCACTTTGGCTAAACAGAAATGTGTCCCTTTGCAAAATAAAACACTGACAAATAAGAGAGCACGACACTGTATGATTTGAGAGCTGATATAAAGCAATTTCTTCACCTGAGTGATTTAAGCTTAATTATGATTGCATCATCCATGACTTCTAGGAATAACATGATGCAATTCATATAATGTATGACGCAATACCAGATTCAGATTGCATCATTCATTGTTAAGCCTAAAAAGCAAGTACTGTCCAAACACAGTCATAGATTTATTCATAGATCCAGTCAAAGATGTATTTTAGTCATTTCTGGTTTAAATTGAGATCCCTTCCCTTTATAACTCACGTATCCTCCGCCATTCCCAAGTCAAGGGTCGTATATACTGACCCAGTATCACATCTTTATTACGAGAGCCAATCAACAATTTTAAGCATCATTTTCGTTCTCAGTGACCGTGAATTAGTAAAGTTAATATTTATTGCGGAAGCATTTTGGCTGTAGACCAGTGTTACATGCATGATGTCTGGCATTACTTTCCTATATACAGACGGTTAATTACATGCATGATGTCTGGCCATACTTTCCTATATACAGACAGTTCTAAATATGGGTTAAAGTTTACAGCTGCCGTTACAACACCCCATGGCACCATCTCGAACCGGTTAAAAACAGGATAAAGGCCTCCGGTTTATCGCAGAAAGTTCAGCCATACTCAAGTCTTTGAACTGGATGGAAACCTAAAAAGAAAATCCTGTTGAGTTGTCTGATTCCCTTTCCAGATTGAAAGCCTTGGAATAGCTTAAATTTGACAAACCGTTAATAAACCAATCATAAGCATACATTATCTACCCTTGACTTTCTATTCAAATTGGCATTACGAGTAATGAAAGGGCACATTAAGTCAATAACACTGTCCTGTAGTTACCCGTTTCTGAATTAGGATTTCATATAATGACCTCAATCATGATATAAATCAGCATGTTCTTTATACATGGCACAATGTGTGGAATGAAAACTCCACAAACAAGCTTTGGAACATCAAATCAATATTTGTAGAGTGGCTTCCTTTATATACAGAGCAAAATGCATATACTACATATATACCAGACCCATGCATACCTCTTGAATGGTGAACCGAGACCAGAGTGCATACCTCTTGAATGGTGAACCGAGACCAGAGTGCATACCTTGCAAGTGTCTGCTGATAGTTGATGTGTTTTGTTTTTGTTGGTATTAACAGCGCTTGCAGCACATAATTGGAGAGATCAAACCGAGGAAATGGGAGTTAAGTGCCTTTCCCAAGGACACACAGAGGCAGCCGACTCAGGCTGGCCTGGGCGGTTATCGAACCAACCAGCCTTGGATTACGAATCTGACGCTCTACCAACTGATCTACCGCGTCTCCCCCACTGATAATTGAACATATTCGTGCATGCATACAAGCATCGGATTCGAACCAGGAACCTCCTTAACTTTAGATGGGTGCTTTACATCCGACTAGCTCCTGCAACATATTCCACCTAGCTTTAGAGGACACATCATCTTGTCTCCATCATCCATGATCAAGCAGAAGCTGAAGATGAATCTGAAACTGACGGGCCAACTCTTGTCAAGTATGACTTCTCGAGCATGACGGGTCTCTTTAAGCTCTACCACCTGAGTCATTTGAGTTGAGGCACCAGACACGTTCTGGTGACAATGCTATCGAATCAGATGTGCGTGAGAACTATAACTTAAATCAAGCTTTATTCGGTGGCTGCATCATTTATTGAAGAAAACTGTGTTAATTTTGGAAACATAAGTTTTGGATGATGATTTCTGAATAGCGTTTGAATTTTACTTAATCTAATGAATACCTACAACACGCACTTTTGTTTCGGTATTTACTAAATCGGTAGAGATGATTTTGCTAAATGATTAAATAGTCAATATTAATTGAGAGTTACGTAATATTGTGACCTTTTCTTATGACTGCTTTTGTTCGTGTTCGCTTATCAGAATATTAAAACTCCGGTTCTTGTAAACATGTGCATACGCCAGAGCTGCGCTCTCCGTAGCGACAGACTCCGGTTCTTGTAAGCATGTCCATACGTCAGAGCTGTTCTCTCCGTAGCGAGAGATAAATCTGAAAAATGCAACAAGTATTTTAGCAGATAATTTCTTTACACTTATCTTTATTTTGCAAAAATGCCGTACAGGATATTTCATAAATCCTTGTATATCACGAAAAAAATTGCATATGTCTATTATTTTTCGATTTATCTCAGTTATTTAAATATAAAAAATAGATAACGCCTTCATAGTGGATCATAATTATTAATATTATGCAAGTTTTTAGAAGGTATTTAACTGAATTAATATATAATGCTATCAACTTCTCACATTCATTGATCAAACATTTTCCGACTGGGAACATGTGACTTACTTCAGTAGTTTTAATTTCGTTAATAATTTTTCATCTTTTAAACTCCCTAATGCACTTATGCGATTGTAAAGTAAATTATCAACACCTTTATGTATGAAGATTTGTATTATCTTCCAAAAGCAAACATAATGCTCCTTTTTTGCATCTTTTAATCTATGTATTGTTCCAAGACATTTGAACAAGAATTTCCTCTTAAAATCGCTGGATCCTCATCAAATATTGAAATAAAGACAGGTTATAATAAACGATTTTGAGAGTTAAAAGAGACACACACACACATATATATATATATATATATATATATATATATATTATGATCGAATGTTGATGCTTGGCCACTTATCTTCACCACTTATTATGAAAGAATAGTCATCCATCACTTATTATGAAAGATTTTTCTATCCATCCGTTACTACTACTTGTTATGAGAGAATATTTTTCCAGCAACGCTTGTTAGGGTGGTCCCCATTTTCTTGTGTATGTCGCTCTAGATTGATAGAAAGAGAGAGAGACTTCTTTCCGACTCACCTTTGCGGAGGTGCCACTCCTCGCGATGTTTGCTGCTTACATCGCTGGGGCTCGAAAAGGGTACTGGGTTCGAACTGCAAAGGAAGTCAGAACTCTAAGATGTAGAGGCGTAGCAACTTTTATTGAAATTTAATAATACTCCAAATAAGAATTACATATGAAGATATATATATATATATATATATATATATATATATATATATATATATATATATATTCTAGATATAGAAATACACATACAATTGTTATATTTATTCAAAGCTTGCCGACTTCATACGATTCTGTAATTTCTGTGTTTTTTTAAATTATGATGTAAATAATTAAATATTGAAATATTGAATAAGCTAAAGATAGCCAAAATAAATTTAGAATATAGTAAGAAATCAATATTTAGAACTAAGACCAAAATCATTTTATCATAAAGACAAACTATTAAATGTTAGGACCTTAAATACCAAAATATCAGGATTTGTTTCTTAAAGGTATTTTATTTCTAAATTAATTATCAAAAGCATGAAGTTGGCAGCAAATCGTTTTAACAATAATTCAATATTACAATTACAACACATATAAATTCCTAATAAAAATGTACACAATCCATAAAACAATATAATTTACAATTAATATTAAAGAATAAAAAGAACAGACAGGTTCTAAGAGAGAATGAAATACTTTCCAGCACTTAAATGTATTGAAGTCCTACCAATAAAATAGTCTTTTAAAATATAGTAAAACATGTTTGTCTTAACTGCAAATGAAGTCCCAACTCTAAGATGTAGAGGCGTAGCAACTGCTCTCGAGCTTTGGGTGGCCGTTTATATACAGTTATTTGGCCAAGGAATGCGTAACCTGCTCCATAAAAGGCCAAGGTTTAGGGTAGGACACACTCACCCTCGTGATCTGGTGCCGCGAGATTTTACGAGATCTCTACATAACGCATTCATCTCAATTGCTGGATAAACCGTTGACCTACTAGACTAACATTTTGATCAAGTACATAAGCCTGATTTCAAATTGATTATGTACGAAAAAGGCCCGGCAATTAAAGTCACATGACCGCTCTACACACAATGCGGTCTAAATGGTCCTAAATCTAATGTAAAGACCAGGCTCCAGCTTGACTAAATTTTTCAAAATGTTTCTAAAATTGAGATTTTGTATTGTCTTGCTTATCATATTTTTGACAATGTTGGGATTTTTGTGAGAGGTAGATTTAATACAAAGAATGAAAAATAGCTCTTTAGCTGCAAAATGGTACACATTGGAGTCCTGTTATTCTTGAAAACTGATTGAGGAATTCCTTAATTTGTCCTTAGATACAACATGACTAATTTCAAAAAAATGCATGTTATTATGATTGTATTTTAATCCTGAATGGCCGCCTAGTGTTCAATGAAAAACTCACAATTCCAAACCAGTCAGTAAAAAAGATATTGATCAATCTCAATTTGAGAAAGAAAATTTTAGTTTAGTGTAACCACGGCCTGAATGCAAGGAAACCGTTTAGAAGCAAGGAAATCCCTTGGTGAAATTGTCGATTCAATAAGGGCACCCGACTTGACTACAAATTCTTGCCAGTCGGATTTACATCTTGCAAACGATATGCTGGATTATGGACACGAGATGCTCGAGCATCACTAGTATAATATTGAAACAAAAAATGCTCCTATGTTTCTCAAAAGCAATGATAGATTCAATAAAAATGTTTTTGCGCATAAACAGCTTATCGTTGAAACCATCGTAAATTTAAGAAATTTGCCTTTCTTGAGACGATACGAATCCTTATGCAGCATTTATTTATTTGTATCTTCCCTAACCTCTTTTCCGATCCCTGATTCACGTAAACTTCATTTTCATTATCATCATCCTGATCATTTTCATATTTTTCTGATCTGCACTTTAGCCAAATCAGAGCTTTATTTGGTAACTTTTAAGTTGTAAAAGTATTTGTGATTTCGTGAAGATGACCTGTTTCTTACTTTATATGGGTATTTACAGCATTTGTCAAATCTTTGATTACCACTTGGCTGCAATTGACAGATGACATAATAATTTCATATCGATATTAATGGAAATGTTAGAATGCACGTATGACCTTAACCTGCACGAAACATACTTATTTTCTTGTAAAATTTGGCCAGTATTTAGGACGTATTCATGTACAAACGGCTAGAAATTTAATTCTGAAAATGTCGAGTGTTGATGTTATTGGAATTCCATTTGAAAGAGTCAGTTCTAACAATGACACTTAATAAATGCAGCATAACTTCCTGCCAGACAAAACTGATATATTTCTTTTACAGATTAACATCATATTTGTATGCATACTTTACTCTTTTTATATCTGCATGAATATATAAATCTATGTATATATGTATATGTATGCATGTCAGTATATTACGTATGTAGATGGATACATCTGATTATTAAAACGTTTTAAATACACCAAATATACATTTAATGCAAGGATAACTCTAATGTACTATTGCATTTGCTAGAAGAGTCGAACAAAATTTATAAATGAAGCTATCAATACTACTACTACTACTAAGAAGACGAAGAAGAAGAAATAGCACTAGCGATGTTTATGGCAATATGAAAATTATGATAATGATACGGATAAATTGATGTTATGTAGAGGAAGGGGTGAATGGTACTCAATTAAAATGTCGAATCAAAATGAAGGGAGTCACTAAGATTTAGACCTTTAAGTAGATTCTATCACGCGATGATGGTAGAAAAACTTCAAATGTTGCATACACTTGCCACTCTACACCTACCATCATGGTCCACTACCACGAAAAGGAGATTTATGCCAAATGTAGGAATAAAAACTCAAATATGTATACCATTACATATGCAATATAAGGCATACAACAAACCACGAAGGTAGAACTAAGAATAGTCTACCTTCACTCACACAAAAGACAAATGGGCGAATGGACAAAACTTCTGCTTTTTTCTTACTGCCGACATTATTTATCTCCATATAATTTATACTGAGTTCACTTTGTAGGTCAAACTCATACCTAAAAATGTAATATGCTTTACCGAATGTGACCACGGTACCTGACCTGTATATTAATTTGCAGAATTCCGTTCAGATTACTGTATACAAAAACATCATCCACAACATATGATCGGAGGAAGAATCCTCTCGTGTGCGTTTATGTCGATGTTCTCATAGGAAACAGAGATAGAGTTGAGAATTCCTTTAACAAACTGAACAAGTCCCACAAAACGATGATATCTCAAGACACCATCGTTGCAAACATTACAAAAGCTAGACAATTGATTTAAGCACATACCCTTGCTCTGAACCCCAGATTACTGACAAGCGCGTCCTCTTTAAGTGGAAAATAACTCTATGCTCTGTATTTTCCATACATAATTCGAAATTTTTACATATCATTCACAGCTGAATATAAAGCCATAGCGGGCCTGAGATTGTTCACTTGACAGACCCTAGTCAAAATCCTATCTTCTCTAACGACTGCGTCAAACGTCGGGTAGTCTTTGAATAGGGTAGAAACATTTTGTAGCTTTTATCCATCATGCACCGCGCCGATGTGAACCTGCGAAAAAATGGGAGACAGAGATTTCATTAGTTACCGACCTATGATATTAGCTTGGCAGTTTAGGTCGGGTACCAGCGAGATTCGTATCCATAGCTGTTCTTGATAAATATAGTCAACATTTATAAAACACGTTTGAGAATAACTTAATCCATAGTTTGTTCCTCTTTTAATAACAATGACAATATCAAATGGTAGATCATAATCACAAGTAGAAATTTCAAAGACCAAATATCGTCTAAATTCATCATGCATTTTATGAGAAATAATAAAATGACTGTGACATACTTACTAATGCCAACATATTTTATGACACAGACGCTTGAAGGACTTGACGCCAATTTTGTTTGAGCATTTGCTAATAGAATTTCCTACCCTGATCGGGCCAACGTTTTCTCAGTCATTCTGTGAAAGGAGTCGAAAATATATTTTCCACGTGTTTACTATATGGCAGCCACACATTTCCTACAAGAGATATTGCGAAGAAATCAAAAATATATTGTACACCTGGTTGCTATAGAGACCCAACGTTGTTAGGGAAGCCTATCCTGACACAATTTTGCTAGCTTTGACTTAACAAACATTTCCACCCAGTGTTAGTCTAAATTGTCTCTGTCATTCTGTCAAAGAAGTAAAAGGTAGGTTTATCAGATGGTTACTATGGAAGCCATACCGTTCCTACAGAAGCCTCCTTATACACATTTTTGGTACAGCATGCCTTCAGAAAGATTTCTACCATGTTTGGCCAAATAGACTGAGCTTTTCTGGAGAAGAAGCCGAAAATAAGCTTGTCACCGGTTGGTAGGGAGGTCACAATGGCCAGGCGAGTCACCCCAGGCACAACAACACTTTATTTTGTAACTTTATATCAGCATGGTTGTTAAAAACCAGTAAGTAAAATGGGTTGTGTTTGACGTTACAAGCGAGGATCTCAAAGGACTTTTTGAAAACTATATTTGCAATTTAATAATAGCGTGTTTTAATTTGATCTATATTGTCGCAAAAGAAACTTAGATTTTTTTATACTAGCCATAATTAAACTTTGACTATACTCAGAAAAGACTACATTTTTGTTTCTCTTTCTGCCATACTGACACTCCTTCATGATTCTGATTATTGTGCAATGGCTACTGCATACCTTGGGGTGTGAGGAGAATCTCTATGGTGGCGACAAGTGCTTTCTCATTTCTAATACCACCAAGGAATTTTATATTTGTACAGGTTGTGTCTTTCATTTCGATAGGAATCGTCATTTAACGTTCCCATCTGACGGACGCACACTGCTGAACATTGTACACGCCAGTCATGCTAATGGGAATTTTAAGAAAAATGATCCCTTGCCCAAAGCGCGACTTGAGCATGTGACCAATGTATGTGACAGTGCATGAACCATTAGGCCACTATTTCCTTGACTTACAAAAGAGCAATGTTTGAGAATACGATCAAATATTAATCGATGCAAGTTTTGTATCTTTTTTTTCTTTCTATGATTCTAAAGCGCGTGCACTTTAGCTAGTTAGAGAAGAACATAAATGTCCTCTTTACAAAGTGACAGCTACAAACGTTCCAAAACCCACGCAACCCTGTCAGCTTGATAAACGGCGGCACATTCCCAAACGCCATCAGAGAGGACGCAACCCATTCCCCACGTCCCACCTCGGTTTTCACTTTACATCTTCAAGGCTCTTTTGAATAACAGATATTCAGCTAGATACACTAATACGGGGGTGTCAAGCATACGGCCCGCCAGACTCATTATTTATTATTATTTATATCAAATCTGGCCCGCCATATCAAATGAGTTTGACACCCCTGCACTAATGCATGATATCAAAGTGGTGTGCTTTTGATCTGCATCTTTAATGTCTGAGTGACAGATCGACGTTACTTATTTTGTTATGCCTGCTGAATAAATCTCCAAGCGTTATAGAAACAAAAACATTGGTACATTTATGTATAATTTGTTTAATTACCAGTGAATGTGTCGCGTACCGCATGCAGATTTTTATCTTTAATATCACTATAAAGAGCCGACAGTGTTTATATTTCGTCTCTTTTCCAAAAGTCTGAAATATTTTACCAGGAACTGTGTGTAATCAATTTTCAAAGCCTGTTTCACAATTCTTAATGAGAGTATGATACATTTTGCAGAGCCATAAGTATGTCAGTCTAGTATATCTCAAGGGAATGGAGTCATTCTATTATATCTCATACTAATGGAGTCAGTCTGTTATATCTCATGCGAATGGAGCCAGACTATTGTATCTCATGCGAATGACGTATAGAAGTTTAGGGAGGTAAACGAAAGATCAATTTAGAGATGATTTGTGACACTAAACTAGTGCTTCGGCGCGGAATGAATCCCGATAGAACACCAACTCTAGTCCAATTTTTTTCACGAAAGCATGGATACATGGCCGTTTTCGCACCCAATAAAATAACAGAAGGGACTGTTTTCCATCTGGAGAAAATGAATGGCTCGATCAGGTTTTTACTCTAGAGCTATGTTGCCCGCGTACGAAGGGGTTGGGTGGAGAAACTATTTAGAACCATTTGTGTGCGTGTGTGTGTATTTGTGGGGCGGGGGGGGGGTAATGGGTGGATCTACCATGGAAGGAAACTGTTCTGTGACAATCACTGTGGTTTGACGTCAAGTTAATATTTGGTGGATTCTGAACTAAAGACAAATGTAGTTCCTGTTTGTAAATACTAATGCTAAAAGAGTGAGAGAAAACAAATGTTCAACCTCATCAAGTTCTGCTGATATTATAACCCTCTGTCCGTTGTGTTCCCGTTTGTTCGTCTATCCGTTGTCAGTTCATCGTGCATCCGTCAGCATTTGCTATTTTTGTCTTTGTGAAATCGGCTTAGGCAACTTTGTTCAAACTTAGTAGGAATGGTTCTTTCTAGATATCTGTCAAAATTGTGTCGACAATGGCTTCCATAACAACGGAGTACATTTAAAAGCCACCGTAACGGCTCATCCAATTTTGATTAAATTTCTTTTGGGACAAGTCTTTAAAAAAATTGGTTCCGGTGTGGCTCCCCCAGCATTGGCATGGTTTTCATGGTGACCATGCGATAAACTTTATTTTTCAGTTCTTTTCCAGAATCAATTGAAACCAAACAAGGTATGAATGTGTGTTAGAACATTGTCGACTAAATTTATTTTTTTTAGCATCTTTATCTTTTTCATAGCAACTAAGTCAGAATATATATATATATATATATATATATATATATATATATATATATATATATATATATATATATATAATAGCTTGTCCAACTTGGACAAAATATAGTACGTATATTTATTAGGATATGCATTAGGGATTTAGTCTATGGCAGGAAAGATTATATATATATCTCTTGGCCAACTTGGACGAAATTTAGAACGAATCTCCCTTAGCAGTGTATGGCAGGAAAGATTTTTATTGGTTGCAGGAGATTTGAAAAACTAATACATCGATTGCTTTACTCCAAATAACGTCGTATAGACTGGCACAACAAGAAATAATGGCTACCTCATCAGAAACTATTCGAAGCACATATTTCAAGTATATGCGAGAATAAACACACTTGCAGTTAACTGCAGCAAAAGAGAAACAAATGTGTGAATACAGAGACTCTTTCTGTTTGATATCATTCCCAAGCCCACGTTGAAAAATTCTTCTCATACTTGACATGAAACATTATGGAGCAAACGGAACTCATTCTGCGGCATGATTGCTTGCTCCTTTGACCTTGGGACAATATTAAAGTCATAGTCAAAGTTTTTTTTAATTTACTTATATTTCCTAAACCCTTCGATGGCTTGCTTTTTCCTTTGATCTTGAGTCAAGGTCACTGTCATCGAAAATCTGCGTTAAGGTTTTGTTTAAAGGTTTTTCATTTGTTTATGTTTCTAAAACCCTTTGATGGATTTTGCTCATACGTGTAATGAATGATCATCAGGCTAAGACGCTTTGCTCGCTTCTTTGATCTTGTTGGGTCAAGTTCACAGTCATTGAACATTTGGTTAAGGTTCTGCTTAATTTTTTTTCATTTGCTTATATTTCCTAGAACTCTAAAGGAATGTGTTCAGGCTTGGGATGAATCATAATTATGAAGCTTATATAATTCATTCTGCGGCATTCTCTCTCTCTCTCTCTCTCTCTCTCTCTCTCTCTCTCTCTCTCTCTCTGTCTCTCTCTCTCTCGCTCCTTTTTGACCTGGTGGTCAAGATCACATTCATAGACAATTTGTGTTAAGAGTTTAGTTACCGTTTTTTTTTTTTAAATTTTGATTTGTTTGAAAAAGTACTAGATTATTTTGATTATATTTTCTAACCTTTAATGGATTTTGTTCACTCTTTTGATTAATCTTTTTGAAGCTAAGACAAATAATTTTGAGACATACTAGCTCAATACTTTGACCTTGGTGTCAAGGTCGCACGTTTTACAGCAATTTTCAATTGTGGGTTGGGCATGCAGACTCTATCATATTTGTGTTTTGCTTGGTCTTGTACACACCACCAACGCTGATTTATTTGAAAAAGTTCTAGAAGCAACCAAAGGCAATCAACCATACTATCAACTACGGCCTTTTAAAACTTTTCTGTAGTATTCATGCAGCTCTTCTCATTGGAGATTCCTATATGAGGTTATCCACTACACTTCCACAATTGTACATTTGCATAGTATTTAGGAGAGAATTCCATCTAAGAAAAGACTAAAAAACTGTGTTAGTTCGTACCGTTACGATAAAATGTATTTAAATGACGGGGTTAACTATAAAACATTCGCATCCATAGACAAGAAAATAGGTCAACGGACTTGGACAGTCTTGGGAGCACTACCTTAAATCTATCTCTCTATTTATTTGTAGACATAAATATATACTCAATGACCTCAACTAAGAAACAAGTATTCAGCGGAACACACTCTCACATGCGTTCGTACGCTTGTCAGTTAAACCCCGTGTATCTGAGGTTCATAAACTTTCACATACAACTTTAACATTGTTCACCATAGTGCTTAATTAGGCGATAAAGGCAAGCCAGGAACTCCTCTCACATATAATTTAGACCTATAGTAATATTATCCTAAATTTTCAATTGACTACGCAACTGATGCTGAAGATACGTGACTTTGAAATATGTTGACACAAAACATAAACATTGTTTACAATGATGAAACGTATTTTTTACTTAAACAGGTGAGGCAGGCAGGGCAGGGAACTCCAAGTATATTCACGTATAAAATATAAACAAGCTAGACAGATACGGCAAGGAACTCCAAGTATATCAGCATATAAACGATACACCGATTGTGCTATTATACCAAAGTATCAGTTGAATGTAGCAACACGTTTAGAAAATATGTGACTTTCAACAACTTCGACACAAGATGTTAACAATGTTCGCAATGATGATTCAAACATTCTGCTCAATCAGTTGATACAAGCAAGACAAGAACTCCTAACATATTAGTGTATAAACTTTAGACCCAAATTTATCGCAAACTTTAAAATTTTGGAACTTTTCTCCAAGGTTCTTAGTCAGGTGAGATAGGCAAGAAAAGAAATCTTTGCATATTACGGCGTACACTTTAGACCCATATTAATATTATCAAAGAGTTTCATTTTTAATGCAAAACTTTAAAGCAAAACTTTAATGATGTTTACACCGCCGCCTACCCCAACAGAAAAAATGACTACTAATCTCTCCATGTTCACGCAGATGGGACGAAAAGTAGCAACTATATCTCACCATGCTTACGCAGGTGGGACGAAAAGTGGCTACTAAATCTCACAATGCTTACGCAGGTGGGACGAAAAGTGACTACTATATCTCACCAGAAAAGCTAGTAGTAGCCAGGAAATGTTAAACGGTTTTGGTAAGTTTCAAGTACATCCATTGAGCTAACTATATTAATTACAAATTGATTGTTTCATTCTTGAAATATTTAATTTATTGATAACCTTATTTATTTGTTTATTTCTATTAAACAGCAGTACTCATATACTAGTATGCTCTCCCGAAGGTATCTTTCCATCAATCTCTGAGTTTTGTGTAGCCGTGGTAGCTCAGTTGTTAGAGAGTCAGACTCCTGGTCCAGGAGTCTCGAATTCGATACCCGCCCAACAAAGGCGTTTTGCTCTCATTTCTTTGGTATGATATAGCCAATACTGTGTTCAAAAGAGCATTTAAAACCTACAAACCCTACGTTCTGTCATATCATTTCGGTGGGCATATGATATATTTACGAATAATGATGTTGCCAGGAATGACGTCTGTAATTGGCACATAAAGAAAATACCTCTTTGATGTTTTTGCATTATACATTATAACTAGGCGATGACCCTCAGCAGCAATAACACACTCGTAGATTTAACACGTTTTCATACTGAGTTATTCTTAAAACTTAATTAAGTGTCCTTGAAATGAAAATGTTAATAAACACCCACCCCCACTCCCACACCCATACATACACATACATATACATATATATTTGTTATTACACTTTGTACGACATGCATTTGTCAATGTCAATTTTAGGTATGGCATATTTATTTATTCAAATTATGACATTGTCGAGATCGGCAGCAGGTTGACCCTATATAATCCCTATCCCTACTCCATGATACATGGATTTTGTACATAATTTCCATATAATAAATTTACATTATTATGTTGATGCTAATATGCTTATCTTGCTAGAGATAATAATAATAATAATAATAATAATAATGAAAATAATAGCAACTTATCATCTTTGAAATTGAAAAAAATAATCTATTAATTGAATATTGGATTTTGTGTTACATTTTTAATACTAGTGCGGTATCTTAGGTATGACTGGACGTTTTTAGTTGTCTTATATGTACCGTTTGTATAAAAGCAGGGCTCGAAATTAATGTTAAATCGCTAACCCGAGGTCAGTGATTTTACCGGATCACTAAAACCCAGCCGTCACTAATCCGTTGGAGCAGTGAAAATTTCCGCCGGTCGCGATCATATCAGTTAACAAGTGGTCTTGTGTCTGATGTATCAAATAAAACATGAGACACAATTCTCTTTCATGGTTAATTGATCTTTTTATTGTGTTAATTGAATACCTACCAACATCCTGCACTTGAGGAGGTATAATAAATTCCGCGGCGGAAATGGACAGGTGTTATTCCATGCGTGATTATTGTCAAAACAGTCTTCGCGCACATGGAACTAACCTTCTGTACTGGCCCCAAACATTGATTTCAATACGGATGATAAAAAGAAGATATAGAATATCAGGCTAGTTGACCGACTCAACGTATAATCCAGAATTATACCGAATAAAACGTTTTCATGTTTATATCGTTGTTTATAAACATTCAATGCATTGTTAGGTGGCAATTGGAAAGTCTGTGTGTATATAGTAGCATTTTGTGGTACTTCAGCACAATGGTGGCCCTATGGTGCCAGCTAAAGCTAAAGTTCGAAAAATGATGTGTAAGTTTTTGCAAGGTGCGCAGCCAACACCAAAACGTCTGAAATTAGATGATGACAAGAGAGAGAGAGAGAGCGCGATCATAGATAGCTGCTTCCCGATAAGGTCACTAGCAGATGATCTTATTCCATTTTACCTGGAAGATGGGCAACCTGGCAGTTTCTCCAAAATTTGCCATTTTCAACAAGGCACACTGAGGCAAAATCAACTTATAAATTACAAGTATTGATACTGACAGACAGAAATCCGGGTTTGCGTTCTTTTTATTTATGTATGTTTTGTAGCAGTTTCAACTTCCAAACACCATATACAATAAATAGTAAATCTGTCAGCATACCACAAATATAACTGACGATGATCAGGATCTATGATCAAGTGAAGGGAGTAAGACAGTAGCAGAAATTCTGCGAAAATGCAAACGAATGGCTGAAGTAAGACACAGGAAAGGTTGCGATGTTCTGCACTTTCGGCACTGAGTATTCAGAGAAATACGAAAGTGCGTGGGGTACTTCATTATGACTCGTTGATGGGCGTAAACTCTTTCATAAATTGTCCCTGAAATCACAATAATGATGGTGCTCCTTAACTCACCAGACATCAAATATTACAATCCATAAGATGCCATGAAGCTGTGGCATGCTGCTGGGCCAAAATAAAAAATAAAAACAGAAGGCGACAAACTTGGCCTTTTGGATCAAGATCTGATAATGAATCAGATACAGAAAATGAATTGGAACTTTCAACTTTCAATGAGTCTTGTTTGTGAAATACAGTTGTTATTGTTTTGCGTTGATGTTAATGAATAATAAATTTGAATTACCAACTAAAATTGCTTCTGCTTGATTTTAGGCAGGAACAGTTAGAATTGTTTTTATGTAATCCTGTGGGTTAGTGAAAAAGTTCTAATTTCAAGTCTTGTATTAGTTCTCTTATATCCGTTATACTTAGCTTATTGCGGCTATATATTTGTGAACTGATGTAACTTGAGTGATCGACAGCAAATACCCAGAAGATGGCACAGAGAAAAAGAAGATAATCAGGTAATTTAGATCGTAATTAGGGATTAAAGAAGTAATATAATTTGAAAAGTAAAGTTTTGACACATTGCTTTGCTTAGAATAGAACTTATATTGAAAATTATTGTGTATTTATGCATGTTATTTTTTTAAGATTGATATAGCGTTTTCATGTATATGTCTCAAAACATAGTGAAATATTTGTTCATTATCACTTTCAGTAAGCTGATTATTTGCATAGAATACGTATTCTATTTAAATTTTTCCCCTATGCAAAGAAGGGAAACTAGCAATTCAAGTGGGAAGTGTTTATTATCCTCCAAGGGATGACCACAGGCACAATTTGTTGTGTCCTGCTTGTGGTCCTGATAGAGATGAGCAACAAGGTTACTTTTAATATTGCGAAGCTGACAGTGTATAATGTTATCAATTATATTAAAATTTGCAAGGAATTTAGGTTTCTTGTTAATAATACGAAAGTGTCTATTAAAACAATATATATGTTGTTATACATGCGTTTCTAAAATGGAATTGCAACCGTAGTAATAAATAAAAGCTTTCAGAAAAAAAATGGCCATCAACACAAGCTGGCGGGGAAGAAGAATTTATTTTGTAAAACTTTGCCCGAATTTCTATCACAAGATCAAACATTTCACTGGTTAGCATGCCGGACAAGCAAACTGGGGGTTGCTGGATTGAATCCTGCCCAGACTGGCCCGGATCGCCTGTCGTCATGTATCTCTGAGCCAAGCAATTTCCTCGGCAATACAAAGTCTTGATTGCGCTTATGTGACGTTTAACTCCGATCTATCAATCACACAAGCGACAGCTGCAGTTTGAAAATATCACATCCCAGATGCATCTTTATAATTATATCATAATTATAGGTTCTTTGTTTGATACTGAAAAATATTGGCAACGTGTTCTTAGATGTATCGCGCGCTCTTGATCGCGCGATCCGACCGAGAACGAGTTCGAAATATTTTTCAGAATTAAACCTATAACCTTTTTATTATATACTCCAGAAATATACTAACTTTGAACTGAACAAAGTTTATAGTTCATAAAATATATTCTTGTTGTAAAAAAGCAAAATTTCAACAACAAAAACCGTAATGCTAACAACATATTGCATTTTATAGCGCATTGATATACGTTTACACAGATAGCTAAACTCCGCCCTCTAGAATTCCCCATATCTCAAAATAGCACTGGCTACAACATGATTGAGACAGGAACGCTATGCTAAAAATCCATGATGTTATCACAGATACAGAGAAAATACAAGAAAAACAGAAATGCAACTGGTAACAAGTCATTAATATTCATTTGTTGTTCAAGTTCAGTGTCATATTATGTATGTAGGATCCTTGAAATAAACGAGAACATGCGGCGATTTTAATTTCGGGTAACTGGCAAGATGGCGGACGCTCATCGTATTGCTTCGACATTGTATAATCAGCTCGCAGCTGAGGGGTACTATTCTGGACATTTGTCGTTCCACTAAGGATACTGCTCAATCTTACATGTTCCTCTGTGGAAAGCTTTGAGTCTTATGGTGAAACGGAATTATGGTTTACGGTAAGTTCTTGTAGTGGGCGGGGCTTGTATTCCTTATACGGAAAGTATTTTCCTTATACGGAGAGTACTTAATATCGAAAGTGCACGATATTGAAAGTGTTCAATACCGCAGGATATTGCATATTTTGAACATAAGGAAAAAAGAAGGACTATTTATTGAGTACATAATAATATAATAATTCAGTATAATATCACACTACACTGACCGCTTTTCACTGATGCATCTGATAATGTTATGCTGCTGCGATTAACAACAACAGCAACCTATTTGATGGGAGGTAAGGACTAAAGTTTCTTGCAGTGAGACTCTTGGAGTCCTCCCAAGTTAAAAACAGATTAATACGGGCCAACGTTTCTTAAATCTAAAGCGCAGCATTAAATGCAATGTAATATCGTTACAATGCATGGTATTTTCTTGAATCTGTCATTTTGAGAGAGAGAGAGAGAGAGAGAGAGAGAGAGAGAGAGATAGAGAGAAAGGGATGGAGGCCATCTCTTCAAATCGTGTGGGGTGAGCTCCTTAAGTCATTACTTTTATTAACAAAGCAAAGCCCTAAGAGAAGAATCAAACCTCTGGCACGCAATTGCGGCAGACTTGCAGTTTATTTACCGCAAACTTGCCGTAAGGACGTTTTTGGCATGGAAATTAGTTTTCCGGCACACTGTTTGAGGCAAGGTTGCGGCATAGAGTTAGAACAACTTGCGGCATAGAGTTCTGGTACACTTGCGATACACTTGCTACAGAGTTTTGGCACACTTGCGGTATGCTTGTGACAAAGTTCTGGCACTCAGGTAGTAGGCGCCTGTGACTAGTTCTAGAACACTTCTGGTAATTTCGTAAAAGAAAACACAATTTTTAAACCGATTTTGCTGATTTGAAAACACTTAGCAAACTAATTTTCAATAAATTGTATTCATACTAAACTTATTTAATGAAAATATCACAGTACATATGATGCAAATGCGAATGAATAACCAGACGGGCATTACCAGAAGTTTCGCAAATTTGACGGGGGTTACTGAAATGAGTAATCACTGTGAGTGGACAGATCTATGAATGTTGCCATATGTGATTGATATTTTGTCACTAATTTTATTTGCAAATCCCTTACTGTTGTCAGCAATTAATTTATTTGATTTATTATTATCGCTTGTTCTGGAATTAAACGTTCTTAATTTCGCCTTCTTTTGCAAAAGCGTAACGTTATGATTTATTGTTCCTTTATACATAGCTTCAAACTGCCAATTTTTTCTCCCACCACTAATTATTCGCTAAACTTTATGTCGATTATACACAAACGATTCTCTAAAGTTTAATGACATTTCATGTTATTTACAGTTATTTATAACTTTTCTTTATTCGTTTTTGTTATAACTAAGAAAGTTGACTGCTTAGTATTTTGTATTAAACACACTTAAATCAAGATTATGATCATCCCGAATACTTTTCATATCGTGAATTTCTATTTCATGCTTTTTATTGTCACTCTCTCTGTTGAGTTTTTAAGAGAAAATTGAAATTAGAAACTGAGCTCGTATTATGTTCAGAACCTACTTACTTTGTAACTTGAAATAAATGACTCAAACGGATCAACGTTATATGTACTTGTCCAAATGACTCAAACGGATCAACGTTATATGTATTTGTCCAAAATTACTCAAACGGATCAACGTTATATGTACTTGTCCAATGACTCAAATGGGTCAACGTTATATGTACTTGTCCAACCATTCAAACTTGATGTGGTAAAACGAAGAGTACCAGGCATTCTCATTTTAAATAAGACTGCACTCTTCTGTGGAAAGAAGAAAAAGAGTTTTAGAGCTCAAATAACCATAAACGTGTGCCAACAAAGAATACAAAACTCATTTCTCAGTTTTATCAAGAGAAGCTCTTTGAAAAAAAAACTTGGGGCTGGCCATTTTCACTCTCTATAACTGATACAAACAACAACAACGACAACAAAATGCAATAAATTAATACCCTCACTGACAGTTGATGTTCACAAATTTATTATTTTGTCATATAAACAAAGATCTAAGTGTATTTAGTTGAAATGTAACGCTTTATTTTACTAGCAAGAAGTGTAGAATGCAGTTGTGAGCTTTATCATTGCAACTTACCAAATATCGTCTTCCAGGCAATCATATCCACCTCTGCTTTGTAAATAATGGTTCATCAACATCACCACGATTTGTAGTGCACTTTAATTTTGCAATATATATATATATATATATATATATATATGTGTGTGTGTGTGTGTGTGTCTGTGTGTGTATTTGTCTGTGTGTGTTCATACAGACATGTCCTGATGAAATATCGTACGGTTTAACTCAAGCCTCTAATATACGCAATTATCTCGTATACGGAGTTTAGAGTGGCACTTCTCTGAATGTTAGGTCCCGACCTTTTAATCATTTTGTTCCGAGATGAGATTGCTTTTGGAAAGAAACTGTCACAGGATGGACCTAGCGGGTTTGAATTTACTGAAGACACAGTCGTTTTAACTTGAACAACATAGAATCTAACAAGTTGGTAATAAACGTGGCTGCTTTTGCTGCAGGGACTTCTGACTTAAACTATTTGAATTTTATAGTGTAAGTGTACGCAGTCGTTCGAAATTTTCTCAATGTCAGTTTGCTGATGGTGATGCATAGGGATCCATCATTTCATCCTCGAAATCGCTTGGATACACTTGTGCTAACACAGAACGATTCTGGAATCGCTTCACTTCTTGCTTCTATGGAAATGTGTGCTCGTTTCACATTCGCTCGTCGCACACTCATTTTATTTGATTGTGCTCTCTCTCTCTCTCTCTCTCTCTCTCTGGCACTGTATATAGAGGCCCGATGTACGACTATGACACAATTCAGATCAACTTTCTAATTTTTAAAATGAGTATTTGTTTGCAGAAGTGTGTTACTCCTCTCCCTTTGATTAGTTTTAAGCAAACAATAAATTTGTCCCCCAGTTATGAATAAAGTCATTCTTTTTTGACAAGTACTGATTGTGATTCAGTGCCTTAAAGCACCAAAACCAGTTTCGTTACAAATGTAAACACTCTTCATCCTCTCTATCCCTATCTTGAAAACAATAATGCAATTTTGGCTGCTTGCTAACATATGGCGAAGTTATCACTTATGACCTTGTTTTGACAAATGACAAAATGTAAAATGTTTTGCACCCTCGATAAATCAGTCAAGTAGCAGAACAATGTAATTTATTTGCTGTTTAAAAAAAACAAAAACAAACAGAACATGTAACTCCCTATTCGACAATAAAGTACACGAACGCCTTCAATTGGGGGTAAAATTGTCCCCTTAGACTACTAATATTACATTATCGTATGATATATTCCTCCTATGATGCAAAATGTATAAGAAAAAAAATAATATCAATGTTTTGAATTAAGTTTTTCAATATTAACGCTCTGAAGAACACCATAATTTTATTATATAAGGGAGCCGCTTCAGCGCAGTAGTAAAATGTTGGACTCATGACTAGAAGGGGCACGGATTCGACGGATTCGATGCACATCATCGTGGTTCCGTGGTGTGTCATTGGATAAGGTGTATTACTTTCCTTGCCTCAGCATCATATAACCTTCAAAGTGTTGCTATTCCGTGACTTTCAAACTTTATTCCAAACTTTATCATATAATTATCATGATCAGTGTTATTCTTCCATACCTTCTCTATGCAAATGTAAACTTTATTTTCCTTGAAATAAACATGTAAGATACTGACTGATATTTTAAGTTTTACTCTTTGATTAGTATTGTACTCCGCATATATATATATATATATATATATATATATATATATATATATATATATATATTAGTACTGTACTTTGCATGTATATTAGTACTGTACTCTGCATATATATTAGTACTGTAATTTGCATATATATATGCTGAATTCTAAGTCTTAAATGAGAAAGTGACCTATGTTGCAAACTACTATATACATGTTCAACCATGACGTGTTGCCACCTTTAACATTACATGCAAAGATCCTCCATTTAAGTCATGCCATACATAATGAAGTGTAAAGCAGTTTCGATTTTAAGGTTGTTTGATCTTTTGTTCTATGTTGAGCGCTGTATGTATACTAGGATGGATGAATGAACGGATGGATCCATCCACGGAAACCAGTCTTGCATAAATATAAGAACAGTGTCTTGCATAAATATAAGAATAGTGTCTTGCATACATATAAGAACAGTGTCTTGCATAAATATAAGAACAGTGTCTTGATAGATATAGATTAACTAAATACATCACATTTAAATGCACATTTAATTCAATTCAATCATTTCAAGGAAATAATTTATAGTCCACAATTTACAGTCTATAATTGTTTTTTTAATGAAGACCATGAAATAAGGTACCTAATTGATAGAAATCCATCAAATAAGGTACCTAATTGATAGAAGTCCATCAAATAAGGTACCTAATTGATAGAAATCCATCAAATAAGGTACCTAATTGATAGAAGTGCGTATCAGACGTATATGTGAAGGTATTTCCTACTTTTGGTTGCTCTGACTTTCTGTCTCGATAATCTTCGGGGCGTAAAAAGATTCAGACAAGCGGTTGCTATTAAACTCGTGATAATAAAAGTACAAAAGATCCTACTGTCAACACACCAACGGAGATAACAACGTTCCCGTAAGTAGCAGCAGGGGTCGCAGAAATAACTAAATGGTACTGAGGGGGTCAGGTTGACAATCGCGTTTCGGATATGAATAAATTATTATGACAAGTTTAGAATTTCATTAAAACACTAATAACAATGCAAGAAAAAAAGGAAATTTATTTCTTTTTGTAACCAAGAACAATTGCCTTTGCATTTTATTTTTCAAAGGCAAGCATAGGTAACACTTTACAATTAATATATTATCTATTCGATGAAGAAACATTACTGTAGCTCGCTAAAAATCTTGCTAGAATGAATATGAAATTGATCCAACTTAAATTCATCCATACGTTTTCGATATAGATTGTTCTGCCAGTTTGACTTAAGCTGAAAATCACACCACAAATATGTTATTCCAAATATAAACACGGATTATTTCTGGTATAATGGACCTAGAACTAAAAGCAGCCGAATTCATATAAGTACGAGCGATATAGATGTGAACAAAGTGTTGGATGAATAATTCAATATCGGTGTTGCTATTTCATTTGGCTATTGGGTACCTTCGTTGTGCATCGTCCAATGAGACTCACCCACTAATTAACTCTTATAGATGGCATATGTGTAATATGGATTTGGCCTGTTTCTTGTTAGAAATTTCGCTTTTGAGCAAAGTTCAAGAAAGGGAGAACAAGCAGAATCTATTCTAAAACCGAAAATGTGCGGGGGAGGGTGAAAACAAAACTATTCCTCATCCACCCATATATTTGAAAAGATTAGGAAATGGGAAATTTTGTAAATAGTGGAGGGATTTAATGAAGACGTAATGGTAGGGCTTGAAAATATTATGCGTGAGTTTTAATCATTCGGTTTGAGTTTTCGGCGCGATGTTTTAGAAATTAACTTGAATCCCGCAATCGTGCGTCTGATAACAGATGCTGAATCAGTCTGGCAATCCCATGATCTAGTAACAAGCAAGATTGGAGGGTGAGTTCCATTGTCCATAATTTTAACTAACATCACTAGCTTCTTCTAATATCCACCAAGGTATACTCATCGATGAATTTCAATAAGGATTGGTATAAACAATTGACTTCCATGTAATGATGTAATCATGAACGTGTACAGAATGCGATCTCCCTATTTCTAAGATATTGTAGTTTGAAAAACTGACAAATGCAGGACAGTTTTGCCCATTGTTATTCTTAGGGGTATAGATATGTAGAATGCTTTTCTTTTACGTTTGTTTCTTTTGTTGCTTTATGAAAGTTTGTGATGGAAAATCAACAGTATAGTATGTGTATCGTTCTAACTTTTACAAGATATAAAAGGCAAGGGCATTTCAACATGCAACTGCATTCTCTTCATAACTGCAGACCTTAAGTTCTTACAGCGTATCAGGAAAAAGCTGAACTTTATCAGAGTTGATTCCCTTTAAAAAGCTCTTCGGAGTGGTGCGGAGATGGATAGCATGCGATGGAAAAGACAGAGGACGTTCCGATTGTTGAATAGGGATCTGCCGCAGAGTTGCAAAATGGTACCCAATCATATCAGATCAGATACTTGTATCATGTATGTAATCCAAAAACTGTCATCTAACAAACAACCAATAGAAGAGATAGTGGCCCAACGCTTTTTTGACACAGATCAGCAGATCATAATGGGCTGTGCCATACATCATGCATCAAATGAAGCTAATTCTTACACCTATCCATATACTTGTAATTTACCTCACTGGCTACATGCATGAACACTCAGATGATTTAAACTGTCAGTTCTTCTGTACACATATCCATGTCCAAAACTTTAAGGTGACGCGATGGTCAATTATGGACCCATTCATTTACTGAAAATCTGTGATAACGTCCTAATCATATACCCAGGATTATCAAAAAGACATCTATTTAAGGCATCGCCATCCCCAAACCCCCCAAGGATATACGTGTATTGTGTCATTTCCCCCTAATTTTTCAGGTATAAAATAGACACCATAGATTTGTTTCTTAATTATTATAATTAGATACTCCCACCCACAGTCATAGCACCATGGACTGTGTTGTTTTTCCAATATCTGACCATAACGTTCATATATCTGCATCGTTTTGCATCCATGGTTACATGCATATATTGAAATCATTACTCAGAAATTAGCGAATGTATGATGCATGAATGAAAGTTTACAAAACTGTTTTTCTAAATAAACTATTTTTAAATCAGCATCCCAAGTTTTGTATGAATAAATTGGTATTGTTGCAAAAGTCAAGTGCAAATGATCAACTTGAAGAGTAAAGAAATGTGGAATGGCAAAGTATCTAGATGGATTTGTATCTCAGTGATCGCACAAAGAACATTTTACTATTTGAGCGAAAACTACCATATGTTGAGTAAAGATATTCATTAATCTACCTCAGATATTTTAATTACGAGTTGCTGCATGTCTTTCACAAAATTTAGCCTGCTGTGGCAACAGAAAATGTTATATCAGTATATAGATGTTAATGCGCTGAAAATGATATATCAGTATATAGATGTTAATGCGTTGATTCTATAGTAAGATTCTCAAAGAGGTTGTTTTTTTTCTTAGTTTTTAGATTGTATAATGTAAACTTTAAATCCTGGTCGTTTCTTACAGTTTGTACCATGGGACTGTCTCATGGCACTTTCTGTTTAGAGTTGAAGGTAATCGTTGTACAATATTATATTTTTGAACTTGTAAATAGTTGCTCACAGAGGTGCCTGTGTCTATGTATGTTCCCCAATTTTAAGTTGAAATTAGCAATGTGAACTGCGGTGTAATATCTGTTCACAAGGTATATTTTAAGTTTATGTTTTAATTTTTTTTTTAATTTTATTTTGTTTTTGGATAATTTTTATATTATCATTTAATATATATTTTATGGTAATTTTTTAAAATAAAAGAACATATTTTATTCTATAATAACTTAGTCACAATTAAGCTTATACAGCAAATATAGGCACTCACAAACTGAATGGGTATATTTTGCCAAGACACCGTCTGGTTGGGGAGGAAAAACTTTGCCGAAATACAGGTCTATGTTTGGAAGCTTGCGTTTTCCAATACGATTGATCGTTACCTGAGATCTCCATTTTTGTCGTTCCAGGTTGTAATCTGCGATTGGTCAAGGCATTTTGGTACAACAAAAAATGTGTACTGCTGTTACCGTCGGGTTAAAGGCATGGAGGCAGTATAAGATTCACACGGAAATGCGTAACTTTTTAAGTCAAATTTGTGATCGAGATAAAAGTGACTTATTATTTTTTAACTGAGCATTATGATGCACAGTTCACCTAGCCTCTCTTGTGAGAAAGTTTCTTTCAAGACCTATTCTCAGTTTGCATAGCCTGTCTTGTGAGGGGAGTTTCTTTCAAGACCTTATCTCAGTTTGCATAGCCTCTCTTGTGAGGAAAGTTTCTTTCAAAACATATTCTCAGTTCTTATTTTGCATAGCCTCTCTTGTGAGGAAAGTTTCTTTCAAGACCTATTCTCAGTTTGCACTTATACAAAATTTTGACTTTGAGTATGCATCTCTTAATCGAATTCCCCATCACGGAAACTTGACACGTGTACATCTGTTGATCCTATGTCAGTCAAAATATAGACAAGACAGTGACACATATTTCATCAATCAAATGTCACTTGACATTACCATACAAATATTATCCTTGAACTCTATTAACAAGTGACATTGAAAGACAACGGTTGAAATATAGCAGCTTTATATTTCTAGACGAAAATATCACCATGAACACGGAGAATATTAAAGGGAAGAATGATGTTATTACATCGATGTTCAGCAGGGGGAAAAAAATGCTATTACATCGATGCTATACAAGGTAAAATGATGTTATTACATCGATGTTCGTGATGCTTCAACCGTTCTGACAGCACGGTGGCCACCATCAACGTTTTAACTTTTATTTTTTTATGGTATTGTTTAACTTTGGGGCTACATGCTGATTATCACATATTTTTATTTCTATGAAAAAAAAATTATTGAATTAGAGTATCCATACAACTAATGCTGATAAAAATAAGACATTATCAGTCACTATTATTCCTGTGTTTTTCAAGAAATAAATATCATTTTTCGATTCATGTTCAGTCCATTTATTCTCTAAATTCAAGTCTCTGTTGACTAGTACGAGATCCACAATACTACAAATGGACGCATGTTCGTCCGTACATACAATAATGTTGCGTGCATTCATGTTCGTCGTACTGTGCATCTCAGAGTGGTCAATAGAGACTTTGAATTTCAGAGAATACTTAGAATGAACATGTGCCCAGAGCTGTTAGATATTTTATAAAGGGAGGGGATAATAACTGAGAAAAGCCAACAGAGGTTAATTGCATATAGAATTCTATATCATGTAACCGCATAAATAAATTATAACAAATATGTAGGAGATTATCTATTCAGTTTCGGGATCCTCGGTGCGCTAACGTATGTAGTTTATACCCATACCATTAAAGTATCATTACACTGTTTATGTTTCTTATATCTTCCCTTAATTTTCTAACGTTTTGATAAAATCTAGTGCATTCATTATAAGATTAGATGGAACTAGACTGTTTTACTTATGTTAGGCTCAGGCTTGGACACAATATATCCAACAATCAGCATTTCCAGGAAATAATTTCATTTGAATGAATTAAGTAGCATTTTTACTGCAAGTTACCGTTTAGGAACCGGCCCAATCACACCTGTTTGCTTTGTCGTCCTACGCAAAAAACCCAAATGGTTGAACTAATTAAACGCTGTATAATCTGCTTAGGCTTCTTTCTATTGAATGCGAGTAACATTGTTTTATTGGTTAGCGAATCTTCAGGAAACATTACCAAAAAAATGCAAATGATTTTCTCATAGACTACAATAGGATGCAATGACAGCTGAATGGCTCAGTTAGTGTAGTGATACCTTAAAGTGGTCTGGGGAATCATTGCAGGCCAATTTTTCCCCCTCATTATTTGTCCTGCATGTGGTGCATATGTTATAGAAAGCGGATGCCTTGGAAACACTCTTGACTTTGAAGTTTCTGCCCATATGATGATCCATTGGGTAGTATATATCCTTTTCATCACAATTTGAGGTTGCTATAAGTTCCTCGTACCTCAGTTCACAATTTGAGGTTGCTTTAAGTTCCTCGTGCCTCAGTTCAAGCTTTTGTTTATATATGGATGTCTTTAAGCAGAAGAAGTAAATGCAGGGTATTCGTATGGAACATTCTAATTCTTGTAATTTGTTTTATAGCTTTGGGTAAGAGATGTGAGTACTATTGGAGTGGTATTCCCCGCCACCAATGTGAAAGGGGCAAATTGTGTTTACAGTTGTGCGTATATCCGTCGTTACATCTGTCCGTCCCTAATTTGTGGGTTTTGTTTGCGTTTCGGATAGTTTTTTTATGCACTGTTGGCTATAGGGTAATGAAGCTTATTGTGTGGATGACTCGTAGTGATGCAACAACTTTCTTCTAAAACCAAGTTGATGTGACCTATATTTAATGTTCATTGACTTGGGTTTAGTTTTCGCGTTTAGGTAAATTTCTCATGCATTTCTTTCTGCAGAGTCCTGCAAATTTGAGTGCGGATGCATATTAGTGCGGACTATTCGACTAAAAGTAGGCAACTACTTATTATTCTAGTTGCAGTTAGTTTTGTTAACGTTTAAGTTTGAACCAGTCTTGCGTGCACTGTAGAATCATGCAACTTTGTGTGTGGACTTGTCTAGGTGAGCACAACATATGTCACATAGTAGATTGTTGTCATTCATGCTCTTCTAACATAGTTCTAGTTCATTATGTTATAGATCCTTACCCTCAGAACTATTCAGACGACTCCAATACAGAAAGTGTTAGTAAAACCAAAAGTGTTACAGTTTGTACATTTGTCCAACCATTTGCACTATGCGTCCTCAGAAGTATTATTGATTGCTTGATTTCGAAGTCTTTTCAAGTCCTCCCGCAGACGGTTTGGCATATTAGGACATGATGCCATACATTGTTGTGGTTTTTAGATAGATCAAAAGATAGATAAATATTCTAATGGATGGATTTATAGGCGATGCAATTTCTTTCTTACAAGTTTTGAGATGTTATTTGTTTGAAAATTATTTTAAGAGGACAAAATATTTATGGCATTTTCCAACCTTGCTTGACAGAATATATTCATCTACAGGATATGCGTCATTTTTTCATATGCTGTTTGGCAGAGCTAGTTTACATAAATTTGCGTAAACATTGCAAATGAACCTATCCGTACCTTCTAAGGAGCAGAAAGAACGACAACCATGTTTAATGAAGGTCACATTAATACGTACTTTGGTACCTGTCATTAGTAATCATGATTAATCTTATTTTGACTTCTTTTAAAATCATTTTGCAAGTCATGCCAAAAACATAACACCTTTTTAAATATATGCATTAGGTTAAAACTTTCAAATCAATATACCTACATAACAATAACTGTAGCACGTCTCAATGTTCGTTTAAGTGCCTACAATTATTGTCCTCTAGGAACCATGTGACCGTATTATAACATGATTTAAGTAATAATGTTTTCGAACATTCAATATGATTTGTTTATTGTTGTGAAATAACAAATTATAAACGCGAACGCGACATACATCTAATTCGTGTTTGATGAATCTCATGATGCATAGCGGAAGACATTTCTACCGTCTTTTAGTGCAGAATGTCGCTTCTGTCAACTTCAATTAAAGCAAGTGTGGTTTTAAGTCATTTTACAGAGGCGCCAACATAAAATGGATAATATTTGGATGAAGTTGACTATCTATTTATTTATATATCGACCAATATATATGCCTTTCTATGCACTTTCTGTCTAAACTGTAGAGTCATTATTTAATTAATCCATTATTCAATTGTTTTAAAATATAAATAACGCCTATTTCTAACTCAAAACATGCAAAAGGTCCGTAATGCCATCGACTCGCAGGTTCACTGATCAAGGACTTAAAATGAACTGGAAGATATGCGGCAAGTTTCAATAGTTTGAATTTCATCAATTGCTTTCACCATACTTTGAAATTCATAATGCATTTAACTGACCGGATGACGGCATTCTAAAATACATGATCAACAACTTTACGAATGAACATTCGGGGGGGGGGGGGGGCTGTAATAGCAAAGATTATTTTCTTTATTACACGTATTACCCTATGTTTTCTTCCAGACATATAAATAGGAACATTCTCATAAAATTACTGGATTCGCATTTTAAAAAAACGAAAATAAATTTTTAAGAATTAAATAAAGACAGATAGTTCAGAATCAGCAATTTGAGAAACTCAAAAAAGAGATATAAATAAAAATAAAAATAAAAGCTATTGACAGAAATCTTCTCCTTATGGAAAAGTCATGCCAACACGTCTATTCACAATTTCAGTGACATCACCTATATGTCCGTAATCTGGTATTAAAAATCACCAGAAAACAATTGCAATAACGATGCATCAGAATCCTCTACTACTTCTACCGCTCAATAGTTTCGGGGGCCGGCTGAAAGAGGGGAAGACATAGGGAAATATTTATTTGCTCTAAGGCTCTCACACTGTATCAAAAGTTAACATACACTTACATGTCTTTCACCTACTTGGATTGTCACTGTTTTATTAATAATGGGAAAATCAAATACTGTCTGACCCAGACAGCTGATGCAAATAAATATTAACGTGTTCTCAGGAAACATGTTGGACAAAAGTACAAAATACACGAACTGTGCATGTTCTTGAAATACATAATGGAATGTTTACAGTGTAGGCCTTAGCAGCTGCTGAATCTGCACTTATGCAGTTTTAAAATATAAAAAAGACTACAACATGTTATCGACTCTTCTTAAAATTTACCGATGAATTCAAAAACTAAAAACAGCCATGGAGAGCTAGTAATTTTCCGGGGTTTTATTTACATCAAAATTAACAATGTAGTGAAATGCCTAAATTCAGGAACTGACTGATTATTATATATAGAGGAATGTTTGATCTGTTATATACCCCAAAGTATGCATGTTATTGATCTGCTTAAAAGGAGTTCAGAACTGGTCGAAAGGAAGCGGGTTCAAATTATCGAAATCTAAAACTTTCTCTGTGCACTGCCGATTACATAAAATTCACGACGACCCCAAATCCTGTCTTGTCGGTTATCTTATCCCTATTGCGGAGGAGATACAAAATTTTGGTCGTAAAATAACTTTCCTTCCGCATATTAGATATCTCAGTAACAAATGTAAGAAATACAATAAATTGGATTTAATGCGAGTCGTAGAAAGCACAAATTGGGGAGCAGACCGAAGGATCTTAATCCCGTTATTCTGGACTTTAGCAAGTTCTAAACGTGACATCGGCTCGACTGTGGACGGATCAGCTCGGAAATCTTACCTGCAGATGCATGATCCGAAACACAATCAGGCAAACAGACATTGTCTGGGAGCATTTAGAATTTCCCCTCCAGAAAGCCTCTATGTTGAAAACAATGAACTATCACTTTATCTGACACGAAAGAAATTGGCTTTTCAATATATTACCAAATTATTCACTTACCCGTCTAATCCCGTATATGATGTCGTCTTTTAGGCCCAGATATCAAACCTTGTACCATCGGAAACCAAATTGCGTTCAACATTTGGGCATACAAATTTATCTTCATTTAGAAGGAGAAAAAATCAATCCTGCGAATACTGAACAATTCTCTGTTCCAAAACTAACCACCTAATTCATTAACCGCCCCCACTCCCCTGACCAAAAAATAAATAAATAAATAAATTGAAAATAAGATTTGATCTTTGGGATTATAAAAGTCCTTCCATATCCTCTAGTCTTTTAGAGTAGATTCAGTGAAATAAGAGCTTCCTATCTTGTGCATGCGTCCCTGTATGCAGACGGTTCGATCGATGGAGACAAGGTTGTTGCAACACCCCATAGCACCATCTCGAGCCGATAACCAGATCAAGAATCCAAGTTTATCTCAGAAATTACAGCCGTACTCATATCTTTGAACTACATCGAAACCTAAAAAAGCCTAATCTTTGTGAATTCCCGATGAAAACCTCCAAGTCTTGAATTTAACAAGCCGGTAATTCTCCAAATTTTAAAGAAACATGATTTGCACATAAAATCTTTTGCAACAGTATTCAGTAATGCTGGCTTCTTACTCTCGTTGGTATTAAGGGTAATGAAACAGAGATAAAGCAGCCAAAACTGCCTTGCAGTTTCTATAACATATATTGAACCTACATTTTAAGGATTTATATTTGCTACCTTTATCTTTTATTTGATATACCTTTTGAAGAATTTTAACATATTTACCTTTTTGGAAGTGTTTATCTTTCTAATTTTACATCCTATGCATTCATACATACTAGCAATCTTCTGAGAGATGCCCATTAGAAGTAAGATCTAGTTGTATACTCTCAAACCCAAATGAAATCCCATTATTCAGATATCAGAATAAAGAAAATTGTACGTTCTCTAACTCTCTCTTTAGATATACATATTCCTTTTATTAATAACAAGGATTACCATTGTGGTCACATCCATGAAGCTCTTGCGGAGTCAAGGAATGTCTTTTGTTCGAGAAAAATTGAATAAAAAAGGAACTTATATTTGGTTCTTACCTACGCTCTTTTATATGACCGATTCGTGTTTTCATCATCATCATCTTCTTCTTCTTTTTTTTTTTTTTCTTGTTTGTAATGCAGTTTTAGAAGATTAAAGGCCTGACTTGATATCTTTTAAATGACACTTGAATGTCCAAATAGCTACCACAGGTAGTCTGTTTGTTATTTTCAGTTATTCGCTGCTTTACGTATATCAGCGAGTATCACCTGGCATAATAAATTCATAGGAATTGTAAGTATGCATGGCAAATGTGATGAAGTATGTCCCTAATTTGCATCAAAATTTGTTTTTCATTCTATTCTTGAAAACGCGGGCTAGATGTTGGAACGTGTTCATGTAAAACTTGTCAAAATACATCAGAATTGGTATTCCTGAGGTCAATTTGAAAGATTCGCTTTAGCATTGACAATGATTAATCGTTGCTTCGTTTTAACAATTTTGGTGAATCCATCAATAAATGCTTGTCAAACATAAGGAAATCCTTGAATGGCTCAGACGTCTCTTAATGTATGAACAGTTCTATTCTATATAAGATGTATCTATGTTTTCGTCCTTGCATTCAATAAAATTAACCTTTTTCAATATATTCAATATATGGTTCTGTAATCAGAGCATAACTCTCTAATGCGCCGAAGTTTTTGAAAGAAGGCAAACAAAAACATTAAAAATCAAAGCTCTCGAAAAGTCCTTCTAGCGTATCTATGACTGACAAATCATAGTCTTAGACACAAATGTTCTAAGACTGCGAATTTCGTGGAGTCTCAAACACTAACCCTGGATCTTGAGTTTTCTGAATGTGAATCCTGTCGATGAATGTTTTCTACAACAGGTCATAAGACAAAAGCCCTATTTGGGAAGACATTTAAACAAATGAAAAGAAATAAGGCATTTTTATGTTAAAAAGTCAAGAAGTGACAAATCTAAATGAAACTAATATACATTTAACGAACTTTACTTCTATGAATTTGGAATGATTTGTCTACAAGGTAATGACTTTATGTTTAGTATTGGACCCATTTTTTTCTTATCAGTTTTCTCGTCAAAAAGTACCATCACAACCACACTTCTCTGAAGACTGACGGTCCAGCACTCCCAGTGTCAGTTGGGCTTCAGAGAGCTCTGATAAATCAATCATTCGGATAAAACAAAATTGAGTTATGTTTATATTTAATGTCACGATAAGAAACGAATATAATACTAAAGTGGACAAAAGAGTAAGTAAAACCAAGAAAAAGGTTTTTATCAAATACATGGAAGCACGTAGATTTAACCACCAAGTTGACTGCATCATGCGTTTGTACATCACATGATAAATTCTCGAGTTTTGATTGGTTAACTACGGGAATTTATCTTAGGACAGTACGCAGTTCACCTTGTATTTGATGTATCGCATAGTTATTTTTCCTTCATCTGTGTTTTTATGCCTTTTTATAATGTTTCTCAACATATTTACCTTTTATCTCTTGTCTCATGTTTATATTTACTTTTGGTTTATCTTAGCAGAGAGTTTGGCCGATTTTTTTTTCGCCATTACTGTGTTTGCTAACTAGGTTTTGCTCGACACCTTATAGTCACGATTGTGCTGATATGACTTTAAACCCTATGCATACAAACATTCATACACTTTTTTCCTTGACTCAAGGAAACTCAACCTGGCAACGGTCATTACATTGGTTAAGCGAGCACTCTTTCTAAGAGCTGACGTTTTAGAGTGGGGCAACTTGTCCTGTTTGGGAACTGTTTGCGGTGTTTACAGGTGGGTGTCACGGAATTGAATGAACCAACGTGTAATTGCATTGTATTTGAATGTAGATATAGTGCCGATCAGGTTTTCGTATGGTAATTACGCGTACAGCGTTAAATACGTTATCTTTTGTTTTAGTTTTAGGACACACATACTTGACCCATGCATACCTCCAAAAGGGTGAACCTCGACCAGAGTGCATACTTTTCTAGTGTGCATTGACATTGGGCTTGTCGAGTGTACCGACTTCCACTCTATGAGACAACAGGATATTGATGTGAACTTTGTTAAGAAGCTTCTCGATGACAGACATCCATAGAAAATCCTAGACTTTTTAGGAGAATGCAGTTTCTATAACATATTTGTGATCCTGTATTTTAAGGATTTTTATTTATTTCCTTTATATTTCATTTTATATACCTTTTGAAGAATTTTAACATATTTACCTTTAATCTTGTAAAACTACATATTTACGTTTATTTGGAAGGGTTTATCTTCTTAATTTTAAACTATGTGAATACATATATACATGCTAGTAATATTCTGAGAGATTCCCATGAAAAGTAAGACCCAGCTGTAAACTCTCAAACCTAAATCAAATCCCATCAGACAGATAACAAAACAAAGTAAATTGTACGTTCTTTAAACCTCTTGATGGATGTACATATTCCTTTACTAACAACAAGGATTACCCGTGTGGTTACATCCATTAAGCTCTTGTAGAGTCTAAGAATGCCTGTTCTGCGAGCAAAATGGAATAAATAGCGAACTTGTATTTGGTTCTTTCTTACGCACTTTGATATTACCAATTGGCATTAAGATGATGATGATGATGATGATGATGATGATCTTCTCCTTTTCATTCTTTTTCTTTGTAACGAACGCCTAGCAGATTAAAGGCCTGAATTTATATCTTGTAACTTATAAATACACTTGAAAGTCTGAATAGCTACCACAGGTAGTCTGTTATTTTCATTAGTATTTACTGCTTTACTTAAATCATTAATTATCACATGGCTTTATTTTGCAAAATTTTATATTTCATTCATAGCAATTTTTTTGGTATGAATGGCAAAGGTGAGAAAATAAGTATGACCGTTATCTTTTTCATTCTTTAAAAAATGGGCTAAAAGTTTTAACGCAACATGAAACTTGCCTGAAGGCTAATCAGATCATAATACATAAAAGTTGATATTCCTAGAGGTTACTTTTAAAGAGTGAGTTTTTTCATTGACAAGGATTAACCATTGCTTCATTATATTAATTTTGGTCTAATAACAGATGCCTGTTAAACTTAAGGAAAGTATTATGGCTCAGACGGCTCTTACTATTTGCACGGTTTGTCTCTATTCATCTATGTATGTATGCATGTATATATGTATGCGTGCGTGCATGCGTGTATGTATATATGCATGTTTTCGTAGTTGCATTAAAAAAATGGAGCCGCGGTAGCTCAGTTGGTAGAGCGTTGGGCTCTTAATCCTAGGGTCGCGCATTCGACACCCGCACTCGCCAGCCCGGTTCAGCTGCCTCGGTGTGTCCTTGAAAAAGTACTTAACTCCTAATTTCTCGGCACGGCATATTGAATAATGTGTTAAAAGTGTCGTTGAAACCAACAAAACCAAGCCAAGCATTCAATTTTTATTTTGTCTATCAAAACGTTTATAAAACTACTCAAGACATAACTCTCGAATGAGCCGACAATTTCTAAAGAAGACGACAAAAATGATAAATCAGAGCTCTCCATAAATTCTTCTAGCTTATTCTTGACCCCCAAATAATAGTCTTAGACACCAATGTTCTAAGATCGCGTATCACTTGGACTCTCAAACACTAACCCTGGACGTTCTATTTTCTGAATGTGAATCCTGTTTTACAGGTCATAAGAAAAAAAGTCCTAGTTGGGAAGGAAGTTAAACAAACGAAGAAAAATAAAGCATTTTCATATTCAAATGTCAAGGAGTTGAAGTGAACAATTTAAATGAAACTAAGATACAGTTAATACGATTTACTCTTCTCAGTTTGTAATGACTTGCCTGCAAGGTATTAGCTTTATGTTCAGTATTGAACCAACACTTTCTCATAAGTTTTCCCATCAAAAAGCACCATCACCACCTCCATCCACCCCTTCTCTGAAGACTACGGGTCCAGCACAGAGAATTCTGATAAATCAATCCCGCTGAGAAAAAAAACAACAAAAGAACAAAAAACAAAAAAAACCAACTGAGTTATGCTTATCGATTATACTTAATATCACTATAAGAGGCGAATATATTAGTAGAGTGAACAAAAGAGTACGTAAACCCAAGAAAAACATTTAATCAAATACATGTCAGCACACACATTTAAACCATGAAGTAGACTGCATAATGCTTTTGTACATCACATGATAAACTATTGAGTTTTGATGATCTATCTACAGGAATTTATCTTAGGACAATACGCATTTCACCTTTGTATTGTAAGTATTGTATACTTATTTTTCTTTCATCTGTGTTTTTATGCCTTTTTAGGATGTTTTCCAACATATTTACATTTTATCTCTTGTCTCAAAGTGCATATTTACCTTTGTTGGATGAGTTTATCTTTCTGTAGATTGTGCTGATATGACTTTAAACCCTATACAGACAAACATTCAAGCATTTTTCCTCTTGACTTTAGGAAACTCTACCTGGCAATGGTCATCTCATTGGTTAAGCAAGCACTCGTTCTTCTGACGTTTTAGAGTGGCACATCTTGTCCCTTTTGGGAACTGTTTTGCGGTGTTGACTGGAGGGTGTCACGGAATTGTATGGACCAAGTTGTCATTGTATTGTATGTTAATGTAAATATTGTGTTGGTCCTGTTACCGCGTTGTAATTACGTGTACAGCGTTATACACTGTGTATGTTTTAGCTTTAGGACACACACACCTGACCCATGCATACCTCCTAAAGGGTGAACCTAGACCAGCCTCTTTCATGTTGATGAGTACAAACCTGAGAGACGGGATTGTACTGCCAATGGTGGTGGAAAATTTCCTTCATTCGCTCAGATATCAGCGCGCAGGATGAAAAACTAGAGTTTGAGTGCCTGGAGCACATTACCTAATAACTGTATGTAAATAAGACTAAATGGTCAATCCATAGTGTATTAGGCCTTCATCAATGAATGAAACAATTTTTTCTGATAATTGTTTGTAAAAATGCTTGACGAATGTCTGGTTCATTGTGAAAACCTTATTATCATTGGTGACCGAAATTTTGATATGCAAGACCTTTCCAAACCTAGTTATGTAAGTGATATTTGTGATATTTTTTTTATCTTACATGCGTACTCAGAGAATCTACATGTTTTAAGAATGGTTGTAATCCATCTTGTATTGATCTGATACTTACAAATAAACAAAATCAATTTATGAATAACTTCAATCTGTCTGCTAAAATTCGTGATTTTCATAATATGGTTTTGAGTCAGCTAAGAGGCACTGTGCATTCTTCAACCAACACAAAAATATCTTACAGAAGTTTGAAAGATTTTGATGTAAATGACTATGTGATTGATTTACAACATGCTCCATTCGCTTTCTTGTCTACAAGTAATGGTTCAGAATTTGTTAACTCTGATTACGATAACTTTGAAAAAGTTGTGTTGAATGTTATATACAGAAATGCTACAATAAAACATGCATATCCAAATAGGAAACCATTGCCTTATACGAACAGGGAACTAAAGAAAGCTAAATATGCTGATCATATGATGTTTACAAAATACACTCGGTATATATCATGCAAGGCCTGGAAAAGCTATAGAAAGCAGAGAAATCTGGTAAACAAATTACAGAATAAGTCTCTGAGAATATACTTTTCTAGAAAGATGTGCTGAATCATTAAATCTAGGAACGTCTGGTCAACTATTAAGCTCTATTTTTCTAATAAATGTTCTGATTGTCAAGCTAAGGTCATTCTTGCTGAAGAAACAAAAATTGTGAACAACACCATGGAAATTATGAAAATTATGGAAATTATGAAATCTCCAAATTATTTTTAATGTAAATGTGACATTAGACATTGGCAAGATGTTCCTTTTGACCCTTTAACTCATCAAAGTATCAAGGCTATTAACGATAATAGTGACATAGATACAGTGTTTGAATTGAAGCAGGTTAACCGTGAAGAAGTGTATAAAATGATAAGAAGTTTAAATTCAATAAAAACTACGTGGGTGGGGAACGGGGAGGAAATTCCTGTTAAACTGTCAAACGCTGGGGCACCAACACTTGTTGGCCATGCTACAGATCCAATTGACAAAATACTACAGTCAATTATTGTTCCCTGACCATATGGAAGAAGCACAAGTAGTTCCGATTTCAAACAGAACAATCCTCCTGTGAAAAGTAAGTACACATCAGTTAGCGTTCTACCCATCCAAACTGTTTGAGGAATCAATTGAGATACAGTTAGCATAATCTTTTAGATAATTTTTTTACAAATATTTTCTCAAACCCAAATCAAAAACAAAGAAACGTGTACGTTCTTTATACCTCTCCTTAGATATCAATATTCCTTTATTAATAACAAGGATTACCGGTGTGTAGATATCAATATTCCTTTATTAATAACAAGGATTACCAGTGTGTAGATATCAATATTCCTTTATTAATAACAAGGATTACCGGTGTGTAGATATCAATATTCCTTTATTAATAACAAGGATTACCGGTGTGTAGATATCAATATTCCTTTATTAATAACAAGGATTACCAGTGTGTAGATATCAATATTCCTTTATTAATAACAAGGATTACCGGTGTGTAGATATCAATATTCCTTTATTAATAACAAGGATTACCGGTGTGTAGATATCAATATTCCTTTATTAATAACAAGGATTACCAGTGTGTAGATATCAATATTCCTTTATTAATAACAAGGATTACCGGTGTGTAGATATAAATATTCCTTTATTAATAACAAGGATTACCGGTGTGTAGATATAAATATTCCTTTATTAATAACAAGGATTACCGGTGTGGTCACATACATAAAGTTCTTGCAGAGTCTAAGAAAAATGGAATAAAAAAGAACTTATATTTGGTTCTTACTTACACTCTTTAATATAACCGATTTGCGTTGAGATGATGATGATGATCTTCTCCTTTTCCTTCTTCTTCTTTGCAACGCATGCTTAGCATAATAAAGGCCTGACTTTATATCTTTTAACTTGCAGATACACGTGAAGGTATGAATAGCTACCGCAGGTAGTCTGTTTCCTGTTTTTATAATTATTGACTGCTGTAATTAAATCATTAATCATCACGTGACTTTATTTGAAAAATCGTATTATTAATTTTTTGGAATTTTAGGTATGAATGGCAAATGTGAGAAAAAAAGTATGACCTTTATCTGCATCAACAAGCTTTTTTTTAATTCTTGAAAAATTGGTTCAAACGTTTGAATGCAAAGTGTTCATGTGAACTTGCCTGAAAGGTAATCAGATCAAAATACATCAAAGTTTATATTCCTGGAGGCTAATTAGAAAGAGTGGGTTTTGACATTAATAATGATTAATCGTTGTTTCATTATAATAATTTTGATACTTTTAATAGCTGACAGTTAAACTTAAGGAAGTTATTTTATGGCTCGGACATCACTTAATATTTGCACAGTTTGTTTCTATGTAAGTTTAATGTAAGTACATATGCGTGCGTGCATACGTACGTGCGTGCATGTATGTATGTATGTATGTATGTATGTATGTATGTATGTATGTATGTATGTATGTATGTGTATTCTCGTCCTTGCATTCATAAAGGGGAGCCGCGGTAACTCAGTACGTAGAGTGTCAGACTCGGCAATCCAAGGGTCGTGGGTTCAATGCCTGCCCAGTCCAGCTACCTCGGTTTGTCCTTGGGAAAGGCACTTATCTCCCATTTCCTCGGCATGACATATACATTATGTGTAAAAGTGCCGTTAAAACCAACCCTCTAATGCTTGAACGATTTTGAAAGAAGGCAACAACATTTATCAATCAAAACTTTCTAGATGTCTTTGCTGCTGTATATCATTCACCCCCTACTCATAGTCTTAGACACAACTGTACTAAGACTGCAGATTACTTGGACTCTGAAACACTAATCCATGACCTTCAGTTTTCTGAATGTGAATCCGGTCGATGTGTGTTGGAAAGAAAGTTAAACAAATGAAGATAAATAAAGCGTTTTCATATTCATAAGTCAAGAAGTTAAAGTACAAAATTCAAATGAAACTAAAATACAGTTAATAAAATATACTGCCGACAGTTGGTAGTGATTTTGCCTATAAGATAATGACTGTATATTCAGTTTTAGACCCATCTTTTTCGTCCGTTTTCCCATCAAAATCCACCATCACAATCCTCTGAGGATACAGCATTCCAAACGTCAAAGGGGCTACAGAGAGCTCTGTTAACGTAATCCCTCTGAAACAAAATGTAATGAGTTATGCTTATCGATTATATTTATTATCACGATAAGAAACGAATATACTACTAAAGTAGACCTAATAAAAGCATTCATCAAATTAATGGGAGTACATACATTTAGACCATCACGATGACTGTATCATGCTTGTGCACATCATATGATAAATTCTCGAGATTTGATGGGCTAACTACGGGAATATATCTTAGAACAGTAAACATTTCACCTTGTGCTGTAAGTATTGTATGAGTATTTAGAGACCGAATTTTCCAGAATGCTATCTCCTTCACGAAAGTATGTATCTTTTAGTTGTAGAGTTGACCCGGGAAGATGATTCTGTAACCAGTAGCTGATAGTTGGCTGTATGAACTATTGCAGCCTCGTCTGGACGGAGGAACCAATGGTTCGATGATATGTTCAAGCCTTTGTCTGCCTGGGAGTGAAACTCCTTCCGTGTACTTCGGCAGATGGGTAGGGATGTCACATTTTTGTGTTTTCCTTGCTTTAACGTCCTATTAAAGTGCAATAAGACACTGGTTCATACCTGTTCTGTGTACAGAATAACCTAACATCTGTTATGTGTACATGATTATCTCATGCCTGTTATGTAAACAGGATAATCTCAAAGCTGTGATGTGTACAAAATAACATCATACCGGTTATACGAATTAGATAATCTCATACCTATTATGTGAACAGAATAATCTCATACTTGTCATGTGAACGGGATAATCTTATACTTGCTATGCTTAGAAGATAACTTCATATCTGATATGTGTACAGGAGTGTCACATCTTATATACAACTAAGCCATTTTTATTCCATTGTGCAATATGCAACTTACAGTCATTCTGTTATAATAACCGATAAATTCAGCAACTGCATGTGGAAAACGTATTAATACTTAATTTGATATTTTGCCTATCATCTGAGAGAACATTTCCCAAGAAGAAGAAATTAGTAGAATAATGATATTCATTGAAACCTCGAATGTTAACAAACAGCCACGATTCCACACCTAACATCACGATATCCTCCTCCAAACAGAACAAGGGGGATGTGGTCGTGCTGGTTGTGGTGGCTTACACCAAATAACAAAAATCATGACTAAAATGTATAACATGACCAAAGAATATAAGATATATAGGAAACCTGAGTGAAAAGGAAATGGCTGTATCTTTATTAACATAAAGCACTAAGACATAAAGAACAAGTCTTTTTTGTCTTCGTTTGGCCAAAATTGTTATACTTCTACGATTTTCATATAAGTGTCACTTTATAGGTCAAACTCACTTCAAAAATCATTTAAGAATTTACCGTTTATTTTTCTAAGTTGATTGCAGTATGACCCGAAATAGGATGTACAAACTGTTTGACCAGCGAATGTTAACTTATTTCAGTGTTTCGTTTCAAAGCATGAAAATACGACTATATATATCTACAACCATAGTTTGTGTAATCAATTAATCGACTCATCTTGACCTTGCTAGATGTTAAAGTGTTAAACTATACATGAACAAATGAAACTTGCAATACAATAATTTGGAATGTCAGCGGCCCCTACTATCTCTCTCTCTCTCTCTCTGTCTCTTTCTCTGTCTCTCTGTCTCTCCCTGTCTTCTCTCTCTTTACGTGCATTATATAAACGAACTTTTATCTTCAGAGTTTTTCAAGTCGAATTACTTTACCCATTCAAATCCCTTGAGGTTGATGTAAACAAACATTACGTCATTGTGGCTTGCAAACCTTTACACATAACTCTCTGCGAACACCAGAAAAAATATTGCCTGTAGGCGGAGCTAAATGAATATTTTTTTTTTTCGGTTCATACAGGTGTATCACTAAAAGCTCAAAAGGGTATATGCCCTTTTGTATTTCTTTGGTGTAAACCTGTATGAACGGATAAAATGTAATTTGGTCCGGCCCACTGGAACTACTGTTCCGTCAATTCGCGAGGAATCAATGGGTATTTAAAAATGCAAGCCAATGATTGTTTACACCTACTATGAAGACAGTGCATCAGAAATTGCAGCTCTTGTGTACTGTGTACAACAAATGCTGTGAATGACGATGATTAATTCAAAATTTTAAAAAAGGAAAACTTTGAGAATATTAAGCTAAATTCTCAGAGAGACAGAATGAGAGAAGGGATCCATGATATTCCACATTATTCTCTTCCAAGTAGCAATTCAACAACAAGACCTACATTTTAACATTTTTGCAAGCATCTGGTGAGTCGATTAGGCGGCACCTAATAGGCGGGTATCTCGTCGTGTTTCGAAAAGCAAATCATATATTCATTTTTTGTTTTTTAAATGAGATTTTGACCTAAAGAAAAAATCTTATAACATATTCTGTTCAATTTCCATATTCTTTACAGTTTCAAGTGCAATTTAAATAAACAAATTGTATAGACTTTATGTGTAAGCACCTTAGTTGACTCATTCTTTTAAAAAGTGAAAAGTGTCCTTGTTAGTCGAAAAGTCTGGCAAACAGAACAGCTGTTTTGCTGTGATCCGTAGAGAAGTGGTGAGCGTGTTTTCGGAAAGAGGTCAAGGGCAGCAATAAACCCTGGTGACACGAAGAAGAAAAACATAAGTGGATCATTGTAAAAGTATAAGTTTAGCCTGATTTTTTGGTCAGAAAGCAAGTCTAGTTATAGTTATTTTTCGAGATTGCAACCTGGCAATCTCTCTCTCTCTCTCTCTCTCTCTCTCTCTCTCTCTCTCTCACACACACACACACACACACATAACCATAGATGGTGTTAATCAGAAATACATCTACATTTATTTGTTTGATTCTTCTTCTTCTTCGTTTATTTTTTAAGAAGCGTTTCTGATGGTATTCACAAGCACTTGACTTCCTTTGCCTCTCGCGGAGACCTGTTATCAGCTGCTAACGATATAATTTTGGGATTTTATACTGTTTATCACTTTGTACTTTGGTCTCAGATCTATATAAAATGGTGCCCCCCCCCTCCCGTTTTCTCTCAAAGGTTTAAATACATACGGACATTGCATGTTGGATGATTTGACGAGGATTGCGACATTTAAAAGATATTTTATATTCAAAGTTGGTCACTAAAGGTTTCACAATAGAGGCAAATAAATAAGTTAATTTAAAAAAATAAAATAATAAATTATATACAATTTTCACCATTATACAAATTTTGAAAGTAATCTTCTTTGCCTCTTTATATTGGTATTTGGAAGCTCAATAAGAACAATTCTAAAAACTTGTATTTTCAAACCATATTGTGAAATATTTTCGAGATTAATTTGGTTACCATTTTGTGAACGTGTTACAATGTAAAACGTTTGCTTGATGTACAAGATGTCCTTGTACCTGATTATCTATATTTCCTCACCAAACCTCTAATACATGACCATGACCTTCGTTCCTTTTCCAAACAGTATCTCTTTATACCACGATCTCGCACTCCCTATTTCGATAAATTTCAAGCTGTATCGGGGCCAAAATTATTGAATAATATTTCTACTGAAATTAGAAATTCAGCTTCTTTCTAAATTCAAATTCTTGTATAATGATTACATTTTGGCTAACTGCTAATGATATGCAGATTTATATTCAGATTTTACTGTGTACACATATTTCCTATTATGTTATTGTTTCAGATTAATATCAAAATCCCCTATTAAAGAACATGTCATTTTAATCAGAATTGTGTTTGGGTTTACGAGTGTTAATTTATATATATATATATATATATATATATATATATATATATATATATATATATACATATATATATATATATATACGAATGTAGTATGTATAATCTTATGAGGACCCCATGAAAGATTAGCTTTAATGCCAAATATGATATCCTCTTAAATTAAAACGTTATTGTTATTATTATTATTATTATTATTATTATTACTATTAGACAAAACTTAGTAAAAGATTAATTCAAACTTATATTTTATAATAGTTCATGGAAATTCTGAAGGAATGTTGAAGATATAGGATAATATTACAATTGGAAGTTCCTTTGCGGCGTATATATTACAAGAGAAAAAGATTCACGTAGTTCTAGCTACACCCAACCTTTGTTTGCATCAGATATATTTGAAGTTCAACGACAAGATTAGCACAGCGGATAAAACGTTCATCTTGTGTCATTTAGATATAATAAACAGGGATCCTCACTTTTATCCGCAGAAGTCACAGACTGTTTCAAATTTGCCATTATCTACCATGGTAAATTGCCATTATCTAACATGATAATTTGCCATTATTTAACATGATAAATTTCCATTATCTAACATGATAATTTACTAAGTATGACCAAAATCTTATCAGCCAAGTAAATTATTACAATAATCAAAAGTAAATGCGAAATTCTTTTAATTAATTACACCTGTTACATTCTTAAATACATGTTATGGGATCATAATATGTGATCGCAAATTAAAATATCTACATTGATTCTAATGCTTGAAGTAGGTTGTCCACAAACTATTATGTGGGTTTATTACTCTCACTGATAATGATAATGCTAGCTAGCTGAGTGTGTGTGTGTGTGTGTGTGTGTGTGTGTGTGCCTGGTGGCAGGTGGTGGTGGTGTTAAATGTGATCATATCTGCGAAGAATGCAAGCAGCGCTCAAAATTAATCACCGCCTGTAGTTTATATTAAAGAAACCCTTGTAAATACAGCGCACAAATTTAAATTGAATGAGCACCTTACCCCATGCCCTATGAAAAAACTGTGTAAATTTAACACGGCAAATATAAATCGGTGTACAGAACTCTTGGTCTGGATATAAGTTGGATCGAATGCACTTTTTCTGTCTCGTTCCCTTTCATTTAATAAAAATATTACTTGGATGTCAAATTCCAGTTGTTCACTTACTAATTAAAACTATTTAACATTTAGTTCATCCCTGACTGTGTCGTTCGAGTTTACAGAAAATGGACCAAAGTTGATGTCGAACTTTACAGTATCTGTTTGTATGTTTGTAATCTACAAGTTTCAAGATAATTTAAAAGATATAGTGATTGAATATTCGTGTAAATATTAGTATTTCTCCATTATTATCAACCTTTAACTTCACTTGTTTTACAAAGCCTAAACATCGAGGATGTAGAGCAGAAAAAAAGGCGAAGAAACGAAAAATTAAGTCGGACTCAAATGCAAAATGTTGGTCTTTGGAATCGATGAGGTATGAATTAGATCGATATTTGGGACTGATATTAGTTTTTAGAAAAAGCTTCATGCTCAGTTTTCTTTCCGAAAAAAAATCGCATTTTCAGTTTGAATGAAGAAAGAAGCATCTGTATTCAATTTATTTGCAAATTATGAACATCAATTTCATAAATATTTACATGAACAATAATCAGTCAACACGAAATCTGTGTCTAAGAGGCTCTCAATATGCTGAAAATGTGATGATGTTTAACAGAATATTGGACAGATCTATGATTGACAGATTATGTCGTTAAAGGACAGATTTCATTCGTTATAAAGTTTTTTGATACCTTATATACTCGTGTATAAGTCGTGCTGTTTTTCTCAAAGCCGTGGGGTAAAGTGTTCCTTCAAGTTTGAATATGTGAGCTGTTTTTACAGGTGGTTTTTTATGCACTATAGGTGGAGATTCGTTTTGTACACTGCTTGCATATAATCATAATCACCACCACCGCCACCACCACCACTACAACCCTCGTCGTCAAATATTAGCGCTGTACAGCAAAGCCATTTGCTTTTTCCCACACAATATCTATGTATATCTCAGACTATAAGTCCGAAAGATTTTGTCATACTGCTTGAAATTACAAAATGTGGATGCAGAATAGGCTCGATGCCCTTATGCATGTCATAAGGAGCCAGTGGTTAGCGAGCAGGACTCTCGATCTAAATGGTGCGGATTCGAATCCTAGCGTCGGAACCGCCCGGGTCGACTACTATAGTGTGTCCTAGAGCAAGGACACTTTGCTCCAATTGCATTGGCACTAAATAACCTACATGTGTTGCTTTATCGAAAGACACCCAACACCAAACACCTCCTCGTAGAGAGAAATTCTCTTGCATCCGGACGAAATATGTACACTACATTGAGCTTAATCTACAAGCATTATTAACAGAATGTTGAGGACTTAGTGGATATATGTGCTAGCATGAATCGCCAGCTTGTAAATGTCACCATGTTAAACTCTGTTTATGTTCCCTTTTAGGGTTCGACATTTTCAATTATTTTACGTATAAGTGATATATATGCTATAACATTGACACTTGACAGATAGGACTATTTAAAGTAGCAACCGCAAAATGGTGTAACACAAGTAAATTAAATTGCCACATTTATCAGAAAATAAAGGATATAGCATTTACTTTGCACTCGCTGTCTGACATAATAACAAATTTGCGTGATGCAAATGTAGAACTAGGCACTTTTGCCATGAATAAGCAAATTGTAAAATCTTTGCTCTTTTTGTCGTGCAAACAAAAAGACACCATTCTGAACAAAAGCTGTGAAAATGTTAAATTATGGAAATGTAATTGGTTCTTCTGTGCCAGTTGAATATTTTTGACAATGAGCGATAGCTCCATGACAAGGTATTGACTATATAGGCAAGGGTCGTGAAACAAACGACAAGCGCTTCTTGGAATAAAATTACAGATTTTTCAACATTGTCTTGTCAGTTCACTTTGTACTATCTATCTGAAATCGTTTAGAACACCATTATATTTGAGAAAGAGTTGGCAAAAATTATATTTGTAGCGATGGAGAAATTATGTTACAGTTACTTATTTTGCTTATATGCCAACGTTGGCCTATTAGGTATTACATATGTTTAAGGCAACGATTTGACCACATTAGATTAATGTCAATACATATTTCGTCTATGCTAGTTTAAGGTAATTATTTCTATCTTTACTCAGTTGATAATGGCATGGAACAAATGTATTATTACATGTTAGACTTTGTGTTTCTCTATTATATTTTTCTGTAAATCTTTAGTCAAAATAATTTGTTCGTATTTCACTCATGGAATAGTCTACAGCTTTAAGACCCCCCCCCCACACACACACACACAACAACAACAACTTTGAATAGCTATTTATTTACTGTAAAACACTTGCATGTTGCCAAAAGGTTTCCAAAACGGGGATTTCAGATCAACATTTCTCACATTCATATATGTGTATAATCGTGTTTTCCAGTGTGGAACAGCGGTGCTGGATAGTTCTATCCTACCCCACACGTGACTTTTATCCTGAATCGTGGACTATTTTAACCGTCTACTGCGAGCATAATACACACAAAGAAGCAAAAGCTTCCCGAATTCCATCATCACTTGAACATTCTTTCACAATAATCAAGATAAACATTAATTGCAACACATTTACATACTAAGGCGAGCAGTGCTTGAAGTTAAGTGTCCCGCCAACAAGCCGTTTCGCACGGATTGACCTAGATATATGTACCGCTTCTTTAGTGAAATTTGAAGTCAAAAGAGTCGTTGTTGTAATTACGAATTTATTAAACAATTCTTACTCTCATTATTATTTCTGAAGGGTGAATCAATTCTAGATCAAAGTATAATCGGGGACTATTTCATTATTTTTGTCTGTCTCAGTTAATTTTATGGATAAGAGTGGACTTTATTTTGTTTTTAGATGTTCACATTTGTATCATTGCGCAAGCTATCTGAAAAGTACACGATTCAGACGCTGTGTATTGCCAATATCATAGCCGTTTCAACCACTGCTCTTTGAAAGCTAAACTGTCTTAAAACGTCATTTAAAGTTTTCACTGAACCGTTCACTGTAAACCTAACTATGTACGCTCTATGGTAAGGTAAAGGAATTTCAATAGATATTTTGCTGTTTGAAAGTTACATCAGTATTCACAATACGCCATTTTTACTTCGACTCGCATTTTTTGTTCAGAAATGTGATAAGAAGTATCATTCTTTATGCTCCAGTGTAGGATAGGAAAATTCTACAAAAGGGAACCAAATTTTGCTTCTAACACGAGGCTTTCCCGAGTGTCTGACGCAAAATTCTGACCCTCGGGTGGAATATTCCTATCCTACACCGATGCATATGAAGGATTCTATTATTAAAACATCAAGACAGTATTTTATAGGATAATGATATTCTAATGAAGTCATGGTTCTCTATTCGTTTCATTTCATTTTTCATTTCTCCCGTGACCTTGCTGGTCGTAGGGGCGCCACTGATGACTTTGCGACAATCTCTCTCCATTTCGCCCTGTTCTCCACTGCTCTTTGGGACTTTGCAAATTCCATGCCTGTCCACTCTTTGATATTGTCTTCCCATCTCCTCTTCTGTCTGTCTCGTTTTCTCTTTTCTCTCATTGTCCCCTGTAGGATTGCCTTTGACATGCCAGTTGAGCTTGAGACGTGACCATACCATCTTAGTTTGCGTTTCTTTACAGTGGTGAGCAGATCTTCATAAGGTCCAATTGCACCTTGGATTTTAGTGCGCACCTCCGCATTGGACTACTATACACTAATTGTAGAGATGAATACGTATTGCACTGAATGTTTCTAACCAGATAGATATACGACTATATAAACTTACACTAAATCGTATTAATTACCACAATATTATCAGCCAAAGTATTTGTGATATTTATCTATATATCTATCTATCTCTCTCTTCTATCTATCTGTCTATATATGTATCTATCTATCTCTCTTCTATCTATCTGTCTATCTTTCTCTCTTCTATCTATCTGTATATCTATCTATCTATCTCTTTTATCTATCTGTCTATATATATATCTATATATCTATCTATCTCTCTATCTATCTATCTATCTCTTTATCTATCATCTATCTATCTATCTCTTTATCTATCTCTCTATCTATCTATCTATCTATCTATCTATCTATCTATCTATTTCCCATTGTTCATGTTCATTCGCTACTCAGTGTGAAAAAGAAAACATCCACAGATAGATAGATAGATAGATAGATAGATAGAAAAGAGAGAAATAGAGAGGTTTATTAAGACATAGTCTAGCATGTTTTGTAATTCACCAAATGCAACACATGCCAGTTTGCTGATTACAGCAAAAGTTTTGTCCAAAAGAGCTGTTCTAGTGAAATGAAGAAAGCTTTGGACTAATATCTGCACACTTAGTTCTTTAAATTATAACAGCAACCGTTTTACAAGTTTATTAGACGAACGTTTGAACACATGCAAACGGCACATGAACTGAATAAAATAAATTTGTTGGCACCGTTTGAGTACATGCAAGCTATACATGTGATAAACCAGTAAATTTAATAAATCCCAGTAAATGTAATAACCGCATATGTAACTACTTACAATTTTCAACCATAAAAGTAATAAACCACACCAATCGTAAAATGTAATAAACGTCACCCATAAATGTAATAATGCCACTAACCGTAAATGTTATAAGCATTACCCGTAATTACAATAATACGAACATTGATTACTTATTTCTAGTGCAATATTACTTTTTATTGTATTTGTATTTATCTATATTTTCTCTAGCTGGCATTTTAATATTTAAGTACTAACTGAGGAGTTCAGGTTTTGTATTCTTAAACCTTTAACTTTTGATCAAATTCAGTGAATTGATTTCTTTAATTCAAAATGTTTGCCGAAATTGGAAGGAATTAAGCAAGTAAAAAAAATAAATAAATAATAATAATAATAATAATAATAAATAATAATAATAATTAATTGGTTCGTTACAGAAAGATAAAGAGAATAAGGATAGAAAGAGTTTTAATTTAGTAAAACCATTTATATCATAATATAGAGAAGAAAAGAACGAAAGAATGCAATAAAAATCTGCAAAAAAAAAAAAAAAAAAAAAAAAAATATATATATATAACGAAGAATGAGGATTCAAATTGTGTTTGCTTTCTGGGGTCAGTGCCTGAGAATTGCTGATGCCAATAAAATTATTGCCTTCAAATATCAAGCACAAGGAGTTATATGTTAATTGTCATTCATATTAAATCACTATTAACATAATAACTCTTCTAATTATTCTGAAATTATTTTGTATAACTCATACAACAAATCAAACAATTTCTTGTAACAAAATTCACAGCATTATATTACAGTTCTCAAAGTAATTAATGCACAATGAACTAAATAAGAAACAAATAGTATGTACACATTATTAAACCACTAAAGAATATTGTTTTAATGTAGCAAATGTTTATGTTGCATTTACTCATATACAGTTTTATTGTAGTAAATTATAAAGCTCGAAGTAAACAGGATAAATGTCAAGATAAAGCACACAAATAATGTCTTGAAAACGTTCCAACGTTTGACATGATCGGGTTTCGATCACGGGATCTTTGGATTGCGAGTCTGACGCTCGACCTACTTAGATATAGCCTCTCTTGCGAAAGATACCAGAGCTTTTTCACTGGCTCATCATGGCAAATCCCAACGTTTTTTAATTTGTGTCCTTGTGCTATGACTGCATGTGTAATGTTAGGGCAGAAAATATTTTAAATGTCAAGATAACTGCAATTTTTGTAAATTTGACTTTTTTCCTTCCATGGACTTCAGGGGAGGGGCCAAGAACTATTACCCCATGCAGATAGTTATCAGATGGATAACCCATGTACACAATTTGGTGAATTTCCACAGAGCAATTTAGGAGGAGGTAGTGTCATGGACAGACGGACGGGTGAACAAACGGTGAGTATCACCATATCTCCCGGCTAGAGCGTAGGGACAAAATTGTAATTTAAAGTTTTGAAGTGTCATGTGTTCCCTTCAGCTTTACCAAAGACATTGTGTCTTATGTGAGGTGGTTTGGTTCTTGCCCTTTGGTGAAACCTCTCTTTGTCAAGTTTCAAAATATGTAATACAAAATAGAATGAATCGATTATTTTACAAACATAAAACTAGAGATTCCTTTTTATTTAGTACAAAAGTAGAGCTTTTGTCAATCTGATTAAAATCATATCTTCTAAATTGATTCATATAAAGACTTGCGTCTTTTGCTGTGCACTGATATCGTGAACGCACTATAAATCATTTGAAGGTGGTATAAATCATGACAAAAACTAGACCTTTAGAATTCATAGTAATGTGGCTCCTATTTTAGATTAATATATGTGACATTTTGCACACGCAACAAGACCTTATTAGGAGCAAGTCATGTGATCTGATTTCTTCAGATTGAGATTTTATGGGAGATATCTAACCGCAAAACCGTATAAACTCCGTGAAACTGTGACTCACCTGTTATGCGATCTTCTCATCATCTTTACATTTGTATTCCCATATTAATAATTCTTTTCGTACTAAAAGAAAAGGTCAGTAATATACCAAATTTGAACTTCAGCAACTCACTGCAAATGAAACTACATTCCTAAAGCCTATTCAATCTAAAGCCTATTCCAGTCAAACCTGGTGTAGTTCTAGCTACACATATATAACAGTTACCTGTATATAATGGTCAGATACTTTAAACATAAATTATACATGAGTATATAAAGCCAATCTGCTTGCAAAGATCAGTTTCTTCAGGCTTTATGAGTGACTAGCATTATATATATATATATATATATATATATATATATATATATATATATATATATACGAATGAATAATATTATCATATAGGTTAGAGAAGTTTTAATTCGTACTCTACGGAGATTCGAACCCGGATCCGCGGGTTATGGTACCCATCGTCTTGCCTGTAAGCACCAACCCCTATACCATCTAGACCATGCACACATCTCCAAACAAAAAGATGCAACAAAGTCGGTGGTATAGGTATTCGTGAGTAGCAGACATACCCGCATGTCGACCCAGCCATTAATTCATCTAAGTACACAGTCCATCTGGATTACTACTGCAGAAATCAAGGTATATAGAAGTTATTACAGAGAATTACAAATATACACCAAATAAAACAGAAAGTACTATCACTGGATTCTACAGGATAATGCTTGATAATAATAGCAGAATTTGTAAATACGAATAAATAATATTATCATACAGGTTAAAGAATTTTTACCATCTCGACCGAGGTGGTACTTACAGGCAAGGCGCCGTAAAACTTTTGGCCACGAAATCTATTCCAAGCTTTTCTATTCGCAAAGGACCTGTGTACCTACTTTGATGTTGGCCTAGCAATAGCCCAAAAATCTTTTAAGATGACGGATGAAACTGAAGTCAATTCCATACTTGTCAATCCAACCTGAATTGTAACCTGAATTGTTGTTATGAAAAAGGTGGTATACTTCTTAAAGAGCAAATGTGCCTACTTTTGTGTTGGTCTGGCAATAGTGTATAAATACTTTAAAGTTTTTCTAAAGAAATAAATTCCATACGTGTCAAGGTTGTCCATTTTCATATCATATCACATATCGCCGAATACTCTGATATCAGTCTAAGGGCCAAAGGTCACATGGTTGATATGGATCAAGGGTTAACATGAATATTATATGAACCTTGCATTATAATAAACTTTTTTCATACACTTCAGCCACATATATTTAGATAATTTATGAGAAACAATTTTTATTTATCGAAGTAAACTGGTATTTTCTGAAACTGTGGGGTTTATGTTTTCATCTTCGTTAACTCTCAATAATAGGTTCGCAGGTACGTGCAAGTCATAACACTTTAAAAAGTGAGGATGTTGACTTGATAATATGTTTTATATCTATATGCATGTATTTTACAATAATAAAACAAAATACAATTGTAATCTACAGCTTAGAATTGAAAGCACGATGGTATGTGAATAATGTGATCTCAGCCTGGAATATTTTTTACTGAGCAACATTACAAATTACGGGTAATTAACACTTCGTTTAATTTTTTTGACATTTTTCTGTGATCCTTGAATCTAGGAATTGTAATATTCCTTTCTGACAACCAATACAAGTTTGAAAATTGTAAATTTGTGGCATCACTTTAATAGTTAGAACCGTGCTTGTCTTGAAATGTGTTGTCATAAACTCAGAATGCTTTAGCTTACTTACATCTGTTTTAACAGTACGTCCTTCTTATCCAATGATTTTACAGGTTGATGAACTCAGAACGCATTGCACGTCATATTTATGTTGCAAGTGCATTTTGCGTCATTTCTTGTTGTTTTCTTCTTGCTCGATTTGGTTGCAATTCAGCAATCAAAACGGTGTCGACACTCTACACGAGTAGTCAAAGTACACAACTGCACATATGTATATGCATATATGTATGTATGTAGTTTAAGAACACATCAGCACAATCCTGGCTATATGGCTGGAACATAATAACAGGACACATTCCATTGTAAAAAGATTGCTTCCAATAGTTGACTCTTACGTCATGTTAGGGGACACATGGGTCCTACACCACATCACTGACCCCTCAACAGGAGTGGGGGCTGGGAGGGAGGGGGACGAGTGAATAGAAGATATGAGTGACCAATGATTGGACAATAAGTGGCCAATGAATCGACAGTCAATGAATTTGTTCGAGGTAGGTGGTGGTGACGTGGCTCTGGTTATTATGTCCCCATGCGATATGGATGTCATAGACCTAGCTATATTGATTATGAGCAATATGCACGTGTGGGCCTGCTATTGCTCACCTGGGTAGTTGACATATGTTATCTTGTGGATACAAATTCACACACGTATTGTCCATCTGATCAGCCTGAATCGACCACAGATTGTGTGCAATTGTTTTTAATGTCATGTGCGGTTTTTGTTGTTGTTGTTTTTAGCTCTTAGTAGCTAAATTTGGAAGTACTTCAGGAGGAATGATATTTAAATCTAAAACTACAAAATAGACATTAAAAATAATTTGTTAGTAATGGAACTGGATATACGAAATGTCTTAAAATAATGCACAGTAAATGTGATAACATATAAACAACAAATGTTTCTGGCACTTTAAAATAGCAGTACTAGCAACTGTAAAACACTGTATAACCAAACACTGTATATCCAAACATATAAAGTTTTCTTATAAAATATTAAAAAATTTCAAATTTAGTTAAGTTTTAAGCAATAATTCTATGCAAATAAATTTACACACTTTGGAGATTGTTTTCACAAGAAATATTTATTATTATAACAAAATATTGTTTTTGCACATAATGAAATATATAAAGCAATTCTGATATTTAAATACATTTACTGGTGTGAATCAAAGACGCACACCAATTCCTTGGCTTGGTTAAAGCAATTTTAGTGTTATTTTTTCCTAGAGCCTACATTATTTTTTAGAAAATTCCCATTGATTTTTTTCATTTGTAAAATCCTCTTTATCCACATGATTGTAATAATTCATTGGTATTTTACAATCGGGTCTTAAGATATAATTATGTTATCCAATTATTATCATCTAAGAGTGTTATTTATTACATTACTAACATATATTTCTTCAGTTTAAATTAAAAATCATTCATAAAAATCCTAGCATTTATTATTTTATTTTTTAACTTGTTCTTTTGAAATCTGTTTTAATTTTATATTCAAGGGGAAGGACTATGAATAACCTCAAACGTGTGAATCTAAATAATTATTCTGACAAGTTGCTCCCCCTGCTTTCCTCGAATAAACATTACCAAGTAATTGCGTGCGCTGTACCAGGTGTATACATGGTTTCAATGTAAAATTACTTCGACTGAATCTTTTGACATTCCACAAGTGATAAAAACAATAATCTAAATCATACAAGAATTTGATGATATAAGCTTAAATTCCAAATCTAATCAAACTCTGAGCATACATAAGAAATCTAGAGTGGTAATAACACAGTCAATCGGATAGAAGCTCGCCTCAATAATATGCGTGGATGCTGCTCATAATAGATCCCTTCTGAGACCTTGATGATATAAGCTTACATAGCAATTCTGATCAAAATCTGTCCAGAAATATGGTCTCTACAGTATTTACAAGCTCCTACAGTCAGGTACAAGATCATCTTATTAATATGTGTGGATGTCGCTCATACTCGGATTCATCTAGCTCTTGATCATAAAAGCTGATTAGAAACTTTTGACAAATGTTTATATTATACCAAAGTTTAAATCAATAACGGAAACTGGTGTAGAAGATACGGAAAATTTATCTTTCTGGGTATCAATTTTGGGGTTGTGTAAAAACTTATACGTCATTCGTTCGCTATAACATTGCCCTTGGGAGTAATAAAGTATACCGCGTTATAATGAAGTACACTATACATATAATTTTACAACTACATAAAGGAATGGGATCCATGACTATAACCGCCGTGTAAAAGGAACCGTGTTATAATGAAGTAAACTGTTAAAAGCTGAGGCACGAATCCTTGCTGGCCATGTTACAGATCGAATCAACAAATAACTATAGTCAAATATTGTTTCCTGATCATCTGGAGGAAGGATAAGTAGGTCCGATTTTCAAACAGAACAATCCTCCTGAGAAAAGTAAGTACACATCAGTTAGCATTCTACCCATCAGATCCAAACTTTTTGAGAAATCAATTGAGACCCAGTTAGCATAATCTTTTAGATAATGTTTGTACAAATATTTGGGTGTTTTTCGAAAAGGACATGGATGAAAGATTATTCTTTTACGTTTACATGAAGACCAGGAAGAAGGCTATTGACGAAGACATATATATATATATCTAAGGCTGTCTCACTCATGGTATTCTCATTTGCAAGCGAAGAGCACATGATATGTCAAATGGCTCGGTAAGTTTCTTGTTGAGCTGTATGTCCAATCGTAAGCAGCAAATTAAGATGCAGGGTGTCTGGAGTAGCTGGTCCGAAATTCAAAAAGGGTTTCCGCAGACCTTTACATTTCATTGTTTTTCTAAATGATAGTTTTTATTTTATTAAATAGGGCTTTCAAAATATCTATACGGATGACAACACTTGGTTCTTTCCTCACAAAACTTTGACACTCTGATTGACACACTTGGCAAAGAATCCAACGTTCTGATTGACTGGTTCACTGCGAATAAAATGCAAAGCCAACCCTGAAAAGTTTCAAGCACTAGAAGAGGGTAAAAAGGCATTCAGTATAAAATCTGTACTTAGCATAAGCGGTGATGTCATGCACTGTGAAGAAATTGCCAGACTGGCAGGAAATTGATATTGACTATCAATTGCGATTTGATGCACATGTAAAAAGATCTTTGTATTAAGGCTTCAAAGCAAGTAACTGTCTTGGTCAAAAGTTAACAAGACTCAACAAACTGACAATCTTACATACCATTAACCTTCCTGATTTCAACTTCTGTCTCTTAACCTGGCACTTCTGCAACGAAAAGAACACTACTAAACTTTCAAACATACAGGAGCGTACTCTGAGACTTGTATATGATGATTATACAAGCTGTTACACTAATCTCATATTTCAGGCACAAATACCAACCCTGAAGGTGTACATACTTAAGTCAATGGCTCTAGAGAATATTAAGATCATGAATAAGTGTGCTTCCCATTGTTGGATGATTTGATATGTTATAAAAACATTAAATATAAGTCTAGATATTCAAATAGTTTAGATGTCCCAAGAATTTAAACCTCAACATATGACAGAAAGTCGTTTAAATATGTAGCTGCCACTCTATGGAATGAGTTACCATATCACTTTAAAGAGGAATCAAATATTAATTCATTTAAGTCATTAATTTTATCTGAAATGATAAAGACTGTAAATATAATAACTGAAAATAATACCCCCCCCCCTTCCACTCTCCTTCCATGATGACGATAACCAATATATGTGCTACCGTTTTGTTTAACTGACTTTGTCTTATGTACAATCAATTGCCCTACTGTTACCTTTTTTTAATTGTTATATATATATATATATATATATATATATATATATATATATATATATATATATATAAAGTAGTAAGACTAACTTTGCATCTCAGCATGTTCTTAGTCCTAAACTGGTGCATCTCGTTTAAATTAATTAATTTAATTTAAAATTTAACTTCTAATTTAAGTTGCCTAGAATTGTTTTAGAATCCTTCAGGTCCCAACCTGTGGTTCTTTTATTTTCCTAAGTATTAAATTCACTTTTAATTACTACATTTTTAAAATGCTTTGCTTGCTCATATTTTAAGTTATGTGCTATGTCATTTGTCTCGTTGTAATTTTGTGTTTTGCTGTGTTTGTATGTCTTGCAAATCATGTTGATTTAGAGTTTTATTGTTATCATTTCATGTAGATACAAAGTTCTTTATAGAGTATATTGAATTGTTGTTTTAAATCATGCTAACTATAAATAAATCTTATCTTATTCTATCTTACAAGAGTGCATGCACTACTTGTGTCCATTGATATTGAGTTTCTCGAGTGTATCGACTTCCACTCTATGAGACAGAAGGTTTTTGATGTGATCTTTATTAAGAAGCTTCTGGATGACAGACAACCAGAGAAAATCTTACTCTTTAGGAGAATGCAGTTTCTATAAAATATTTTGCCCTATATTTTAAGGATTTCATGTTATATACCTTTTAAAGAATTTTAAGATATTTACCTTTTATCTTGTAGAGCTACGTGTTTAGGCAAATTTGGAAATGTTTTCTTCTTACTTTTAAGCTCTATGCATTCATACATACATATCTACATACATACATACATACATACATACATACATACATACATACATACATACATACATACATACATACATGCATGCAAACATATATGCATACATACTAGCAATATTCTGAGAGATGCCCATCAGAAATAAAACGCAGCTGTAAACTTTCACACCCAAATCAAATCCCATCATTCAGATATCAAAACAAAGAAAAGTGTACGTTCTTTACACCTCTCCTTAGATATCAATATTCTTTTATTAATAACAAGGATTACCGGTGTGGTCACATACATAAAGCTCTTGTAGAGTCTAAGAAAAATGGAATAAAAAAGAACTTATATTTGGTTCTTACTTACACTCTTTAATATAACCGATTTGCGTTGAGATGATGATGATGATCTTCTCCTTTTCCTTCTTCTTCTTTGCAACGCATGCTTAGCATAATAAAGGCCTGACTTTATATCTTTTAACTTGCAGATACACGTGAAGGTCCGAATAGCTACCGCAGGTAGTCTGTTTCCTGTTTTTATAATTATTGACTGCTGTAATTAAATCATTAATTATCATTTGCCTTTTTTTTGCAAAATGGTATAATTAATTCATAGGAATTTTAGGTATGAATGGCAAAGGTGGAAAAAATAAGTATGACCTTTATCTGCAACAACGAGCTTTTTCTTTATTCTTGAAAAATTGGTTCAAAAGTTTGAATACAGCGTGTTCATGTGAACTTGCCTGAAGGGTAATCAGATCAAAATACATCAAAGTTTATATAACTTGAGGTTAACTAAAAAGAGTGGGTTTTGACATTGATAATGATTAATCGTTGTTTCATTATAATAATTTTTAATCTTTTAATAGCTGACAGTTAAACTTAAGGAAATTATTGTATGGCTCGGACGTCTTTTAATATTTGTACAGCTTGTTTCTATGTAAGATGAATGTATGTATGTATCTATCTATGTATGTATGTATGTATGTATGTATGTATGTATGTATGTATGTATGTATGTATGTATGTATGTATGTATGTATGTATGTATGTATGTATGTATGTACATATGCGTGCTTGCATACGTGCGTGCGTGTATGTATGTATGTGTATATGTATGTATGTGTTCTCGTCCTTACATTCAAAAAGGGGAGCCGCGGCAATCTAATTGTCGCGGGTTCAATTCCTGCCCACGCCAGCTACCTCGGTTTGTCCTTGGGAAAGGCACTTATCTCCCATTTCCTCAGCATGACATAGACATTAATGTTTACAAAGTGCCGTTAAAACCAACCCTCTAATGCTTGAACGTTTCTGAAAGAAGGCAACAACTTTTATCAATCAAAACTTTCCAGATGTCTTTCCTGCGTATCATTTACCCCGAACTCATAGCCATATCCACAAGTGTACTAAGACTGCACATTACTTGGACTCTGAAACACTAACCCATGACCTTCAGATATCTGAATGTGAATCCGGTCGATGTGTGTTGGAAAGAAAGTTAAACAAATGAAGATAAATAAAGCGTTTTCATATTCATAAGTCAAGAAGTTAAAGTTTAAAATTCAAATGAAACTAAAATACAGCTAATAAAATATACTCCCGTCAGTTGGTTGTGATTTTGCCTATAAGATACTGACTGTATATTCAGTTTTAGACCAATCTTTTTTGTCCGTTTTCCCATCAAAATCCACGATCACCATTCCCCTTTTCTGAAGACTGAGGATACAGCATTCCAAATGTCAAATGGGCTACAGAGAGCTCTATTAAATTAATCCCTCTGAAACAAAATGGGCTGAGTTATGCTTATCGATTATATCTACTATCACGATAAGAAAATAATATACCACTAAAGTAGACCCAATAAAAGCATTTCATCAAATAAATGGGAGTACGTACATTTAGACCATCAAGTTGACTGCCTCATGCATGTGTACATCACATGATAAATTCTCAAGGTTAGATTGGCTAACTGCGGGAATTTATCTTAGGACAGCAAACATTTCACATTGTATTGTAAGCATTGTATACTTATTTTTCCTTCATCTTTGTTGTTATGCCCTTTTTGGATGTTTTCCGACATATTTACATTTTATCTCTTGTCTCATTGTGCATATTTACTTTTGATTGGAGGGGTTAATCTTCCCGGAGATTATGGCAGAGTTTTCACCACCACTGTTTTTGCTTACTAGCATTTGCTCAACACCATATAGTCAGAACTGTGCTGTTATGCCTTTAAACCCTATACATAAAACCATGCACGCACCTTTCCCCTTGACTCGGGGAAACTCTACATCGCATCAGTGAGCAATCTTTCTAAGTGCTGACGTTTCAGAGTGGCGCACCTTATCCTCATCGGGAACTGTTTTGCTCCCTTGACTGGAGGGTGTCACGGAATTGTGTGCACAAGTTGCCATTGTATTACATTTGAATGTAATTATACTGTTGCCCCTGTTTTTGCGTTGTAATTACGCGTGCAGAGTTAGCCATTGTGAACGTTTTAGTTCTACTGAACTACCATAACGCGTATAGCTTTACAGGATACCGACTTGCTGTCACTCGCACGAGTTGTTAGCACTGGTTTTGAACTCGCTTTACTACATGTGTTTCATTCGTGGATCATCATCATGTATGAGTATATAATGACCGAATTTTCCAGAATGCTATCTCTTTCGCGATTGTATGTATCTTTCAGTTGTAGAGTTGAACCGGGGAGATGGTTATGTAACCGGTAGCTCTTAGTTGGCTGTATGAACTATTGTAGCCTCGTGTGGAAGGACGAGCCAATGGTTCGATGATATGTTCAAGCCTTTGTCTGCGTGGGAGTGAAACCCCTTCAGGGTACTTCGGCAGACGTGAAGGGATGTCACATTTTTGTGTTTTCCTTGCTTTCACGTCCTATTAAAGTGCAATAAAACATTCATTCTTACCTGTTCTGTGTACATAATAACCTCATATCTGTTATGTGTACATGATTATCTCATACCTGTTATGTAAGCAGGATAATCTCAATGTTGGTACGTGTACAAAATTACCTCATACCTGTTATACGAATTGGATAATCTCATGCATAGTATGTGAACAGAATAATGTCATACTTGTCGTGTGCACAAGATAGTCTTGTACCTATTATGTGAACGGGATAATCTCATACTTGCTATGTATACAAGATAACTTCATATCTGGACAGGAGAGTATCACATTTTATACACGACTAAGCCATGTTAATTCCATTGTTCAATATGCAACGTGCAGTCATTCTGTTATAAGAACCGATAAATTCAAGAACTGGATGTGGGAAACGTATTAATACTTAATTTGATACATGTGCCTATCATATGAGTTGGAATATCTTGTGTATGCGTAGGCCATTATTAACAAAGTATTGTATCTAGTCATAATTGTGTACAAGATCAAAATTGTATGCTCTCTGGCTCTCATCATTGTATAGCTAGGTGTCATAAATTGCTCATGATAATGTAGGTCTGTATTATTTATTTCTCTTCTTCATGTCGTTTACTTCAGTAGTCCAGTCCTTGCCCGACCTACCCTTGTGATAGCGGGTCATCGGATGTATTTAATCTATTATTTTAATCTCCCATATGAACTGTTCCTTTTCCTTTCGATCAGGCACAATGCTATACAGCATCAGACATCACTATAAGAGAACGTTTCCCAAGAAGAAGAAAATAGTATAATAATGGTATTCATTGAAACCTCGAATTTTACAAACAGCCACGATTCCACACCTAACATCAGGGTATCCTCCTACAAACAGAAAAGGGGGAGAAAAAGGGGAATGTGGTCGTGCTGGTTGTGGTGGCTTACACACAAAAAAAGAAGAAGACTAAAATGTACAACATGACCAAAGAATATATGATATATAGGAAACCTGACATAACGCACTAAGACATAAAGAACCAAGCTGTTTTGTCTTCGTTTGCAAAAATTTTATACTTCTACGATTTTCTTATTGGTGTCACTTTATTGCAAAAAGTTTGTTTCATGTACAAGACGGTCGATGTCCTTGTATCTGATTATCTATATGTCCTCACCAAACCTCTAATACATGACCATGACCTTCGTTCCTTTTCCAAACAGTATCTCTTTATACCACGATCTCGCACTTCCTATTTCGATAAATTTCAAGCAATATCGGGGTCAAAATTATTGAATAATATTTCTACGAAATTAGAAACTCAGTTTCTTTGTAAATTCAAATTCTTGTATAATGATTACATTTTGGCTAACTGCTAATGATATCCAGACTTATATTCAGATTTTACTGTGTACACATATTTTCCTATTATGTTATTGTTTCAAGTTAATATTAAAATCCCCTATTATAGTACATGTCATTTTAATCAGAAATTTGTTTGGGTTTACGAGTGTTAACTGATGTATATACGAATGTAGTATGTATAAATCTTATGAGAACCTCATGGCAGATTAGCTTTAATGCCAAATATGTTATCCTCTTAAATTAAGACGTTATTATTATTATTATTATTATTATTATTATTATTATTATTATAAGACAAAAAATAGTAATAGATTAATTTAAAAAACTTATGTTTTATAATAGTTCAGGGAAATTTTGTTAAATTTAATTTTGTATAATGATTACATTTTGTTAAACTGCTAATGATATCCAGACTTATATTCCGATTTTACTGTGTACATATATTTTCCTATTCTTTTATTGTTTCAAATTAATATAAAAATCCCCAATTATTGTACATGGTTTTTTTTATCAGAATTGTGTTTGGGGTTACGAGTGTTAATTGATATATAGTATATATAAATCTTATGAGGACCTCATGAAAGATTAGCTTTAATGCCAAATATGTTATCTTCTTAAATTAAGACGTTATTGTTATTAATATTATTATTATTATTATTATTATTATTAGACAAAAATTAGTACAAGATTAATTTAAACTTATGTTTTATAATACTTCAGGGAAATTCTGAAGGAATGTTGTAAATATAGGATAATATTATTATTTATTTCGTATGTATTACCAGAGAAAAAGATTCATGGAGTGCAAGTTACACCCTACCTTTGTTTGCATCAGATATGTTTGAAGTTCAATGAAAAGATTCCACAGCGGATAAAACGTTCATCCTGTGTCATTTCGATATAATAAATAGGGATCCTCACTTTTTTCCTCAGAAGTTGTAGACTGTTTCAGATTTGCCATTATCTAACGTGATAATTTGTCATTATTTAACATGATAATTTGCCATTATCTAACATGATAATTTACTAAGTATGACCAAAATGTTATCAACCAATCAACCAAGTAAATAATTGCAATAATCAAAAATAAATGAGAAATTATTTTAAGTAATTTCACCTGTTACGTTCTTAAAAACATGTCATGGGATCATAATATCTGATCGCAAATTAAAATATCTACATGGATTCTAAAACTTGAAGTAGGTTGTACACAAATACTTGGGCTTATAATATTTTAGTGTAAGTTCATATAGTTATACGTCTATCTGGCTAGCAAACGTTCAGTGCAGTACGTATTCAACTCGGTAATTGACTGTGCTTGTATGCAAAATATGTAACAAAATGTCATGTTGCACATATATTACATACCAAAAGTAAACAAATAGAGGACTGTGAATTTGTATTATATTTTCACTCTATGAAACACTAACTTGATGCTTTCAGTCAATGTTGATTATAACATCCCGGTCTAGGATACATTTTAGCAACATGTAAATGGTTTACAGAAAAGCAGTACTTACTCAAAGTTTTTGAAAGATGTAGACTATTCAATAAATGAAGAATAAACAAATTAATTCGAATTAAAATTTGCAGCAAACTGTAATGGAGAAATACTAAGTCTAACCAATTAAAGTGCGTGTATTAATTAATACACTTGTTCCATGCAACTTTCCACTGAGAAAAGATAGAAATATTTATCTTAACCTAGCATCGATTGTTTTGTTTTGTTTTGTGGAGTTTAACGCCTTTATTCAGCACATGATAGGCCATACATGGCGCTCAGTATATTTGGTGGAGAAAGAACCCAGGAAGACCCAGTGAAGAACCACCGACAAACGGGACGCTACTCACAAGCTTTCTCACATACCCACGTTGGTTGAGCCGAGACTCGAACTCAGAGGTGATATGTGTGAGTGATATGTAAAGGTGAGCTCCTGAGACCACTCGCCATCCTCCCCCCCCACTCCCTCAGCATTGAAGAAATCAAATGCAGTACAATCATAGCCCCCAACATATTGTATCTGATAGACCAATGTTTGCATATAAGCAAAATATGTAAAAGTAACTTAGCTTCTCCATCTTTACAAGGTATTGTTTGACAACCCTTTTTCAGATATAATGGTGTTGGCAAAGATTTAAAACGGACCGTGCCATGTGTATAGAGGGGACAATGTTGAACAATCTGCAGTTTTATTGAATCAAGCGCTTGTCAAGCGTTTTACGACCTTTGCCTATATAGTCAATACCTTGAGATGGAGGTATCACTATTGTCTTACCATATAGGTCAATAACTTGAGATGGAGGTATCGCCATTGCCTTGTCTATATGATCAATACCTTGAGATGGAAGTATCACTATTGTCTTACCATATAGGTCAATAACTTGAGATGGAGGTATCACTATTGTCTTACCATATAGGTCAATAATTTGAGATGGAGGTATAACTATTGTCTTACCATATAGGTCAATAACTTGAGATGGAGGTATCGCCATTGCCTTGTCTATATGATCAATACCTTGAGATGGAAGTATCACTATTGTCTTACAATATAGGTCAATAACTTGAGATGGAGGTACCGCCATTGCCTTGCCTATATGATCAATACCTTGAGATCGAGGTATCACTATTGATATTCAGTTCTAGGAAATGAACCAAATAAACTTCCAGAATTTAAATTTTGACAGCTTTTGTAAACGAGACGGTTTAAAATGTTGACGACAAAGATTTGACAATTTGATTATACGATGTCAAAAATGTGCCTAGTTCTGCATTTACATCAGGAAAGGTCGTCAACAGTCATTCAAGATTTGAAGATATTGATATAAAATTTACAAATACATATAAATATTTATTAATATGTCAGACCATAAATATACGGAAAATGCCATATTCTTTATTTTCCAATAAATGAGGTAATTTATATTGACTTGAGTGACACCATATCGCGGTTCCTGCATTTGGTAGTCATATTGGTAAAAGCTATCTATCAATATACGCACAAAAATTAAAAATGTCGAACCCTAGAAAAAGGAATAAACAGAGTTTAACGTGGTGGAATTTCCATGTTGGCGATTCATACTAACATATATACCCATTACATTTTCAGCAGTCTTTTAAATATGCTTGTAGATTAGGCATAATGTCATGTACATATTTTGTAAGGATGCAAGTATATTTCCCTCTAAAAGAGGCGTTTGGTGTTTGGTGCTTTTCGGCACAGCAACACAAGTAGATTATTTAGTGCCGAGGCAACTGGAGGCTTCTGAAGTAAAGTACCTTGCCTAAAGACACGCCACAGTAGAGGGCACGGGCTGATTGGATGGTAGAAGGTGAACCCGCACCGTTTCGGTCGCGTGTCTGCCACACTAAACACTCAGACATTTTGGTTCCTGCCTCCATTCGTCGCCTCTTACGACACGGAGGTTGGTGGATCGAGCTTGTTTCACAGCCTCGAATCAAAAGAGGATTCTCTACAGATAGAATATAATCAAAAGTTTTGTTGCACAATTTAAAGCGGTTTTAACTGTTTCAGGCGGTATTAACAAGGCCCGATTACATTAAAACTGTCGGATTTATAGTCCGATATACACATAAACACCGTGTGTGAAAAAGCACCATGACTTTGCTATACAGCGCTTATATTTGACAACAGAGGCTGGTGGCGGGTGGTGGTGGTGTTAAGTTTGATCATATCTGCGCAGAATGCAAGCAGCGCTCAAAATTAATCACCGGCTGTAGTATATATTAAAGAAACCCTTATAAATACAGCGCACACTAAATAACCTACATTGTGTTGCTTTATCGAAAGACACCCAACACCAAACACCTCCTCGTAGAGAGAAATTCTCTTGCATCCGGACGAAATATGTACACTACATTGAGCTTAATCTACAAGCATTATTAACAGACTGTTGAGGACTTAGTGGATATATGTGCTAGTATGAATCGCCAGCTTGTAAATGTCACCATGTTAAACTCTGTTTATGTTCCCTTTTAGGGTTCGACATTTTCAATTATTGTACGTATAAGTGATATATTGCTATAACATTGACGCTGACAGATAGGACTATTTAAAGTAGCAACCGCAAAATGGTGTAACACAAGTAAATTAAATTGCCACATTTATCAGAAAACAAAGGATATAGCATTAACTTTGCACTCGCTGTCTGACATATTAATAAATATTCATATGTGTTTCTAAAGTTTATATCAGTATCTTCAAAACTTGAACGACAGTTTACAAATTTGCGTGATACAAATGGAGAACTAGGCAGTTTTGCCATGAATAAGCAAATTGTAAAGTATTTGCTGTCTTTGTCGTCCAAAAAAAGACACCTAAATTATGGAAATTTAATTGGTTCCTTTGTAATATCCATAATAATGAGCGATAGCTCCATGACAATGTATTGACTAAAAAGGCAAGGGTCGTAAAACAAACAACAAGTGCGTCTTTGAATAAATTTGCAGTTTTTCAACATTGTCTTCTCAGTTCACTTTGTACTATCTACCTGAAATCGTGTAAAACACCATTATTTAGAACACCATTTATCGTTTAGAACACCATTATATTTGAGAAAGAGTTGGCAAAAATTATATTTGTAGCGATGGAGAAATTATGTTACAGTTACTTATTTTGCTTACATACCAACGTTGGCCTATTAGATATCAAATATGTTTAAGGCAACGAGTTGACCACATTGGATTAGTGTCAATACATATTTCTTCTATGCTAGTTTAAGGTAATTATTTCCATCTTTTCTCAGTTGATAGTGGCATGGAACAAATGTATTATTACATGTTAGACTTTGTGTTTCTTTTATATTTTTCTGTAAATCTCTAGTCAAAATAATTTGTTTGTTTTTCACTCATGGAATAGTCTACAGCTTTAAGACCCCCCTAACACACACAACAACAACAACTTTGAATAGCTATTTATTTACTGTAAAACATTTGCATATTGCCAAAAGGTTTTGAAAACGGGGATTTCAGATCAACATTTCTCACATTCATATATTGAATATAATCGTGTTTTCCAGTGTGTAACAGCGGTGCAGATAGTTCTATCCTACCACACGTGACTTTTATCCTGAATCGTGGACTATTTTAACCATCTACTGCGAGCATAATACACACAAAGAAGTAAAAGCTTCCCGATTTTCATCATCACTTGAACATTCTTTCGCAATAATCAAGATAAACATTAATTGCAACACATTTACGTACTAAGGCGAGCAGTGGTTGCAGTTAAGTGTCTCGCAAACAGGCCGTTTCGCACGGATTGACCTAGACACACGAACGGCTTCTTTAGTGCAATTTCAAGTCGAAAAGAGTCGTTGTTGTAATTACGAATATTTTAAACAATTCTTACTCTCATTATTATTTCTGAAGGGTGAATCAATTCTAGATCAAAGTATAATCGGGGACTATTTCATTATTTTTGTCTGTCTCAGTTAATTTTATGGATAAGAGTGGTTCACGTTTGTATCATTGCGCAAGCTATCTGAAAAGTACACAATTCAGACGCTGTGTATTGCCAATACCATAGCCGTCTCAACCACTGCTCTTTGAAAGCTAAACTGTGTTAAAACGTCATTTAAAGTTTTAAAGTTTTCAGTGAACCGTTCATTGTAAACCTAACTATATACGCTCTATCGTAAGGTAAAGGAATTTCAAAAAAATATTTGCTGTTTGAAAGTTACATCAGTATTCACAATACTCCATTTTTACTTCGACTCTCATGTTTTGTTCAGAAATGTGATAAGAAGAATAATTCATTATGCTCCAGTGTAGGATAGGAAAATTCCACACTCGGGGCCAAATTTTGCGTCTAACACGAGGCTTTCCCAAGTGTCTGACGCAAAATTCTGATCCTCGGATGGAATTTTCCTATCCTACACAGATGCATATGAAGAATTCTATTATTAAAACATCAAGACAGTATTTTTATAGGATGATGATATTCTAATGAAGTCATGATCCTCTATTCGTTTACTCTTGTTATATAATATAGGTGCTAAATGACAAATTTTATACTGTACTAATTGTAGAGATGAATATGTATTGCACTGAATGTTTGCTAACCATATAGATATACGACTATATAAACTTACACTAAATCGTATTAATTACCAAAATATTATCAGCCCAAGTATTTCTGATATCTATCTATCTATATATCTCTCTCTCTTCTGTCTATCTGTCTATCTCTCTGTCTATCTCTCTCTTCTATCTATCTGTCTATCTATCTATCTATGTATGTGTATATATATATATATATATATATATATATATTTACATATATATATATATATATTTCCCATTGTTCATGTTCATTCGCTACTCAGTGTGAAAAAGAAAACATCCACAGATAGATAGATAGATATGTAGATAGATAGATAGATAGACAGATAGAAAAAAAGAGAGAAATAGAGAGGTATATCAAGACATAGTCTAGCATGTTTTGTAAATCACCAAATGCAACACATGCCAGTTTGCTGATTACAGCAAACGCTTTGTCTAAAAGAGCTGTTCTAGTGAAATGAAGAAAGCTTTGGACTAATATCTGCACACTTAGTTCTTTAAATTATAAAAGCAACCGTTTTACAAGTTTATGAGACGAACGTTTGAACAATGCAAACGGCACATACATTGAATAAAATAAATTTGTTGGCACCGTTTGAGTACATGCAAGCTATACATGTGATAAAGCCGTAAATTTAATAAATCCCAGTAAATGTAATCGCATATGTAACTACTTACAATTTTCAACCATAAAAGTAATAAACCACACCAACCGTAAAATGTAATAAACGTCACACATAAATGTAATAATGCCACTAACCGTAAATGTTATAAGCATTACCCGTAATTACAATAATACGAACATTGATTACTTATTGCAAAGATCAGTTTCTTCAAGCTTTATGAGTGACTAGCATTATATATATATACACGCACACGAATAAATAATATTATCATATTGGTTTGAGAAGTTTTAATTCGTAATCTACGGAGATTCGAACCCGGATCCGTGGGTTATGGCACCCATCGTCTTGCCTGTAAGCACCAACCCTATACCATCTCGACCATGCACACATCACCAAACAAAAAGATGCAACAAAGTCGGTCGTATGGTATTCGTGAGTAGCAGACATACCCGCATGTCGACTCAACCATTAATTCATCTAAGTAGACAGTCCATCTGGATTACTACTACAGAAATCAAGGTATATAGAAGTTATTACAGAGAATTACAAATATACACCAAACAGAGCAGAAAGTACTATCAGAATTTGTAAATACGAATAAATAATATTATCATACAGGTTAAAGAATTTTTACTATCTCGACCGAGTTGGTATTATAGGCAAGGCGCCGTAGAACCTTTGGCCATGAAATATATTGCAGGCTTTATATATTCAAAAAGGACCTGTGTACCTAATTTGATATTGGCCTAGCAATAGCGCAAAAATCTTTTAAGATGACGGATGAAACTGAAGTCAATTCCATACTTGTAAATCCAACCTGAATTGTAACCTGAATTGTTGCTATGAAAAAGGTGGTATACTTCTTAAAGAGCAAATGTACCTACTTTTGTGTTGGTCTGGCAATAGTATATACATATTTTAAAGTGATTCTGATGAAAATAAAGAAATAAATTCCATACGTGTCAAGATTGGCCATTTTCAAATTATATCACATATCAGCCTAATACTCTGATATCAGTCTAAGGGCCAAAGGCCACATGGTTGATATGGATCAAAGGTTAACATGAATATTATATGAACCTTGCATTATAATAAACTTTTTTCATGCACTTCAGCCACATATATTTAGATATTTTATGAGAAACAATTTTTATTTATCGAAGTAAACTGGTATTTTCTGAAACTGTGGGGTTTATGTTTTCATCTTCTTTCACTCTCAATAATAGGTTGGCAGGTACGTGCAAGTCAAGACACTTTAAAAAGTGAGGATGTTGACTTGATAATATGTTTTATACTTATATGCATGTATTTTACAATAATAAAACAAAAATACAATTGTAATCTACAGCTTAGAATTGAAAGCACGATGGTATGTGAATAATGTGATCTCAGCCTGGAATCTCTTTTACTGAGCAACATTACAAATTACGGGTAATTAACACTTCGTTTAATTTTTTTGACATTTTTCTGTGATCCTTGGATCTAGCAATTGTAATATTCCTTTCTGACAACCAATACAAGTTTGAACATTGTAAATTTGTGGCATCATTTTAATAGTTAGAACCGTGCTTGTCTTGAAATGTGTTGTCGTAAACTCAGAATGCTTTTTCTTACTTGCATCTCTTTTAATAATACGTCCTCCTTATCCATTGATTTTACAGGTAGATGAACTCAGAACGCATTGCACGTCATATTTATGTTTCAAGTGCATTTTGCGTCATTTCTTGTTGTTTTCTTCTTGTTCGATTTGGTTGCAATTCAGCAATCAAAACGGTGTCGACACTCTACACGAGTAGTCAAAGTACACAACTGCATACATTTGTATGCATATATTTATGTATGTAGTTTAAGAACACATCAGCACAATCCTGGCTATATGGCTGGAACATAATAACAAGACACATTCCATTGTAAAAAGATTGCTTCCAATAGTTGCCTAATGCGCCATGCCAATCAGGCTTATTCTACATCTCTGAGCCCTCAACGGGGTTTGGTGGTGGTGGTGGTTGCGAGGGGGGTGGGATGGGGACGGGTGAAGAGGAGCTATGAGTGACGAGTCGACAGTTGATGTATTTGTTCGAGGTGGGTGGTTATGCGGCTCTGGTTATTATGCCCCCATGCGATATAGTTGTCATAGGCCTTGCAGTATTGATTAAGAGCAAGCTGCCCGAATTCGCCTGATATTGCTCACCTTGGTAGTTGACATATGTTATCTTGTGGATACAAATTCACACACATATTGAATCTGTCGATGGGAAAGAAAAGCTTAGACTACACATAGGTTCCATTGTCAATTGATGTTGGTGTTACTTGTCCTCTATCCTATATCATATGTATTGGGTCAATTTCGGGGAATAAAAAATAATTTATACAACGATAATTGTCCTCTGGATTTGTTCCCTTACCTCTGGAGAATAGGTCGTGGTACATAACTCGCCCCACCCTAAATCATATACACTTACTTGGCATTACACGTGGAGGTAATTTGAACAGACATCATAGATTCCTGGATCTGTCTTTATCCTCTCGGGCGCCGCCCCTAGAGTCGTAACTTGAAAACCATTGAGATCCCCAAACAAAGAAACTACGGTAACTAAAGCGTTGGACTCGTGATTAGAAGGTTACGACCATTTGATCAGCTTGAATCGACTACCAAGTTTTTGCAGATCTTTTTAAATGTCATGTGGGGGGTCTTGTTTTTAGCTCTTAGTAGCTACATTTAGAAGTACTTCAGGAGGAAGCTATTTAAAACTAAAACTACAAAATATACATTTAAAATAATTTGTTAGTAATGGCACTTGACATAAGAAACGCCATAAAACAATGCGCAGTATATGTGATAACATATAAACTACAAATGTTTCTGGCACTTTATAATAGCAATACTAGCAACTGTCAAACACCGTATAACCAAACATATAAAGCTTGTTTCAAAATATTCGAGACCTTTAAATTCAGTGACGTTTTTAGCAATAATTCTATGCAAATAAATGTACACACTTTAGAGATTTGTTTAAATATTTCTCATTAAAACAATGTTATTGCACATAATTAAATATACAAAGAAATAGAAGATATTTATATATATTTACTGGTATGCATTAAAGACACGCGACAATAGCTTGGTTTGGTTCAAGCAACTTTTAGTGTTGTTTCCTTTCACCTAAAGGCTACGCTAATTGATTAAATAAATCACAGATTGATTCTTTTACTTAGTAAAAACCTCTTCAACTAAATGATTGTAATAATTCATTAGTATTTGACAAACTGGATTTAACATATAATTATTTTATCAAATTATTATCAGCTAAGACTGTTATTTATTATATTACTATTTTATATTTATTTAGTTTAAATTACAAATCATTCATAACAATCTTAGCATTTATTATTTTATTTTTTAACTTGTTCTATTCAAATCTGTTTTACTTTTGTCTGCAAGTGGACGGACTATGCATAACCACAAACATGTGAGTCTATATTATTTTTCTCACAAGTTGCTTCCCTTGCTTTCCTCTAATAAACATTATGAAATAATTGCATGGACTGTACCAGGTGTATACATTGTTTCAATGTAAAGTTACTTCAACTGAATCTTTTGACATTCCACAAGTGATAAAAACAATAATCTAAATCATACAAGAATTTGATGATTTAAGCTTAAATTCCAAATCTAATCAAAATCTGAGCATAAATAATAACTCTAGAGTGGTAATACCCAGCCAATCAGATGGAAGAAGATCGCCTCAATGGATGCTGCTCATAATACACCTCTTCTGAGATCTTGATCATATACGTTTACATAGCAATTCTAATCAAAATATGTACAGAAATCTGGCCTCGACAGTATTCATAAGCTCCACCATTCAGGTGCAAGATCATCTGTGTGGATGTCGCTCATAATCGGATTCATCTGAGATCTTGATCATACAAGCTGATTAGAAATATGCCCTTAAGAGTGTTCACAAGCTCAGTCGATTATATACAAATAAACTCAATAACATGCATGGATGTCGCTCCTAATCGAACTCGTCTAATATCTTGATGATACAAGCTTATATAGCACCTCCGACCAAAACTCTGACCAGAAATGAAGCCTCTGTGGTACTCAAAGTCAAGTATTGACGGACGGAGGGACACAGGACGATACAAGACGGACACTGGGCCTTATAATTGGTCAATAGTTTCTAATGACCTTCAATAAAACATTAATTCTGTCCTATTAAATGAGTCTGATATACAAAGATTACAGCAGAGAGATTGGACGGTAATCTAGTCTGATGCCTATGAAGGAATCCGGATCTAGTTAAAACGTAACGTTGACCTTTTTTCCAAGCACAAAGCTCATTCAGAAGTCTAATCTAATGATACACTGCAAACGAAAGTGGGTCTAAATTACTCAGGATGAAATGACAGTCAGAGAAATAATATGGTTCTAATCATAAAACATGGGTTGATTTGCAGAACTCGGATTTCTTGCTTCAACAGGCAAGACAGGAACCTTAATATACCATGGTACAAACGTATGTATAAAGTAATGTATACCAAAGTTCCAGCTGAATACAGCAACTGATATAAAAGATATTTGGCTTTCAAAAACTTTAACACATAATCTTAACATTGGTACTGCCAGCGACGGTCTTGCAAGACAGGACACCGTAGTTATCAGGGTACAAACTGTTGACAAAATATTGATATTATACCAAAGTTTAAATTTAATACAGAAACTGGCGTAGAAGATACGGATATATTATTGTTCTGGGTATCAATTTTGTGGTTTTGTAAAAACTGATACATCATTCCCTCACTATAAAGTTGTCCATGGGAATAATAAAGTATACCGCCTTATAATGAAGTATATCAAACATATAAGTTTACAACTACGTCAAATAATGAGATCCATAATGATACCCGCCATATAAAAGGAACCGTGTTATAATAAAGGACATTATACATATAAGTTTACAACTAAATATAAGAATGGGATTCATTATCATACCCGCCATGTAAAAGGAACCGTGTTTTAATGAAGGGCATTATACATATAATTGTACTACTACATACAAGAGTGGGAGCCATTACTATACCCGCCGTGTTAAAGGAATCGTAATATAATGAAGAAACCTATGGTGAAGGAGTGCTGTATTTTCATCGCTACTTGAATTCGAGAATGGGGAAAGAGGTCCTACTGCTTCCACAAAAGAGGTCCCAATGTTTCCACAAAAAGATCACTGTTTGTTGGGTCTTGAATTTGTGGTAGTTAGCAACCATAAAATACACGAAACTTTCTTCTCTATGAAAACTTATGAGTTCATAGTATGTAACTTTCAAAAGCGTTAACACCAAATCTTGTAACGTTGACGCCGCCGTCGATACAGCTGAAAAGTGAGACCGTAAAACTTAAATTCTATGGACGTTACATCTCCAGGCTTCGATCATATGGACCACAAGTGTACTCCAAATACACGTCTTATTCTGTATATATTTATCAGTTATTTGACAACCAATTACCCGGAAATATATGTCTCATAACGGGTCCTAATAATCAACTTTTTACTTGAATACAATTTTAATAGACACCAATTACCAGTTCTAACTGTTAACATATGAAACGTATATTGTGTGAGAAAAATTAGCGTTTGCTACCGACTGACAGAGGACAGCATAACTTAACCTTCCCAATGCCAGTACAAGCTTGCATCCAGTCAGTGATACAAGTTGCTGGACCTCATTAAATAATGAATGTAAGTTCTCATCCACCCGCACAACCCAATGTTGCAAAACTCTGTTATGAGAAGAGCTTAAAAATTTTAATTTGAAAGATTATAAGCCAGAGTATATGAACCTCTAAAAATTGGTCACAATGATTAAAAGTTGCAATTAATTAACTTCCCATACAACTGGTAAATAAAAACTGCAAGGAGACAGCATTGCTCACATTTATAGCTGTTGTAATCTCTCAATTAAATTTGCTCCAGTATACCAGTTGTAAACTGCTACATTGGCTTTAGTTAAGGGTGGGCTGGGCATCATTCTACTTGCATTCACCTTGAACAGTAATATCAAACTATTTTACTTTAATGTCTGTGCATTTATTCAAGTCTTTCGAGAAGGAAAGTTATTTGTGTACAACGTTTAAAACGTATCCTACCTTATAATGCAATATACGCTTAAACAGTATCCTACCTTATAATGCAATATACGCTTAAACAGTATCCTACCTTATAATGCAATATACGCTTAAACAGTATCTTACTTTATAATGCAATAAACGCTTCAACAGTATCCTACCTTATAATGCAATATACGCTTAAACAGTATCCTACCTTATAATGCAATATACGCTTAAACAGTATCCTACCTTATAATGCAATATACGCTTAAACAGTATCCTACCTTATAATGCAATATACGCCTAAACAGTATCCTACCTTATAATGCAATTTCGAAAACCAATTGTAATTCCAAAACATGATAATATCATAAGGATTATAAAGATAGGCTTTACAATTATCTATGATCTACATTGAATAAGGGATCATCTCTACATCTCCTGGCCAGAAATATTTTCAATAAAAGGCTTCGGAATTCCAGTTGTTCTTATTCAGAAGAATTCTTAGAATAATAGATTTCTCTTGTGTGGAACCTGGTGACTTTTTCAGGCACCTTTTCTGTCCCAAGATATAAATAAAAAGACCAAACTGTACAATATAAACTGAATGTTTGTATGATCAACTTGCTCTTATGAGGTGGTGAAGAATGCTGTACATGCATGTACTAGGTTACAGTTGGCCTGTAACTCCTCCTGGATAAAGGTTGATAAGAGATGGTATTCTCTTCAATACATGGATTGATCTTCGCAAGAGGGAATGTTTTAAAACTTAACTGATGACCAGCAAAATGTTGGATTAGATGTAAATCCATGTTTGCGCATCTGTCGTTCTGTTGCAAAATTTGATGGTGTCGACGTCAAACAATTCTTGCTGAATTATTGTGTTGCATTGTCAGACAATAGGAGCAGCATCAGTTTTCCAGGATCATACCCATCAATGCTGTTATAGTATCGCCGTGATGCATCAAGGAAACTTTAAGTTAGGAAACACCGACTTGAAAAACGTATATATGTCAGAAAAATACCTCTTTCAATGTTCACATTTTGTATTCTCCTAAGTCTTAAAGGCTATTGGTATTATGTGAAACATTGCAAAACCTCTTTCCAAGTCATTATTTAAATTCTTACTTACAATAACCATAAACAATGTTTCCTTGCTTAGATTCCAGTGTAATAAACGAACGAAGCTATAGATGTACAATATCCAAGAATAACACACAATAATTGACTGAACCATAGATAAAATCGCATCGCCAATACCACAATCGTCCATTCCTTGATGTGAACAGAGAAGCAAGACATGCAAACGCGCTCTTTGACATTAAAGGCAATGCAGTTCAGACACATTCGTTGACATACAAGGTAATGCAGTACGAACACATTTGTTCACAAACAAGGGTATGTAGTACAAATACTGTCGTTGACAAACAAGGGTATGTATTACAAACACACGCGTTGACCAGCACGGTTGTGTAGTACAAACATACTCTCTGACATACAGGAATATGCAGTTCAATTAGTACACTCGTTCACATACAATGCTGTACAATACACTATCTTTGACATACAAGGCTGTACAATACAAGTAACACAAACACTCTCGTTGACATACAGGGCTATATAATAAGTAATATTATGATGTAGCCGATGTGTGAGTTAAATATTTCATCATCCTAGAATTCATTATACTCGCTAAGTATCTCCTGATCGACTGCTAATTGTAGTTTATGAAATTTCTGTACCCTCGAATAGAATAACAAATAGCTAGCTTTAAAGATGGTTTGACAGAACATTATCCCTCCTTAACTGACATTTCCTAATGTATTTTTATTCATCCTCTTTTCATGTTTTTTTTTTCTTCGACAATATTTGATATGTGTGCTAAAATCAATGATGTTTACAATATACAAATCTCTGAGTATGCCTTCCCTCTTCAATACAGTAATGGTAATTTCGTCAATTACAAATTTTCCATATAATGTAGAAATTACTATCTCAAGCGTCTTAATTGGTTGGTTATGAAAATTGTAAATGATTCATTTGTTTGGTACCAGTATGTTTGACAGTAAAAATGGGGTTGGGTGTACTAAGAGACATCAACTGTGCGAGATAAGTACCTGTTTCTTCCAATGCTTTATACATGTTGTTGTTCGTCCTTAGAGTTTGAAGATGACCACGACATCACTACCTGGTTTGGTTTCTGTGAGTACCTGAGTGGCTGATCAGACCAATTTGTGCTCTGAACTGTCTGTTGCACACTGGACAGGAGATGCCGCTTGGGGCTGCTTGATCAATAGAGGTCGTGCTGCAGTTGATCGCGCTTCTACACTGCCACTGCAATTCTCCTCAGTTCAAAGTCTGTAGCTCCAGTATAGATGAAACTGCACCAGGTGCAGCGATTATGTGCGAGATCTTCCCAAGACTCAGGGTCAATGTTGAAATGTTTGAAGGGTGACTTGAGGGAATCTTTGAAGCGTTTGTTCTGGCCATCCAGAGATCGCTTTCCCTTCTTCAGCTCACCGTAGAAGATCTTCTGACATCCTGGTAACAATGCCTGCCCATCTCATCTGTGATTTAATCAGCAGAGTGTGGATGCTTGGAATGCCTGTCCGTGTGAGAACCTCAGTGTCTGAGACCCTGTCCAGCCAACTTATCCTCATCAGTTTCCTCTGGTAGCAGATGTAAAAATGGTACAGCTTCTTGGCATGGCGTCTGTACACTGACCATGTTTCGCGTGCATACAGCAGGGTTGGCAACAAAATTGCTTTGTAGACCTTAAGTTTGTTTACAAAGTGATGCCTCTACGCTCCAACACATTTGCGAGTAATATGCCAAAGACCACACTAGCTTGATCAATTCTGGCGTTGGTTTCATCATCGATGTGGATTGCACGTGACAGTGTACTGCCAAGATAGGTGAACTTGTCCACTGCAAGGAGGATTTTCCCATTTACTATGATGGTAGGCTCTACGTAAGGCTTTCCTGGTGCAAGTGCATCACCTCTGTCTTCTTGATACTGATTGTGAAACCGAAATTATCGCAAGCTGAAGAGAAATGGTCCATACTCTGTTGCATAATACATTTAAAGCATAGGAAAGACATGGACGAGTTACCCCAAACCCTAGCATATGAAAGAATTGTGAATAGAACCTGCAGAGTTCTTACTTTCGTTATATCTGTACACTTTCTTCTTCAAATAATATTCTGTATGTTCCAAATCTGAGTGGACAAGTGAAATTATTGTATGTGAATATCAGAGTGGGATGCTTCTTAAATACAAAGTTTAGAAATCGGTAATATTTTCATTAAAAACTTCGACACAATCAGTACTGTGTCACAGGATGAATGTATACTGTCGAACTCTAATTTAAAGCCCAAGGGTCTTCATAAAAGTTTATGCACATCTGTTGTCTAGAATTTGTAACATAAGTGTGCATATTTTAGTGGGAAATGCTGATTATAAAAGTAAAATATGGGAGTTGTTTTGCTAGCTTACGGTGATTGCTATTTATGTTTGTTTTCTAATAGAATGGTTGAAAGGAGCTTAATCACAGACAATCTTTTCCCTGCAAATGCACAAGTTTAGCAAAGTATGCGTTCATTCCAGTTTTTTGTTCTATTTGAGTGTCTCCTTCTAACCTTTTGTAAAGTAAATTTGTGGGCTATTAAGTCTACATAAAATCACAAATATATAACACCAAGCATTAGTTTTCCAAAAGGTTTAAAGGCTCCGGTAAATTTAAATTATTGACAACAAAATAATAATAATAATAATAATAATAATAATAATAATAATAATAATAATAATTAGTGGCAGTGGGCAAAAGGATGTCCATATAAATCAGAATATTTTTGTAATTGTCAAAAAGTTGCGTGATTTTGTTTTTGAAAGACTACTTATTACTGTGAAGAGGAGAAGACATTTATTTAAGTTCATGCTGTAGTGATTATAGGTACCTTCTTCTGACTCGGTTGCATGCCTAGCCTGCGTATGTTAATATTATCATACCCCCCCCCCCCTTTACCCGTTTATTAAACAATTGAGTATATATAAGATTGAAGCAAATATTGCATGCGTATTGCTTCGTGATTAAAGTTATTGCCCAAGTTCACTCGATGCAGATCATGCGAATGAAATCGCACTATAAAATCATTTTACACAAGACTTTTTGAAATTTCTCAATGCAACGAAGTGAAATTTCTCAATGCAACGAAGTGAAATTTCTCAATGCAACGAAGACTGGGGACTCATAGGGACTCATAAATAGTGGTGTGCAAAAGAAAAATACATGTGTAACAATTTAGTTTTGCACCGTCAGCGACTGATGTCTTCTGTGCCAACTGAAACTGCTTTAAGAAAAATGTTCATTCCCCACCTTCACATACGTCCGATAACAATTTAATATTTGCTTTAATTATATACTCCTCGCATTGACACTGACAAATAAGTGGGGGGGGGGGGGATCTGTCAAAGTCAAGGAAAAGGGTAGGTGTTTCATTAGCAGGAAGAAATGAATAGAACTTTTAAGAAAGGAACGAGCACAAGTAGCAATTTCTTGCGAGTGCCAGCCCCAGGACCTAAAGAAAATGTGAAAATTGACTGAGGCTACGAGTCACAAATGGTGTTTCTTTCTTGGAATTCACATTATATGCGATATACAAACTGCACCGATGACATTTCTACATTCAATCTGCTGTTTATATACTTAAAAAAATTGAAATAAATCATGCAAGGCACAATAGACTTTCAAGATTTGTCTTGAATTGCATCGTTCTTCTAGTTCACAATATGTATGTAATCCATCTTTCTATACCTCTGTAACAGAAGAGCATCTCAGCGGAGGAACAAAACGGGGTTCATTTATATCAGTATTACTAAAATTACGCGAATAGAATTTCAGGGCGTAATACATGTTATATTTTATGAAACAATAGGTGAAATAAGCTAACATATCTTTTCGTTTAGAGATATACGTGGTTTTCAGAGACATATTTCACTTTAACTGTCGGTTGCTGTAAGATTGGATATATATGGCGTTGAGATATACAATATATTCAAGATAAACCAGGACACGAAAAAGCATGATCGATACGAAAAAACACCTTCTTCCCAAAAAACTGATCCTGTACTATTAAACACCGTTATAGACTTAGTTACATTTATACAGGATAATTATGGAACGAATGGTGGAAATCAGTGAAATCTTTATGTTTTCCCCTGTCTGTCATATCGAGACTTGATCCGGCACATGAGAGGGTACGAGAAGAGTCGGACCAGTACTGAGTAGGGATATGACTGCTATTCTACATCTACAACATGTGCTCTCCGAAAGTCAAAGTAGAATCCACCACACGTAATTTGAAAATCCTTTTCACAGAGTCATCTCATTCTATGCATGTAGCTATCAACTTAGGGGACCCCTGTTGTTGCCATTGATAGTAAACCCTCAACATGAAGCTATCAAACCTGATTCTCAAATTTGACTCTCCTCATGAAGTAGTTCATCAAGCTGAGCCTCCACATGCCTTGTAGAAAATAAGAAGTTGATGAAATAAAAATGGATGTGTCCATGAACCAGATAATCAAAACCCTGGAAAAATCTACGGAAATACTTTGAAAAATATATGCAGATCCAACAAGAAGTTGTTGTAAGGCTTGATCGACTTGATGCATCCATCGTGGCATTAAAGCCTGTATATCCATGTCCCTCATCGATAGTCCAGAAATTGTACTGTACCCAAACAACATCTCCACTCAACATTTTCGTCAATCGCTATATATTGCTACAAGAATCTTCATATTTCAGACACCCCGGCAACACTCCTACATAAGGTCAAATAAAGAGATTTGGGAAAGGTTACATGCAGTTACATCATAAAAATAGGAAGGAGAGGGGAGATGTGTATTTTGAACTGATGAGCATTTAGGGAAGGAGAGATGGGCATTATATTATAACTTAAATTAGAATTTTAGTATATGATCCTCAGTAAATATTATATTTGAAGTTAATATAATATATATATATATATATATATATATATATATATATATATATATATATATTTGAAACAAACTATGATTTCTGTTCAAACATCCATTGTTAAAGTACAAGTTAACCTGTTCTTGATGTAGAAAGAAAATATTTGAGCACTCAATATGAGTTAATTACTTTATTTAATTGCCAATTATTTACATAATTCAAATTTTAACACTGAATCCCATAACATGTTGATGAAGTTTGTGAGGACATTGAATTACTAAAGCAGGGCGTAAAATTTAATGTGTCAGTTCATGTCAATGATAAAATTGAACCTATCTATTGTTATATATTGGCGAACATATGTTCATGAATCGTCATTTCAAACATTATGATAATGTCACTGATTTCTGCGTAAATACGTGGCTCTCACCTTTTCTGGATGTTGAACCATATTTTCGTATATTTTGGAATCGATCTCTGTTGTATTAATTTAATGTCATCATCTTTTGTATTGGGTAACGATTTATTTTTCTTGCTTCAACAACGGCGTGTTGGTAAGTCTATCATTTTCACCTGACCTCCATTGGCGTCAGACCACAATTATTTTTCTTCTATTTTATGTATAAATATTCAACACTATGCCACTTTTACCATAACTGACACACCTCTAATTGCTTTTTGATACACCTTAATTCATTAAATCCCTCAAGGTTTCATCATAGGTTGACCGGCTCCTTGTTGTGTATTATTAATGTAAACAAACTGACGTAGGAGAAGTAACCAAGCGTCTGCATTACCCAGAAAGCAGGGACATTTTACATCCTACTGTTTTCATTAATCAACAAGCAAATGCAACTTTTTATACAATTTCATAAAGTTCCAGGTCTACCCTTTCATAAGTATTACCATAAATAACTTTACCACGTAAGTCATTGGCAAACAGACCATCCAAACAAGGTTTCTCCAGAATATTTCCTGATTTTGGTCAACCTCAATGAGGGGGGTGGGGGTGATATTTGTGGTCTGAGGCCGGTTGGGATTATACTTAACTTGATAGTATATGGATGTACCGTTGTACATTAATTGTTGCGGTATGGGTGTGCTTCAATCGAGATGAAAGTCGTTTAAATTTGGGTGCTAAAGAAAATTTGTTGTTAACGTGGACAGTACGATGATAAATTGAAATATAGATTTTATAATAAGAAGATGGATGAAATTGTATGGATAAATGAGAAAAATGTATGGTACAAGTATAAAGATTCACAAAAAGTGGAAACTTAAGATTGACAAAGAAAAATAATTAGATATGCAGTTATTTCCGTTGCATATTGCTGAGATAATCTGAGAAAAAAAATCGACAAATTCATTATTTTTGAACAATTTATTCAAATTAGACTGTGAACATGCAAGAAACATTGAATTGCCTTGCATATTTACAGTGAAGTACGGGGAAAAAGCTCTGCTTCCATGATTGAAATCAATTAAATCTTGTCTTGGTCTTTTGATAAAAAAATTTCGGATACTGAGTAAATTGCACCAGTAAAAGGAGATGTCTCTTAGGGTGATTTTATTGGTTGATACTCTACAAAGTAAACTCTGACATATAAGTTGAATTGTTACTGTACTAAAGTACTGCTTGTTTGATATAGTTTTTACATAACAAATTCAATCGAACTTAGAGAAACATATTCATCATTGCTTGACTGACTCATAGTTAGTTACTGAAGTCATGTAATATTAGTCCCTTGTAATCCCCCCCCCCCCGTTAATAGCTCCACTGTTTGTACATCTATTCATCCTTCCTATATTCCATCCATCATTCCTGACCTGACACAAATGGAATGGTAGTTTGTCAGTATATAATAATAATAATAATAATAATAATAACTGTAAATGTAAAACAATTACATTTAAGATAGTTTATTACAGTTACGGAAATACCATCCATATATTAATGTAATACATTTTCTCTAAATGAAATAACTTTACATTTAATACAATTAATGACCTTTACGGGGTTTATTACATATACGGGAAATTTTTTAAACCGTTCATGCAATGCATATCCATAAATGTAATAGCTATAAATGTTTTTATTGCAACTCATTACATTTACTAGAGTTTATTACATTAAAAAAGATATTGTTGCATCCGTAAACCGCATGAAATTCAACAAATGTAATAACTACAAATATAACAAACTCTAAACTTGTGTCTATAGTGAACAGTCATACATATATAAAAGTTTTGTGTCATGAAATGATGATTATATTTTCATTAGGTTATTACATTTTTAAGTTCTATGGCCAACTTGTGAAGGTAAATATATGTATATATATATATATATATATATATATATATATATATATATATATATATATATATATATATATATATATGGATGCATGGACGTATGTGACTACATGTAATGTTTATCGGCACGTCAGCACAATTCTGGCTATGAAGTTCCATTTAAAAAAGTTCTAAAAATTGACAGGATAAATTTAAAAACTCCTTATTAAGATAAACCCCATCCATATAAAGCAAACATGTAATCCTTCAAAATACATGTTCAAACTAAAAGTGAAAGATGTTAAAATTCTGAAATAGGTATATAAAAGAAAAGATAAAAGTTTAAAAAAAAGTATGAATTACATAAAATACAGGGTCACGCTTTGTTATGCAAGCCACATTCTTTGAAACGTCTAAGATTTTCTCTGGTGAAACATCATCAAAAGCTTTGTACTTGAAATCACATAAAACAACTTCAAACTCAGAAGGCCATAAATGATACACTCGAAAAGTATATGTTCCACTGTCAGTGGACACTAGCAAGGTATGCATCATTGGTCGAGGATCATCCTTCATGTATGATCAGGTATATGTTTCCGACACGCGAGCGGCAGAATCTCTGCGATTTGTTTGATATGAATGATACCACTCTCCAATGGTGACTTTGATGTTCCGAAGCTTGTTTGTGGAGTTTAAATTCCACATATTTTGCCAAGTATATAGAACATTACGATTTATATAAAATTTGAAGTCACTATATGGAATCTTTCAGGGCTTTGAATGCTTTATCACTCATTTCATAACCATTCATACCTCTGTGACTAAGGTGCCAATTGCAGAGAATACATTTTACCGATGATATGAGCCAACCATGTTTATTTAAGTATTGGGATATTAACGGGTTGTCAAAATTAATGTTTTATTATGCCTTAGGTGTCAAAAGGGAATCCGAAAAGATGCTGATATTTGTTTTTCGAGAGGTTTCGATGCTGTTCAAAGATTTGAGTATGGTTGTAATTTTAGCGGCAAAAATGGTGGGTTTATCCTGTAACCGGATCGAGACGGTGCCGTGAGGTGTTGCAACGTCAGCTGCATCCTTGTCTCCATCTTTAAAAAGTTTTTCTATTAATGTTATTGATTGTATTATATTTTAAGTTGTGGCCTTTTCTGGAGTTTATAACATTTAGGAAAACGGTCATAATCGACATATAATACTATAAAGTGCACTCCTTTTACGTTAAATTTATACGTGGAAATTAATTATACAAAAAGTTTCAAGAATACATCGTACATATAAAAAATACTTCGAAATATGTAACTTTTATTGTATTCAATATTATTACAATTACAGGATATAATTACACTTACGGTAGGTAAATCCGAAATGTAATACACCTCCGTAAATGTAATATTGCTATTCAATCAAGGTTATTATATTTACGGTATTTTTTGCATATTGTGGTTCAAGGTAAATCCGCTAATGTAATAAACTCTGTAATTGTAACAAAGGTACTTTAATCAAGGTAATAGCTTTAACTGGTTTTAAAATCTAAATTGTCACACTTAAATTTTTAAATTCTGGATGTTCACCTCACCAGAAAGCAATACTCATTGTATCATACCGAACTCTGTAAGATTTGACAAAATTTTAGTATGACTAGGTATTCATGTGCTTTCATCTGCAATAAATAGAAAAAGAATCACTTACAGTTTAACAGCTTTACCTGAGACGTATATACAACGAAAAAGCAATCATTTAGGTCGACGCAAATTGAGACGTTTATGAGCGGGTTTCCACTCCATATGGTGGTCATGGCGTCTGCCGGGTGAACAAAAAATAATGATTTCACATTTCAGGTTCGGTTTCACGTCACGTTAGAGATATCCAATTCGGCTTTGGTCATGAGATTAAAAATCAAGCACTACTTCACTTTAGAATTCGGTGCGGATTGAATTTCAATACCTGTTGATGAGGCAATACAATCGACATTAAACAAGTCCTCCAGACACCAGGAGATTTAAGCCAGTTTAGGAGGCAATCAAAGCGACATCAAGCAAGGACTTCCAGTTGATGAGGCAATCAAAGCGACATTAAACAAGGACTTCCAGACACCAGGAGTTACTTTAAGCCTGAATCCTCGTTGTTCTAAACAGTTGCCGCTTAAATGCTGAATATTTGAGGCTACTAAGAGAAATAGTTGTAACAGGTGCTCCTTTTATAATGCATATTCACTTTGAATAGTTGTAACAGGTATTCTTTTTATAATGCATATTCACTTTGAATAGTTGTAACAGGTGTTCATTTTATAATGCATATTCACTTTATGCATTAAATCATAACAGCGACAATAAACTAGGAGAATGTCAATTTAATTATTATAAAGTATATGTGACAAATACCTGCAGTAAACATTCTTTCATGATTTCCAGTAAATCAAATATTTGGACAAGGTTTCTTTGCAAAATATTAAAATATTCTCCAAGCAAAACAAAATTATGCTGTATATTATTGAAATATATTTCTCAAAAGAGTTCTAAAGATAAAACCAACACATTCTGCGTTAAAACTGGGAACATATATATCAAACCTGAATAGGATGCCTTTTTTTAAAAAACACGAATACTCGTATTATATATATATATATATATATATATATATATATATATATATATATATATATATATATATATATATATAAACACAAACATTCTTCGGCACACCGAGCGATATTTGGACAATGTGACTCATCACTGACCCCCTGAACCACCTTTGGTGTGTTGTGAACGAATTAATCATATCTGCCGACTAAAAGCCTCACACGCTAAAGAATGCCAGTTCATTGTCCTCCACGGAAATATAATTATAAAAATTACAGATCGCTTTTGTAGAAGCATTCCCAAACTGCAGGATAAAAACAAACAACAAAGGTCTTGATATAGCAGCCAATTGTTTGATTTATGTTGTGACGTATTATCTGGGTCACATGCGCAATGCTGGTGACACAGATGATATCAGAGACTGATCAGGCCATATCCAGAATAAAGCGGAATAAAAAGATCACAAACAGTACCAGTTCATCTGTCCACTCTACTGTGGAATGACTTTTGGGAAGACCTTGAAAATAAAAACAATATTGTTTCTCAAAAAGAAATACTTTAACCCTTTTTCAATATTTGTAGTAGCCTACAAGTTTATTTATAAATGTTAGTACGAAAATGTCATTCGGCTAAAAGTATTTTTCTGCATTCATGTTACAAGTATGTATGTACATTGTACCTAAATGTTTGGTTAACTTTTGCATTAGCTATAGAAAGTCCATACAAATGCTAATTGGTGACTAAAGAATTACTTTTAATGAATTATAAAATAATGTAATGGGAGTGCACTCTCTAGATGGAACGAATCAAATTACGCCGTCTTTTTAAATGATACCACTTGTTTAGAAAGATGTTTGTGATTTCCTTGTACCTTCTGTGAGAAGTACAAATGTATCACATACTTCTCTTCTGACACAGTTTTCAAAACAATCAGACCATATGTATGTATGTATGTATGTATGTATGTATGTATGTATGTATGTGTATATATATATATATATATATATATATATATATATATATATATATATATATATATATATATATATATACATATATATATATATATAGTGTGTGTGTGTGTGTGTGTATATATCTATGTAAATAATGGAATCAATATTATATGCAGGTATGTACATAATATGATTAATATTATTTGCATCTCTGTACATAATGTTCAGCATTATGTATAGCTATGAACACAATGCCATAATGGAACCAGTAGTATGCATATATATGTCCATAATGGAATCAGCGTTATGCCTATGTACATAATATAATTAGTACTATTGGTATCTATGTGCATAATATAACCAGTATTATGTATAGCTATGAATATAATGTTATCAGTTTTATGCTTATATATATGTACATAAGGAATCAGCAGTATGCGTACCTATGTACATAACATAATTAGTATTATTTGTATCTATTCACATAATACAATCAGTATTGTGCGGATCTGTGTACATAATGTAATCTGTATTGCGTTTATCTATGTAATAAGCATTATATGTATATATGTGCTTAATATAATCAGTAATATGTGTATATGTGTGCATAATGTAAGCAGTATTGCGTGTATCTATACATGTGATCAGTGTTATTTGTATCTCTGTGCATAATGTGATCAGTGTTATGTGTATCAGTGTTATGTGTATCTATGTACATAATGTGATCAGTGTTATGTGTATCTATGTACATACTGTGATCAGTATTATGTGTATCTATGTGCATACTGTGATCAGTTTTATGTGTGTCTATGTACATAATGTGATCAGTTTTATGTGTGTCTATGTACATAATACGATCAGTGTTATGTGTATCTATGTACATAATGTGATCAATGTTATGTGTATCTATGTGCATAATGTGATCAGTGTTATGTGATTCTATGTACATAATGTGATTAGTGTTATATGTATTTATGTACTGTGATCAGTGTTATGTGTATCTATGTACATAATGTGATCATTGTTATGTGTATCTATGTACGTAATGTAATCAGTGTTATGTGTATCTATGTACATAAAGTGATGTGTTATGTGTATATATGTACATAGTGTGATTAGTGTTACGTGTATCTGTGTACATAATGCGATCAGTGTTATATGTATGTATGTACATAATGTGATGTGTAATGTGTACATATGAACATAATTTGATGTGTAATGTGTATCTATGTACATAATGGGATCAGTTTTATGTGTATTTATGTACATAATGGGATCAGTGTTATCTATATCCATAATATAGACCATGAAAACTAAAGGCTTACGGAAAAGTGACTCTTTGATAAAAAAAATAAATAAAAAACTGTGTTGACTAACCGACACATCATGTCATGACCAGGAGGATATTCATTTTCGCTCTATGATCAAGTCCCACAAAGTGTCACTTCTCAACAACAATTATAAATGTTGCAAACATGTTTTATCAAAAGAGTTGACATGTATTGGTTATAAATGTCAGAATCAATTTGATATCTTCCAGAAATACACTTGTAATTTTTAAAATCAGTATTATTAGTTTTTATGTATATAATGTACATAAATCAGTATTGTGTGTAACTATGTAGATAATGTAATCAGTATTATGTGTCTCTATGTACATAATGAAATCCGTAGTATTCGCATCCATGTACATAATGTAATGAATATCATGTGGAGCTATGTACATAATGTAATCAGTACACTATGTAGTATCTATGTACATAATTGACTCATAATTATGTGTATTTATGTACATAATATAATTATTAAAGGTTTGTATATAATGTAATCAGTACTATGTGTAGTATCTATGTATATAATGGAATAGGTATTATGTGTAGTATTTTTGTACATAATGGAATTATAATTATGTGTATTTATGTACATAATATAATTATTATAGCTATGCACATTATGTAATAAGTATTATGCACATTTATGTCCGTAATGGAATCAACATTATGTGTATCTATACGTCATATAATTAGAATTTTTATATCTTTGTACATAATGTAATCAGTGTTATGTGGATATGTGTACATAATGTAACCTGTATTGCATTAATTTATTTACATAATGCAACCATAATTATGTGTACATAATGTACTCTGTATCATCTGTAAAGTTTACACAATGTAATCAATGTTTAAGATACTCGGTATTATCTATGTCCATAACGTAGACCATGAAAACAAAAGGCTTACTGAAAAGTGACCCCTTGATAATAAAAAGAGATTGAGTTGACAAACCGACACATCATGTCATAACCAGGAAGATATTCTTTTTCTCTGGGCAGTACGCTGTATGATTAAGTCCCACAAAGGGTGACTTCTGAACAACAATTATCTATGTTGCAAACATGTTTTATCAAAAGAGTTGACGTGTATTGGTAATAAATGTCAGAATCAATTTGATATCTTCCACAAGTGCAATTTTTATTAGTTTGGTCTACCATGATATTGGAGACGGTGATCTAATTTTTATGAGCAATAAAAACGTCATAGGAGGTCCAACTCGTGAACATGGAAACAGATTCTTCTTTCTTTAAAAGTTAGACTCAAATGGAATTCAAAACCTTTTTGTCCAACCAGTAGAGTCTGGTCATTTTATTGAAAACAAATGATTCATTTTTTTTCAATGTCGCAGCACATACTAGGTGTATGTAAGTTGCATTTGGCTGCCACCGTAAACAAAATCTTTAAATATCATGAATTCAGTACGTTTTGAAGCACGACTAATGCCTGACCAATGTGAGCTTCCAAGCACTACCAATCTTTGATGTTTATAAGGTTCTAAAAACATAAAATTATTAATTTTTCAATGCCACTACGGTGATTTTTTAATTTTCGAATAATCAATTGTGTAAAATATTAGATCAAGATAAATAAAACCCCACACATATTATTTCTTTTTGAGGCCTCCACCATCTCAGTGTAAACAATAAAAATCACTCGAAACAAAACCGCATGCAAATTTAATAAGAATTAGATAAAAGTATTTCTAACAGCTAGTAACTCCCGACCTGTATGGGCTTCGTAAGGTGATAGAAACATTTATTTGATATATGGTCCAGACAATTTTGTTGCAGTTCATAAACGATCAGTGCTTGTGTTCTACACACATGCCTCAGTCTTGGTCTAAACAATCGAGAGAAGTATTACTTCTTGACGTTCGTTAGAACGAATAGGCTGGTTCAAATTCAAATCAATAACAGGGAAAGCCATTTCAAATGGTGGTTCATTCTCCAAATGTATGGCCTAATTGAATCGGAAACTTTGATCTACATAATGCTGCCATTTGTATTAGCATGATACAACAGTCAAGTTTAAAGGCTACATTCAGGGCAATACATTTTTAAGTACAACAAAATTTAAGTTATTTGTAATAATGAATTATCTACATAGGATCGTATTTGTTGAGCATTGTATGGAATTAAAGCCTATGAGTTTTTAATTGATGTTACAGCAATTAGCTTGACAATGACCCATATTTGTATAGCCTGTTAATTTGCACCATTCGGGAGTTCTAACCACTGTAGTTGATTCTTTCATCAATTAGTTCATGTGAACAGACATAAAGGGCAAATTTCATCACTTAATTTTTCCAAGAATGTTAGGAAGTGAAACAGAATGTATGATACATAGTTGATTTTTTCACTGATGAAGCCAGATAAGTCAATACACTCCCCTTACCTATACAACCTTTGTTTGAAAAAACAGTGTAAACGGATTCATCTAGCACGCTATCTATCCGATATGCTTTTTTATTTGTAGTAAAATTTTTCTTGTGCAGAACTTTATCAAGTGCTTCGCTTTGCAAACCAGTGCTGATGGTAACTTTCAAATATTGTAGAATATATTAAGACTTATTTATTTTTCATTTTCTGGAGTCGTTACGCTCTTGAGCCATGCCTACAGAAACACCTGCTCACCTGTTGAGAGTGAGAAAATTATTTCTTTCTTGTATGATTGTGCCATTTCGCTCATTCTTGTTTCCTTTTTTTATTCTTTTTTTTTTTGTCAGTTGTTTGTCAGAGGTCAACACGCGGCAATGTAGAGAGTTAGGATTTATAACCTATTTGATGAAATAAAATTAAACAGTTCCTGCAACAAAAAACTTACCAATATAAGTATATGGTTATTTATGTCAGCTGTTATGCAGTTGCAATTACTGTTACAATTTGTTGTCCTTTTTGCCTACATAGTTCGTACCCACGTTCTCTACCTTTGTTTTATTCTCGATCTTTCGGCAAATTGCTTCAGGCTATTCATCAGGTGCTGGAATCATATTGTTTATAACATCGGTATTGATAGCAGTGTTCTGTCATACGCTAAAGGTATCAGACGATTTGTATACGCCTGTGATAAGGCGAAAGAATTAGGTTATGTTGTTGTCTATCCGTCTGTGTGTGTATTACCAATTTCGTTTCCGGAAAATAACAAGAGTTCCAAAGCATCTAGTGTTAATAAACTTTGTGGATGGATTGTACTTGGGGTGAAAAAGAAAATTATCGATTTCTAGATAAAATGGTATTAACCTACTGTTGCCCTAACATAAATGAACCAAAAAAATAATCTTTCAATTCTTGGGTTAAATGTCAAAGATGAAGGTCACTGTTACTGAAAGAAGAAAACGCTTTCCGCACGATAACATTAGTTCTGCACCAGATATCTTGACCAAACTTTGCAGATGCCTTGCACATAGAGCACGGAAGAAACTTCCTGATCTTGGGATTGAAACATCAGTTATCAAGGTTACTATCACTGAGTGAAAATAAATGGTTTCTGGACAAAAACATTAATTCTACATCACAGATCTGAACCAAACTTTGTGGATGACTTGCAGTTTGGGTCAGAAATAAGTCTACCGATCTTAGGGTCAAAAAGTTCAAAAGTTAAGTTCTCGTTGATTTAAAAAAATATAAATGGTTTCCTCACCAATAACATTAGTTCTATAACACAGACCATTACCAGAGTTTTTGGATGGATTGCACATGGAACAAGACGAAAGCTTCTTGATATTGGGATTAAAAGATGAAAGGTCAAGGCCACTGGGACTGAGTGGTGAAAAATGGTTTCTGCACAAAGGCATTAACTGTACAGAACAGATCTGGACCATACTTTGTGTATGTGGATGACTTACTTTTTTGGTAGGAAAGAATCCTATTACTTTTGGACTTCAAAGGTCAAAGCTCAAGGTAACGGCGACTGAAAGAAGAAAAATGATTTTATTTTCTAGACCTCGAACCTTAACCAAAGTTTGCAGAGGGCTTGCACATAATGTATGGGAGAGATCTAAGGATTTAGGGATAAAAAGGTCAATCATCAAGGTCATTTTGACTCAAATAAAAATGGGATTTGCATAATAAATTTTATTCTGGAGTAAGCTCCTTGACCAGACTTGTATTTATAGTAATAAAAAGCATCTGACTTCTGAGGTAGAAAAGTCAGAGGTCATGGTCTTGGTAAGTCTAATAAGAAAATAATTGTTCTGCACAGAAGGTTTAGTACAAGACCGCATTTCATGGCCATATTTCCAGGTCACAGAGACCTGTTGGTCAACACTCTTCAGAGTCAGAGTAGTTCCTACATGTATAACTATTTAACACGGGGAAGTATTATAATGTGCCGTTCATTGTATTCTTGTTTAAAGTTACAGTTCTATCCAAGAATGCTACCCATTTTCATGTTCAACAGGTAAAGGAATGGCACAGTCAGACAATAATTTTCATATTTGTAGGAAGATATTAAATTTATAAACTGATTTCACTATCTTTGGTATACTTCAATCTGTTAAATGCTACTCCGATATTCCACATTCGGCTGATGCCAGCCACACAGCCCGATTAGATTCATTCTGCCATAATTTCATATCAGAATATGTTCTGAATATATTAACAAAGTCAGCTCTGTCTAATCTTAACGTGTATTTATCACGACTGTTGAATGGTTTCTTTTTTAATAGATGTTTTGGTGTAATAGATTTTATATCGTTAAATATTTGTGCAATGCATTGGTTAACTGGGGTATTAAAGTATTGCAGGACAAAGATATTGAGATATGCTTCTTAAATGCTTAAATATGAAGTCCACTATTTAATTGTCACTAATATGTATATATCAACTTGATCAGAAATGCTTTGAATTTAGTTCTTTTTATCTAAGTATTTTAAAGCTTTTCCAAGTCGGGCGTTAGTCTTGCTTAGAAACACTTTTATCTAATTCTTATTAACTTTTTACGTGTAATTTTTTATGGTAAAAGTTTCGCTGACAACTTATAAAAGAGATACTAATTTTGTGGTTTTATTTTCTTACTTCATATTGTCGATAATTGATTGTTCGAAACATTTAGTAGATGACCACGGTGGCCTTGACAAACAAAATTAATGTTATGTTTTGGAACTTCAAAACACATTCATACATTTATAGCGCTTTGAAGTTTTCCTTGGTCGGGCCTTATACGTGCTTAGAAGGATATGGATTTATAATGGGTTTCTTAAAGAGGGAGGGGGGGGGGTGTTTAAGTAACAAAATTGTTTTTATTTGACTGGCAACAAATAACTCACATACTTAATTTTATTAGGTCCACCGGTTGATAGTCAGTATTTTTCTAATGCCATCCCATGAAGTCGATTATACGTCAAAATGAGCAGGTTGCTCACAAATATCAACTACAAATATGATCCCTAAAAAGTGCACAATTGTAATTGCGGCCTATGCATGTCTGTTGCACCTTTAAATGTGAAAACATCCTATACTTGTGAAACGTAAACTGAACTCCAACTTATTTTAACGTAAGTAAAAATTAGTCTCCTACAAATGTCAAACATTTTGAAACAATAACTATATGTGAAATTAAAATGCTACAAATGTAAACAAAATTTTGTACAAAGCAATTGACTTAGCTTCTGAAGTTCTGTACGTGAGAAAAGAATTTTGTTACATATGTAAACTCAACTACTGCAACGTGTTGCTTTATGAATAAAATTTAGGTTTCCACAAATGTCAAAATGTTAATCAAAGATGTGAACAACTATCTTTATATTAGAAATTAAAAAATAAGGCTACTTTTAAACATTTTTCATAGAAAGATTAAATGGTAGGACAAATATTAAATATTGTTTCGACCATAATACAGAGTTTACTGGGTTTTTTTCACGTTCTTTGCGATCGGCATGAGATAAATGTATTCTTGTATTTGTAAAAAGAAAAGAAAATCAGTATATTTTGAATGCCGGGAAATTTTTACAAATCTGTATTTTAAAAACGTTCTTGTTAAAAGCCAATTAAAAATTCTGTATTCATGTCTGTTACATTTTAATCGCGTTGAACAATGATAGCGTTTGCTCTTAATTTCACTAATTTTGCTTTTGTATTGAGGTGCTTTGGATAAAGTACTTTTAATGTTTATTGAGTCGCCTTTATAATGAGGTGCATTTCGTAAAGTAATTTAAGACATATCCAAAATTGCTTTAATTAAAGAAAAAAAAATGGATGTCAGAAACTTTATCTTAATGAATGGATAAAACCTCATTATTACACCCCATTCAATATCCAGCAGATATTTTTGGATTGCCTGGTAAATTACTGCAATTGCCTCAAAGAATGCTGTAATCAGAATTATTCAGCAACCTTTGTCATGTATATAGTAAGTCTAGTTGCATGCAATACTTGTAACTCGCCCCGAGTCCTGCTAATGGAAAGGGTCACACATGTTTACACAATAATTTAATCTGTTTGAGAAAAGCAGGTAAAAGATAATCGAACAATTTCCTTCTTTTTAGTGGTGTTTTGTAGTCCGATAAATCATCCCCTAAACCTGTAATGGTATTCATGGGTAAGCACCCATCAACATGATGGGTAACCACCTTTCAATACGAATACAGGTTTCGTGGCTGATTTATCTCCCTATGTGTCTTGTTGTCCGTCAGCTTTCTTGTAGTTGGCCACCCATGATCAGAAACTTGTCTATCTTTTATATTTAAATGAGTTTACCTCTTTACAGTTCACATTATCGTGAATCTGATACTAATATTCCTGTGCCTACACTGTGAGGTAAATGTAAACTTTCCATGTGGAATTTTCGATTAGCTGTTACCCTACGAGGCAATATAGTATGCAACAACAATTGCGATTGGTTTCATTCTTTTATACTTGCCATATTCCTTTAGCTAAAGTTAGCCAACAGAAACAGCTATCAAATGCTCTACTGTAAGTTCCAATAGGCATCCAGTGTGTCAAGTCAAAGATCAAAGATATCGCTAACATATGCTGGTGTGTTGACAGAAGACGAACATTCGCAAGTATTGTTTTTTTAAGGATTCACCCAGAGGGGCTTGTATGGAATGTGATTTTCTAATCAGATCATGAGTAGCCAACACGTGTGAATTTGTGTGGCTTCTTACCTAAAGAAACCACCCAACACTCAACTACGGAATTATATGGAGATAATTCGAGCACCTGCTATAGGTACGCAGAGGGATAATTTAACGATCAAATATTTCTCTCTGGAAAGAATATATTAAATTCCATTATAATTTCTAACATGATCATTTTTAATAATATTTTTTTCGGTTGGTCGACCGGGCCTTGCTTTTACATTGGGATTTTCTACCCCTTATATATATATATATATATATATATATATATATATATATATATATATATGTGTGTGTGTGTGTGTGTGTGTGTGAAGGCAGCTATCTTGAGCAGTAATGGTCCTATGTCCATAAATATTTTAATTAGGGAAAATATATTTACCTCAGGAATATAACTGTGTGTGTGTGTGTGTGTGTGTGTGTGTGTATTTGGGCATGTAGATGGATAGCTAATTGTTTGAACATTGTTGACGGCTCCATCGTACGTTAATGTAATTATTCAAAATTTCGTGTATACGTGTCACTCCAAGTCAAAACACTTTATGGTCCGTAGCACTCATTATTGTTAAAAGAATTAATCAGAATACAATATTAATAGCCATGACCTTTTCACTATCTTTTACACGTATTCTAAGTTAATAAACTGAAGTCATCTAACAGAGACAATGCGCTTAAAAATACCCGATTAAACATTTAAAGTAAAGGACATTGGTCCTGAGCTGTTATATCAACTTTTTTTTTTTAATATTCAATTATTTTCAATACAGGGTCAACATATTTGACATGCCAATGCAATTATTTAGAATTAATTAATAGATCTAAACTTGAAAGTATAATATATAAGATGCCTGTGAATTTAATCTGCAGCGTGCAACCCTAAAATTCTTTACGATTCCTCTACATTTAAGGAATTATATATTACTAAATACTAAAAGGTATCCAAGCAGGTTCACGATGGGCTGAATACAAATAATCAAAGTTTATAAGTACACCACACGATGTGCTGAATACAAATAATCAAAGTTTATACGTACACTACACGATGTGTTGAATACAAATGATCAAAGTTTATAAGTACACCACACGGTGTTTTGAACACAAATAATCAAAGTTTATAAGTACACCACACGATGTGTTGAATACAAATAATCAAAGTTTATAAGTACACCACACAATGTGCTGAACACAAATAATCAAAGTTTCGTTACTTTTAAGTACACCACATGAAATGGCATTTGAAAATCACAGCACATAAATGTTAAATCTTGACGAGGACTTTACATCAAAATCGCAAAAATACTCGTACAGCTGACAGCTGCATTCAGAAATGAACAAATCCTTCCTTGATATATATATATATATATATATATATATATATATATATATATATATATATATTAATATATATATATATATATATATATATATATATATATATATATATATGCATCTATGCATGTTTATATATGTATGCATATATGCACGCATGGGTGTGTATGTATGCATGTATGTATTTATTTATGTATGTATGTATGTATGTATGTATGCATGTATGTATGTCCCTATGTATGTGTGTATATATATATATATATATATATATATATATATATATATATATTTGTATCTGTATGTCCTACTGACTGACCTCTACCAGTTCAACACAGCATTTTGCTGTTACAGACGACATATGGGATTCAAGTACTAGTCCAAAACAGGATTAGATCAAAGCCAAAAATAAACTTCGAAATTGTGCACATTCATTTGGGTGCCCTATTCTAAAAGTATTGTGAAGACTTGAAATAGGCACACCAACTCACCTATTCTTAAAACCAATCAATTTAACCTGCATCCCAAAATATTGCATATCACACAATTTAATAATATCATCTGATAGCTAGAGTTTCCCGTCGAGTTCCCTTGAAGATTTTCCAGTCGAAGCAGATCTAGAGGGTATAAGCATAAAATGGTAACTTTCTTCAAAATGGTTCATTATCATGCCCCATTGGATCCACGTGTCTTCGTTTATAACAAAGTAAACCAAATAACCAATCACCAACTAAGAAATAACAATAATTTTCAAGTTCCTTTTTTGTAGAGCACATTTGTACCAATGTGCTTTCGTACTGAGAGCTGTCAGAGAGTGGAATCTTCTCCCTGACTTTATCAACTCTTGTCCGTCCCTCTGCATGTTCAAACATTAAGTACTGAGTATTTTGTTATAACTTTTTTGTTTCTTTCAATTTGTCAATAAATTTAATGCTAAACGATAGACAAAATAACTTTGCCACAACTCCATACAACGCTGATTTAGCTCCAAGTTATTTTTGGTGGAATCCCGTTACCCAAGATTCTCTGAGGAACAGACAATTTGAAATCCGCCATGCAGTTGGAGGTGCAGTTTTCGGGTGTAAAAACAGCATATCAAAACGTGAATACAAATTGGCATTTAATAATCGGATCATCAGACTGAAAAAGCGCATAAAAGTGCACGGGGAGTACTTTGAGGAGAGTCACTGACATAATATTCACTAATAAAGAACTTTGTTGTACAGAGCAATAATATTCAGAATTATATATATATATATATATATATATATATATATATATATATATATATATATATATATATATTCAATGTATCGCGTTACAATTACACCTCCATATTAGATTTTGTCATGTAGATTGATTGAAAATGAAATAGGCAATATGAAGCAGCAGACTTTTAATGGTATATTCATCAATCTACCCATCCATCCTACCATCTATCCATCAATCCATCCAACCATCTATTAATCCATCAATCCATCCAACCATCTATTCTCGAAATACGTACTGAGCATCACGTAGACCCAAACATGTCTTTGTCCTCATTAAAAACAAAACATGCTGCTCTCAATGACAGACATTTCGCAGAGCATTACAAAAATCGTGATATTAACAACATTCTTAACGTTTGATATTGTACCGGCTGACCGTGACATTTGTTAAAAAATATAACTCTGCAACATTAATCTCAATCCACTTGTTTTTTAATTTGAAAGTAATGTGTTGATAGAATTGAAGGTGACATGTAAACGATGTGACGTGTCATTTGGCATATATATGACTTATGAGATTTTCTGATCGACCAAAGATTGAAATACATGTTAGCATGTCAAGTTAATGTGACGGGCAGTGGGATCAAGAGCGGCATACTAAGAATTCACTATATAATAGAAATCAGAGAATGCGTCGAAATCACGAATTTGCGTAAATTAATCTTGCATAACTTTCCAATTGTACTTGCAATGCTCTTTAACTTTTCCATGTTGATCATTACGACGCGATTTTTTCCAGAAATTACGGGTAACAATTATGTGCCGTACTAGTTTGTATGAGTTGCAGATGCGTATGCATTAACGTAGATCAAAAATTTTAATTACTTAGTTACATAATTACACCAAAATTTATATTTAATAATAGAATTGTATATCAAGCACATGAATAATATAGCACATGCGTGATGAATTCAATAAATTATTTTGGTTATTTATTCTAGAAAATACTCTGAAACATCTCAACATTTGTTTGACTTTGTTCTGTGCATAGAAGAGCATGTTTTGGAGCTGCTCCTATACATAAATCTCCATGCGTATTAGCTGGTAAAGCTTGTGCGAAAAATATGTACCTAAAGTACACAACTTTATCATAATAATATGAGATCGTCTAAAAATGCACAACATGAAATTGCCCGCTATGAAAAATAAGTAATATAAAAAGGACAGGTATGGAAAATGAATTTCTTAAAACAGCAGGCTCTGAAAAACGTCAATGTATTTGTTACCTTTCCTGAGTGCAAAATGCTCGATCAGGAAATAACAGACGCTTGCAGCCGTAGAAAACTATCTTCTGTGAACATGACGAACACGTCACAGTCGATAATCACTGGAGAATGCACCCATACAATTTATGCAAATCTCGTCATTTTACAGAATGTGCTTTTTACTACCTTCCATTTTCCATATCTGTCACTTCAATACGACTTATTTAACATTTGAGGGAAAATAATGCAGTACATTTTCATTGGCACCATGATCTGAATTTATTTAACCCTAAAGTACTTTGTTTTCAACAGCAAAGTATTTTTTTAAAAATTAGGTGGGATGTACTTTAAAAGATAATCTGTTTTTGTTGCATTTCATACTTTTTGCCGAGTCACTGCATTTCTATCTGAGAACCACACTACTGGAAAGCAGCAATACATTTAGGGCGTTTATGTGGGAAAGTTATATGTAACTATACTTGACTGCGATAGATAAAGAGTCTTGTTTCTACATAATCTGTATCATAGTAGTCTTACTGTGTCTATATTAAAATTTACATGAATATCTCAATTCTTAAAATAATATCTACAGTGGAACATTTCACTTCATTTTACGCATATATATTTTAGGTTAATATCATACTATATAACTTATGACGGGTTATTTTAGTCGTAGAGAAATTGTAGCAACTTAGCGGTCTAAATTTGAGAGTTTATTATCAACTAAAATAAATGTAGTCACATTTTTTTTTAATCATTTCGTGAAACTTTGAATTTAAGAACGCAGCGGAACAGTCCTTTATTTCGTTTAATCAGAATGCTTCGATAATTTTCGCTGTGTGTGTGTGTGTAAAAAGGCAACATTAACTATAGGTAGAATCCGAAATAAATGTTTCTTCAAATATTTAGTACTGGTACATGAATTAAGCAACAAATAAATTAACCGCTGTCATTCAGCCAGGTTAACACAGATCACGTCTGGAATCACAGAACGTCGAATGTGAGTTTGAGACGGAATTTTCACTCTCCGCCAATCACAGGTTAATTTTCAAATGTGAAGTCCGTTTTGAAACGTTAGCAAATTTAGCAAGCTCAAACTCAAGCTCAACGGTTATACGATCTCCAGACCCAATGATCCGCTGTTTTTGAACATGGAAGAGTCAATACGTATGTCAACAGGGGACTAAGGCTGAAAACAGTATGTAATAAAGCATTTACTCCCATTACATTACGAAATTGATGTTCACATAAGTACGTATTATCGTAGTGTTTACAAATGTCACGTGCTTCGTTGCAATTACTGAATATGGAAACGTCCTATTAATATCTCGCTCCTTCCCTCCGTCTATTTCTCTCTCTCTCTCTCTCTCTCTCTCTCTCTCTCTCTCTCTATATATATATATATATATATATATATATATATATATATATATATATATATATAGTCTAAAAGTATGACGGACCAAATAGTCTGCTTTGTTCGCGGGTACCTTTTTTTGTAACACACTGTAACTTTCTATTATCCACTGAATGCCATGAAAATAGTAGGTAAATGAGATACCACAACTTTTTCTCCAATAACTAATTGGGCGTAACAAATTAATCAATGGGGATCTATTATGGATCTCGTCTAATCCAGGGTCGTTTTCATGTTTGTAATAAACTTAAGACAAAGTGACGAAGTTCAAGCATTTGTTATTTTAAATTTGGCAAATTGATCAATGCTTCACCTAAAGTTTTGAATGAACATGTAAGAAAACTTTGGTAGGATCCGTTGAATGTTTCTATTCGGTAATTCATAGAATAATGTCTGCTGATTTCATTAAAGAAATCGTACAATAGTCATTCTGTCTATCCCATTCCCTCCGCCTTTTATTTAGGCGAATAAGAGAATATATATTAGTCAAAATAAATCTCATTAATACAACGCTATTGGTAGAAATCTAACAGTTATCGTTTACAGTTCAAAATAAAAGTTTACAGCACTAGTGCTCAAAAATGTTCCCGTTTTAAATTTTAATAAACTTCTATGGTGTACGCAACAAGTAAGTAAAGAGAAAGAACATCGGGTGCCGATACAGTAAAAAGATCTTATTTTCTAGTGTTTAGTTTTCTCCACCTATGAGAACAGTTTAAATTTTGTGCGTGGATAACACAGAGGATTATGTCGCTTTAAGCATGGTTTTGACCCGAAGTAACTGCATGCCGTCTTGAAAAGTAACTGTAAACCTAGAAGGTAAAACGCAGTCACAGATAAACGGGGAGGCAGATAGATGGATATTTGGATGGACGGATGCTTGTATGGACTATGACTTATTGAGGTTATTCCTTGCATAACATGTACATAAACCAAAGGTAGAGGGAGAATGTTAGCGTATCCCATGCATTATAAAACCCTTTGACATGTATTTTTCTAACATACATACATACATACATACATACATGCATACATGCATACATTGTTCTGAAAAAGCTGCAACGGGATTCGAAGACATGTCATGGTAAAAACAATAAATGTTGAATCATTTGTTGCATATACATACGTTCTAAATTCAATATTGGTGTTTTTCCTCAGAACACAATCGACGAGAAAACGTTACGCAAGAAAGGATGCTTCAAGATGATTTTTTTTTTACCTTACATTCAAATGCCTATTTCTCTCTTTTCAGACTAAGCATTCATTGATTAAAACTAGTAAAATTATCCCCTTGCACCTCATCATATAATCAAAAACAGATATATGGATTTAAAAAAAAAAAAATAATGATTGAAAAAAATAAATGAATGTTTCAAAATCGCAAAGGCTCTAATTTTGATACTTGTTTTGAATGAATACATTCAGTGAATGGAAATAAATAACCAAATGTTATTCTAGTGCTTTGAATGAATACATTCAGTGAAAAGAAATAAATAACCAAATGTTATTCTAGTGCTTTGAATGAATACATTCAGTGAAAAGAAATAAATAACCAAATGTTATTCTAGTGCTTTGAATGAATACATTCAGTGAATGGAAATAAATAACCAAATGTTATTCTAGTGCTTTGAATGAATACATTCAGTGAATGGAAATAAATAACCAAATGTTATTCTAGTGCTTTGAATGAATACATTCAGTGAATGGAAATAAATAACCAAATGTTATTCTAGTGCTTTGAATGAATACATTCAGTGAATGGAAATAAATAACCAAATGTTATTCTAGTGCTTTGAATGAATACATTCAGTGAATGGAAATAAATAACCAAATGTTATTCTAGTGCTTTGAATGAATACATTCAGTGAATGGAAATAAATAACCAAATGTTATTCTAGTGCTTTGAATGAATACATTCAGTGAATGGAAATAAATAACCAAATGTTATTCTAGTGCTTTGAATGAATACATTCAGTGAAAAGAAATAAATAACCAAATGTTATTCTAGTGCTTTGAATGAATACATTCAGTGAAAAGAAATAAATAACCAAATGTTATTCTAGTGCTTTGAATGAATACATTCAGTGAATGGAAATAAATAACCAAATGTTATTCTAGTGCTTTGAATGAATACATTCAGTGAATGGAAATAAATAACCAAATGTTATTCTAGTGCTTTGAATGAATACATTCAGTGAATGGAAATAAATAACCAAATGTTATTCTAGTGCTTTGAATGAATACATTCAGTGAAAAGAAATAAATAACCAAATGTTATTCTAGTGCTTTGAATGAATACATTCAGTGAAAAGAAATAAATAACCAAATGTTATTCTAGTGCTTTGAATGAATACATTCAGTGAATGGAAATAAATAACCAAATGTTATTCTAGTGCTTTGAATGAATACATTCAGTGAATGGAAATAAATAACCAAATGTTATTCTAGTGCTTTGAATGAATACATTCAGTGAATGGAAATAAATAACCAAATGTTATTCTAGTGCTTTGAATGAATATATTCAGTGAATGGAAATAAATAACCAAATGTTATTCTAGTGCTTTGAATGAATACATTCAGTGAATGGAAATAAATAACCAAATGTTATTCTAGTGCTTTGAATGAATACATTCAGCGAAAAGAAATAAATAACCAAATGTTATTCTAGTGCTTTGAATGAATACATTCAGTGAATGGAAATAAATAACCAAATGTTATTCTAGTGCTTTGAATGAATACATTCAGTGAATGGAAATAAATAACCAAATGTTATTCTAGTGCTTTGAATGAATACATTCAGTGAATGGAAATAAATAACCAAATGTTATTCTAGTGCTTTGAATGAATACATTCAGTGAATGGAAATAAATAACCAAATGTTATTCTAGTGCTTTGAAAGGAATACATTCAGTGAATGGAAATAAATAACCAAATGTTATTCTAGTGCTTTGAATGAATACATTCAGTGAATGGAAATAAATAACCAAATGTTATTCTAGTGCTTTGAATGAATACATTCAGTGAATGGAAATAAATAACCAAATGTTATTCTAGTGCTTTGAATGAATACATTCAGTGAATGGAAATAAATAACCAAATGTTATTCTAATCTACTGAGAAGTTTAAAAGATATAGCATATTAATTTGAGACATTCACTTCCATAGCCACCATGGTGGACATAGTTGTGACGTCAGTAGATCATATATGGTGTGATGCCGATACATGGATCTACCGGTTCGCTGTTGTAATCCAGTTTATTTTGGAACTGCTGAAAACAAATATCACACAGAACCACAATGTTAAACTAAATAGTTAAATAATGAAGATGAGTTCAGATTATGGAGATACACGAGGAACCAAATTTATAAGGCTGTCATTTGTGCAAACGACATAGTGGACCTACCTATTTTCACTTTGGCGAGATAAATACCACTGATTCGTTACGTAAACTTAAACTAATATACTCGGAGATACTTCTAAAAAGTATACGTTGTTAATACGAAATAAAATCATATCAAATTAAATTTAAACTTACTAATATATGCCAAGCCTTCGAGACTTCATAAGCGACTGTCAACTTGTCGAATAACCGGAGTTGACTTAGCAACATCACAGTGCAGACTATAACTGCTCTCACTGCTGAAGAGCTTACGAATATGGCGACATCTTATGCATTGTCGATTACCGGAAAAAAGCGATAAAGTATCCTTTATAAGAGTGCTAAAAAGCAAAACTTCGGTAAATACAGAATTTACTCCATATTTTGAATTTAATAAAACCGCTTTGTCACAAGTATTTGTTATTTCTTTAAGTGTTAAAATGCCCATATTTACATCTTATATATAACTTGTTACCTCATGTATTGACGCATCCGAGTTATAGAGCTGTTTTTGCCTATTGTAAAGCTGTCACTGAGTTTTATGTATCTACTACATTTGTAAATATTCTTCTCTATTTTCTAAAAAATGCAATACTTCTATTCAATGTATTTGCTCTGTAGTGTTAAATGGGTCAGAAACATCTGGGTTAGGATTTTTGGGAGCAACACAGGTAACGGACGGACAACGATACAATGGTACAAGGTAATGTACAAGACAAACACTTCAGCCACATCATAATCCATCAGACTTTCTCAATGCTCGTGTTAGGTTATTGTATGACTATATTATGATCGTGCTGGGATACAAGAAATCCATCAATAACAATAAAACAATAACAAAAGGTGATTTGTCGTCTCGTTGAAAGAAGACAAGGTGTCGAGCCTGGACTTTAAGTACTCCAGGCATTGACGTTCTCACAGTCACCTGAGTCATATACAATTGTTAACGCTATCATAATACCAACTTTGATGTTAATTCATTTGACGGTACATTAAACTGGTGTCAATCAAAGTTTTATATACACATCGGGTTTCTTAAAGAAACGGACAGTCTGAAAAGGACATGCAAACAGCATCGAAACATATGACATAAATCCAATAACGAGAACAGATGTTTAAAACATAGTAGTTCATTTTTCTGAATCCACCTCTTTATGAAAGATAAAAGAATGGGTTTGAATTTTAGTGAATTTTTGTTTACAACGTTTATTAGATTTATGAAAATCTAGACTTATGGAGGCATCGTCCGTGACTCGCAATGGTATACATGCAGAGCATGCAAAATAGGAGATAGTCTAAAACTTAATGTATATATTCGCGTATAAATCCAATACCAACTGCAAACTGCATAGATCCAGCTCTGCCGTCGCATAATGCGCCAGTAGATCTGGGCCTATGCAGTTTGTAGAGCCAAGATTGAAAAGGGTAAAAGGTATTTGCATTTGATATTTAAGAAGTGCAGACGGATATGTGCGCTGGTCTAGATTTTCGCGCTCTGCGCCATTTGTCTATAGTTTAAAGTCACGCTTGCTTACTGGCAATCTCTGGACTTTCACTGAAAAATTCCCACAAAAAGTAAACTTTTTTCAGAAATAGGATCCTTGACTTAGCACATTCAAAGCAGGGGTAAAGTTAAAATGTAGGACTGTATTTGACCATGTATGTATCGTAAAATTAAAACAGCGCTTTATTCACGTATGCATGTCCTGCAAGTATTAGAAGTAGTACATAAGATACCAACATTTGTATTATTTTATAAATTCTTCTTCATTTCTTAAACTCTCCACCGTTAAAAAAAGACTTTTCCTTGACTATCATCGGCGTCGCTGTACTTGCCCTCACCACCATAACTACTGTCATCATTATCATCATCATCCTCTTGAAGCGCGGGCCTATATGCTCCTTTCCGTCTGTGTGTGCGTACGTCTAATGCGATTTCGTGAATTTCTTACTACACAATTAATGATTGATAATTAAAATTTTAATAATAACCAGAATGTTTAATGAATAATAATTATACTATCGGAAGTTTCTCTGTCGAATACAAAAGAGTACCAAAGAATGCTCAGGTATACAGTATGTGCAAAACAAGGTCACGAATTGTCGAAACCGCGAGAGCGCAAAGCCCAGTTGAAGCTCAAAGTTTGTTTTTTTTTTTGTTGTTTTTTTTTTAATTGTAGTAGGTAACTTTTACTAAAATAAATTTACAATCATGGCAAGTTTGGGATGTTCAAAATTCTAATCGCTCTACTACAATGCAAAATTTAAACGACGTAGATGCGCGCAAAATATCGTATAAAATTTTGGGCGTCTCGAGCTTGTGTTTGAATTTCTTTGCTGAAAAAGTTATGGAGGTAAGGACTTAGAATTCTCAGAAAACACGGAAAACTACAAAATCTGTGTACAGACTTGAACTGTGAGCCTCTTTTTGCCTTTTTGGGCGAATTATATGTGTCGGTTTGGTCTCTTTTACGGAGAAACTTTCAATAGCGTGATAACTTCATCATTCTGATCTGTCGGGGTGGGTGTGGGAGGGGACGTGCTTGAGATGTCAAGGACCATCGAAGTAAAAAAAAACTCTTTTTTAAATTTTATAATTGTTGTTGTTGCTGTCGTTATTCTTATAGGATTAACAGTTAGCGGCAGAAGTAGTAGCGGTAGTATTGCTAGTTATTGTCGTTGTTAATAATAATAATAATAATAATAATAATAATAATCTTATTATAATTATTATTACTACTGTTGTTGTTGTTGATGACGATGATGGTGATGATGATGATAAAGATGCTTGATTGCCCCTAAATTTCAATCAAAGATGAAGTAAAAGGAGCAAACATTTCGACCGTTCGTCCGCCCAATGTGCACCAATTGCAAACTCGCGAGAGAGAGAGAGAGAGAGAGAGAGAGAAAGAAAGAGAGAGAGAGATATATACATAACTAGATGGTGGAAAAACAAAGAGATGCTCGCTTACATTTAGAGAGTAGATGTGTATAAACTGTAACATTTTTTCATATCTATGATCTCACCAGGGATCTCGAGTTATCAGATTTAGCTACCTATTTTAGTTTTAGACCTGCTTTGACATTGTTAGTAAAATATCAAAATATCACCTAATTCTACGCAAAAATGTATTGTACGTTTACAAACATCGTTTTCCTCCCTTATTTTTTTTAGTTATCTTTTTTGAAGTGTGAAGTAAATCCATATTTGTATATAATTTCTTACCATAACATTCATTATTCTTGACATTCTGGATAAGACAAGAATAAAAGAAAATAACGAAAAGACACCCACCCATCCCGCCTGCAAAAAAAAAATGTATAAAAACAACGGCTGAAGGTTGAGTGTCAATCAAAGATTTCACTACATACATATTATATCACAACTTCTTTCAATTAATACAGAGATCTTTCGGAAAAAATATTTAATCGGTTTAGTAACAATCGAGAGGTTTGAAAGCTAGTCAAAAAGTTTCGTTAGTATTCCGTTAACACAAATCTTGGGACGGTTTTGAAAGAATTTAGGTTACTTAGTATTCAGTGCATATCAGAATTAGGAACTTCTGGATTTTTTAACGCACTAATGCACTAATGTTGACTCACTTAGATTCTTAGATGCACACGAGAAGATAAACTTTGCCAACAAATTAAAACGCTTCGACCAAACACAATCAGTGTCAAAACTCTGTTCAAGCCGTCTTGATTCACGGACACGATGCCTAAGGGAACTGCTCCAGTACATTGCACTCTGTGGTTATCTTTTTAAGAAGAACGGTTAAAACCTGTCAAATATAAACAATGTGTGTCGGAAGTAAATTAGCTTGATCTACAGGTGCACTTTTGTCACTTTGATTTACAACAATAAAAGCAAGGACATTGATCCGTGCAAACTATATATCAGTTAATCGTACCATAGCCATACTGAGTCCGTCTCACGTGTGGATAAGAGAATCTCTCGTCGGTATGTATGTATGTGAGTCAGTCAGTCTGCCTCTAGCATTTTTTCTCATTTCTGGATTAAAACAATTAATAATTCAATATTACTTACGGTAATGACCTTGACGTCGAAACCGTCCCTGTATGGAACCGTTAAAATGAGGTGGAGATAACTACATATTTGGGCTCTTGATTGAAAATTGTGTCTTAGGTTGGTGTATCAGAAATAAGTTTTCACAATTAGGGCATGAAGAAGAATTGAAGTATATATGTGTTGTAAGATTTTTTTTCTCTACTTACTCATTTTGGTCTCTTCTCATGAAAATACATGATTGACTGTCGATAAGATTGGGGTTCTTCAAAATACTTGACTTTTTACTATTGTGAATATGATATTGAACCCTGCGCCACAGTTCCATCAAAAGTGATTGATGTTAGCACAGGATAAACAAATGAAGTTGTATTTCTATTCAAACTTGAAAGAAGGACACTAAACGTACAAAATGAAAGATAGAAATTATATAATTTTAGTGAGTATAAAGATTACGTGAGTTTAGTGCGAGAACTCCAAACATGCATAAAGACAGGTAAATTATAATTGTATCGAATATAAAGATTTCGTGAATCTAGCGCAAGAACTCTAGTAGTATAGATATATATCTCTATAGTTGTAACTCAGTCCAGAAAGTTGCATACGCCAAAAGTGTTTCAAACCAACTTTATAATCAATTTGTTGGTATTGTGCTGAATTGTTAGTTCTAAAAATAATCAAAGACTCAAAATTAATTCTTTAATTTATTGATTAACACGACACATTTAAAAGTTATTTGTGAGTGTTATTGTTGACATGTGAGATTGAAGTCAAGTACGACCGATTAATCATTACATTTATTGCTCCTACTTAGCCCAGATATCGTTATATAGCAAGAATGTATAATTGTTAATTGAATTTTTGTTTGCCTATATTAGCATTTATTGTCTGTGTGAGTGGAGAGTAGACCAGAGATGTCGTGAATGCCATAAATCGAAGAACGTTTGTGAAACGAATGCTGAATTAGAAAAAGGACCATACAGTCTTGAAAATCCCTGCATGGATGGACGTAAAAGTGGATAGTTACACGTATCAATATATGAATAGCTAACAAATGTAGATAGATAGAGACATGGATGGATTGATAGATAGATAGATAGATAGATGGATGGACGGACGGACGGATAGATAGATGGATGGATGGGTAGATAGATAGATAGATAGATAGATAGATAGATAGATAGATGGACAGATAGATAGATGGATGGACAAATAGATAGATGTGGCTGAATCTATCTATCTCAATGATTCCGCACAATGTTTAGTAAGAAAAAAGAAAATTAAAATATTAAGGTTTTAATGATAGCAATAAATAAGATCGAGGTTACACCTTAGGTTGAATTTCAAAATTAATTTCAGCACTTAAACGATAAACCCAGAATTTGTCTCTTGTTCATTGTTACAAATCAGACTAAACCTCAGTATTTGGGATTTAACAATGCTCCTGATTGTATGCCGTGGATGAAAACTATTTTTATGTACAAACTGATTGGTGTCAGTTTCCTTGCAATATACTCTAGTATCCGGATTATAATCCTTTGAAAATTTTTCCCTTCTTACATCTCAGAAGTCTACACTTTCCTTGCTAATATTAGTTTTAATTTTAATTGATGAACGGTTGTTATTCATCCAGTTAAGACGCTCATTAAGTTATTTGTCTGAATGGGTCCAAATGAATATATATATATATATATATATATATATATATATATATATATATATATATATATATATATATATATATATATATATATATATATATATATAATCCAACATAGAAAAAGGTAGCTTTTTGGCATTAGCAAATATTTCTCTCTCCCATTCTGCTACATAAATATTTACATAAGATGGTGCAAACTTCTTACCCATAACTGTACCATTTTTTGGAGATAAATGGTTTCATTAAAATAAAATAGTTCTTTTCAAGACAAATTTTCAGTAAATTAAAAATTTTACTTCCGGTCGAGTTGGATTATCAAGCATCTCCTTTCAACAGCAATCAAACCATGATTATGCTCGATGTTAGTATAATAGGTATCAATTTCTGCTGTAACCATGATTATGCTCGATGTTAGTATAATGAGTATTAATTTCTGCTGTAGCCATGATTATGCTCGATGTTAGTATAATGGGTATCAATTTCTGCTGTAACCATGATTATGCTCGATGTTAGTATAATAGGTATCAATTTCTGCTGTAACCATGATTATGCTCGTTGTTAGTATAATGGGTATCAATTTCTGCTGTAACCATGATTATGCTCGATGTTAGTATAATGGGTATCAATTTCGGCTGTAACCTGATCAATTAATAGTTGCATTTATTGCTCCTACTTAGGCCTTATGTTGTCATATATCATGAATGCATAATTGTTAATTGAATTTTTGTTTGCCTATATTAGCATTTATTATGAGATATAAAATATGTATGTGAGAGTGCAGAGTAGACCAGGGATATCGTGAATGCAACAAAAAGAACGTTTATGAAACGAATGCTGAATTAGAAATATGACTTTATCGTTATGAAAAATCCATGCATAAATGGAAATAAAAGGGTTGATTGATACGCATATACATCTATCAATATACGGATATCACAACAATGTATATATATATATATATATATATATATATATATATATATATATATGATATATATGCTATTGAATCTACCTCAATGGTTCCGCACAAAGTCCACCAAATTATCATGATAGCGACCGTGATTAACTATGACGTCAGACAGGTTGTATAAAGGACATACAGAGAGGCAGTGCGTCAGAAGACACTACAGTAAGAGCACTGATGTATGAGAAGTACCTGATAACCTATCCTCAATAGGCACTTTTGTTCAAAAAGTTGCAGCTGATTCGAATTTTTTTACGCTTATTATTTTTTTATCGACTTCAGTAATAGTAGAGGAAACACTACATCTGGCACAGTAGTGCTTCATATGTACGACCAGTGCGGGAAACAATATAAAAGTAAATATGGCTTGAGCGTTCACGTCAAGATCAAGCAAGAAAGAAAGTTTCGCTTTTATTGTGGAACTTTCCAGAAAAGGCTTTCATCATCTCTGCAAACTATAGGGGACACTTTACCAAACATCACGGGGAACTGAAGGAGCAGTGTACGACGTAAGGAAAAACCATCACTTATAAGTCCAGTCTTAGTTATCATGCGAAAAAATGCCACCTGGAAAACAACAACACACGTTTGCAAAGACTGCAATGCAACTTTCAAAACAAAGAAACTATTGAATGATCACGCAAAATGTGTTCATAGCGACAACAAATACGTATGTGGTGTAAATGGAGGAGCAGTTTAAATTACCACAATCACCAGGTTCTACATAAATAATAACCATGATCGGCAAATGTTTCTTGCACTGCCATTCGTCACGTGGCATGTGACGAAAAATGGAGGTTATTGCTTTTGCGATCATTAAAATCCAGTCAGGTCTGGACTGTTTGGCGTACACCTGCTAGCAGGAAAGCAACATTTTAGATATTGATCAGTCTGAAATAATGCGCATGTTATTCTTGTACAGACAGATCGAAAATGCTTTAAACCTGTTTTTCGTGTGTGAATTTTCTTTCATGGCCATCAAACCAGTATTTCTTTTCAGCATTTGCACTAACTGGAGCTGCAAAGTTTGCTGAGAGCAGCTTTGTTCATCATTTTAGATGTTAAGCTTGAGAATGTTTTAATGTTCTATAGGTAAGGGAACCTAATTGTCATTCATTTTTATTTTCTTTTAATTTTATTTGATAAAAGTCAAGTAGCTAGTACCCAGCGAACTAAATGTACACATGTACCTAACTGAGAAAAAATAGCATTACTACCACCCCCACCCCACCCACCCCTGTACGTTCATTTTTAAAAAAGATAAAAATTCGAAATCATATGTGCGGATAATTATGTCAGAATTAATCAATCAAATATTCATGATGCTTTATAATATGGCCTCATTACTGTTATATACCTTTATAGTTGCAATATGTCTCGAGAAATAGATCTAACAGTTTTTGCGACCAGTGTACACGTAGATAGGTGGAAACTGTTCTGGATCTAGCTGTTCGCAGCTCGGCAAATACATGTTAATATAAGCTAATCGTGTTGACACTTACGTTCTTTTTGTTCAATGCCAGTCAGAAAAGCAATAAGTTCATACAATTCTCTTGTTTCTGTAAAATAACCATGCTAGTCACACAAATTATGTCAACCACTTTATTGCACATGTGCTTTTTATGTTTTAAGTTATTTTACTTTTTTTATTCTCTTGCAGAAAGATTATGTACGCATTCTTTTCAGTTAAAGGGCAATTTGGGTCTTAAACAAATTATTTTGTGTTTTTCTCATGTGCATTTTGTGTTTTTATGCATTTCATGTTGACACGTTTTTGTGTGTGCAAATTTGTACATTCCGCATGCAGAGAGCTCAACTAAGCGATAACAATTGCGTACCTGTGTGTGTTAGTTCGTCGGTGTGTCCGAATACTTAACCGTACATAATTTAGCTAACACTGAAAAGAATGCAACCACATTTCATCAGAAAGCTTTTTCACAGACATAACACAATCATACTACAACTTGCAAGGTAGGTCAACACCGTGAAAGGAAGGTCAATGCCAAGGCGGATTCGACAACTTGGTAGCAAACTTCCAGTAGATATATTGGTCAATTGTAAACTTTGGATTTGCAATTTCAATTATCGTTTCCAAAATTAACTAAATTTTAAAGAACTCAACTAAAACAGACGGAACATTGGAATAAGTTTCATTTTAAACCATTAAATTAAATTTTGAAAATTCATATCTATGGTCAATACATATTTTAAAATGTATTTAATTTATCTGTTTTTCTTTGTTTTGCTGTTTTCTGGCAAGAACAAAATAGTATAGCTTGTTCGTCGTTTGCTTTCCTATCTGTCCTTCGAACCGGCATAAAATAGCAAACATGTTGATTGTCTTAAAATCTCAAAAGGTCGGAATTACAACCCTTGAATTATGATAATTTGCCATATTCACTTATCCGTCTGGTCATTGGCGTTTGGCTGTAACAATTCATTGTATCAAAGCAGAGTGTTTTTTTGTTTTACATGAAGTAAGTCCGATACCCTGCACAGGTTAGAGTCGGCACAGCTAAATACCTACACTGGATAGTTACCACACGGCTGTTCAGTCACACCTGTTCTCAGATTGGTTCTGATCATTTCATAGCACGCGACAAAGCGGACAAAACTATTCTGTGACTGGCTATTATACAAAACATATATTGCATTGTGTCACTCGTTATTTGATGTATCCCGCCCACTAGACATTCGGTCTTGTGAGGGATGTGGGATAAATCCAATAGCGAGTAACAGCAATGCAATGCATATTACTTAACTTATGAAGTTATCAACTTGATAAGAATACTTTCTTTTGGAAATGTTGAAACCATTGCCGTTTTTGGCTTGTTTTGGGTTAAACATCATTTTCTACACTGTTTAGTGCAGATCATGACGGTTACCTAAGTAGAACCAGTATTTGGCGCCCCAAATTGGGTTTATGTTTGTTTGTTTTGGGTTTAACGCCATTTTCAGCACAGGAGAAGCTATATGCGGCGAGCAGTTTTATTAGTGGCGGGAGACCCCAGGTACTCTTCGGTCCATTTTCAGGCACCACACAGCAGTTGGGTAGAACCATCGACCTTCCGCAAGTAACTGACAACTTTCTCACATACAGGTTCGGGTGGGACTCAAACCTGCGCGGCGAGAGGTTAGTGATCTCAAGACCAGCGACTTAGACCATTCAGCCACGGAGGCATCGATTCGAACTGGGAGAACAAATCGGAAGTTAAGTTCCGTCCGTGGGCTCTAACCCAAGACCTTTGGGTCTAGAGTCAGGCGCCTTAATCACCACTCCACCGCGACCATTCCTACACATTTCTACATATTGCTGGAAATGTGAGAGTAGACCAAAGGTCACAGTAACCCTTTGTCGTTCGGTGTTTAATAAAACGGTGTCCAACATTCCATTTTTAAATTACTGTAATATCACTCTTTAACATGATAGCTATGTTGTGTTTGGCAATCACTCTTAAACATGATAGCTATGTTGTGTTTCGTTAGAAAATGAAGTCATGATAAGAGTAACAGTGAGGTTGGCATTTAAAAAGGTGAAGTTGACATATTTATAACACTTCTCGCAATTGTTTATGTTCATGTAGCTTTCAACATTAGATACCCAGACCACTCTTGATTAAAGGTGACCTTTATAGATCAGAGGTCAAAGTCATTCTGACGCATTTATCAAAACCGTTCCCAATACTATAATTCAATGACTGTCAGTTTTCATTATTTTTTTAAAGAATCACTAGGAAAAACCTGACGTATTGACCCAAATATACAATACACAGACTGACGTTTATTTCCCATTTCAATTTGTGCAGTAATTTATACTTATATCACCTTTCATATATATTAGTGAGAGTAGATAAGAATACAATTGGGTCTGGAAAAGAAAGAAAAAAGAAACAGTATCGTCTAGTCAACATCATTATTATAAAACGTTTAAAGAACTGTTAGGAAAGATTGGTTGTTACATTGTAAAAGTTTCAAACTTCTCCTGTGTTCACTGTATTAGAAAGATTTAACTTCAAACACAAACAAGTTTATTTCTGCATTGAAGCTCTGATTATGCTATATATAAAAAGTTAATGCTTTTATTCATTAAAATTGATATTAAATCTTATATGTGGCAAAATGTTTTCCTCGTTACACTGATGATGTTGTTGGACAGGTTTAACACCTCTACTTGGCGCCCATAAATAGTTCTACTGTCTGACCTCCGTTTGGGATACAACTGAAAGTATACAATCGGGGCTGAGAAAAGCTATGCTGTCTTTTCTACCGAATAGAGTAGCTGATGAATCGGATTTACTCTCTTTACTGTAAAAATGAATCGGATTGACTCTCTCTTTACTGTAAAAATGAATCGGATTGACTCTCTCTTTACTGTAAAAATGAATTGGATTGACTCTCTCTTTACTGTCAAAATGCTTTTGGTCATCCATCCTATAAGGCAGTAGTTTACACGCCGTGCTAATTGCACATGGAATGTCATCTGGCCTAATGACACCGCTTCCTTTATGGTCGAGATCCTGAAATTGACCGAACAGGTTTTGAGCTTCCAGACTACCCAACGATCTTACATTTTAATTGCCATTCTTTTCAAATCTGAATAACTGAATACGTCCGTCTATATTTTTTATTAATCCTTAAAACATCACTATCTGAATATCGAGCACATGACTTCCATGTTGTGGGAAACGGTTGAATTGAACATTGTGCAATTGTGCAAGTTCATTCTGTACCGACAACGGTCTAGGGCGCTAATACCAGGACTATCTTCTGTCTCATACCATTCTCAAATCAACTTGCAAAATAGAGCTTCTTTGGTGAATCCGTTTACTATTATTTCCTGTTCAACCTTTTCAGAAATTGTCGTTTGCGCAAAGGCATCACTCTGAAGGTCCACTAAGTCTTAATGAGCTGTATTTAAATCAGTATTCCCATCTTTGGCAACTTTAATCGACGCTGCCTTATCAATATCTCTTTCTTGAATTCCCGTATTGCAACATTTAATCCTGACGTTTGTGAACAAATGGTGTTGATCTATAAGGGCAAACGTGAACTGAAATCTTTCAGGTATGTATTTAGGCTTGCAATACCAGTTAATATTGTGAAACAACGCTCACTCGGTTTGACTACCATCACTGTCCATAACAAGAGTTCTTCGACACTTGGGGGCAGCAGACTCATATATGTGATTTACAGTCATTGTGCAGTTCTCATATTTTGCATCATGGAAGATTTCACCAGCTGAATGACTGGAAGTTTCTTTCAGAGTCCAGATTGATACCGGTTGAACTGTTTCTGGGGAGATATTGTGAGATGTTCCAATGGGAATTTGACAGTTATTTACAACAGGATTGAAAAAAATGTGGAACGTAATGGTACAGATAGTTCCAGAGAATGTTACTCATTTATAATTTCAAATTCATCCATTAACCTTACTGGTTATGAACTTCCGTAAATGGGTTGTACTGTACAACTGTAATGTTTTGGTATGCGATTTCCGAATGTGATCTTGTTTTAGACTAACCTTTTGGCTATATTTTACTACTTCAAAAAAAAGAAATGCATGTTTTTTTATTGTTGTTGTGACAAAAACATGATTTAGACCTTTAAGATATTTAACATATAACGCCAGGTTTCTTAACTAACGTCGCTGTGAGAGCTTTGTTTACTGCAAGTGTTGGCATTCTGTCGCTAGGAGCGCTGCTATTGTCACCAAGAAACCTCGAGGATAAATTTAGTTCCAGTCTCGTTTGAGAGTATGGTAATACGGATTTAGAAAACGATAGTATCGTTTCCTGCTTGTAGGAAATTACGGTAAAATTCTGTCTCTTTCTTGGGTAGAAAATTGGTAGGTATATAATAAATGGATTTTCGTCCCACCACTTATTACCGCATACATTTAATTAAGACAATACTTTGGAAATGAATAGGTACTTTATTTCGAGTTCTACGTGATTGGTTATGTGTCTGTAGTTTGTTTTCTTTTACTTTTCAATTTATGAAATAATTCAGCTATTTTATATTTTGGCCATGATATCGCAAATGCGATTTTGTTCTATTTCAGTTTTGATGCAAACTCGAAGACAATTTTGCAACTCTCTTTTCGGAAAGGACGCATGTATAATATTTATTGAGGAAAACGTATCGACACGTTCTTTGAGCAGACAACCGTGCCATCGTTTGACATCTTTATTTTCTTGTAAAAACCTTAACATAGATCTATAATCTTCGTCATCAGATAGATTTATTAATGTATTGCCGGTGTCTTTTATTCCGGAATTTGCTGCAGATTCGGAAGTTGACGGTGTTTGATCCTCTATTACCGCCTCATTTGTATCCATTAATTCAGGAGTTTCAATAAGTTCTGGCTGTTCGTTCGGACAGCAGTACAATACTGACAAACCATCCAAGTCAATCGCTTTTCACGCGGTTTCATGACCAGATTTTTGTAAAGCCAATTGTATATTCGTTTTCATTTTGCATATTACCTGTTCATCAAGATCACTTATATCATCTTCCGGCAAATTGCTTATAATGACATTGGGTGTAATGTCATCAGCGTTCATTGAGTCACATGTCGCCTTCATACTATGATTCGGTTACATTCCTAGATTCATTTTCGTATTCTTTCTGAATGAGTTCTATTATACACTTTGAAGGAGAATTTTTTTCTCCATCAAGCACTTTGCCAGCAATAAGCGGTCCCTTAATAATACCGTCATGGGTCAAAGTAAAGTGTATTTCTACTTTTGCCTGAACATTACTCAAATTGTACACTTCGAGAACGTTCCCCTGAACATTTTCTTCAGTATTGAACTTTTACTCTTCTTTTTGGCTTCGTTGTATGTGTCTTTTTGCAAGATAGCTATATTGTGCCATTGTCTATCAAAAGATATGACCCGAACATATAGATCACAATGATAACATTTTGTAAAAACATGTTCTAATAGTTGTCTCATAGCATCCTTCCTCATGTAGTAACCCTTAAATGCGTAGGCAATTGGCATTGCGTGTGGCATTTCGGGATTATGTATGCGATCCTCGTTCATTATTAAAACACGAGAACTTCAGAAGTTTTAGCTATGCTGAGATTACATGCTCTATTTATACATGTTTCATGCTTATGAAGTAGGCACTCGAAATCAGAATATGGCAATTTGTTCTGTGTAGGCGAGATGTTGTTTTGCCACGCAAGTTTGACGTTGTCTCATCGTTAGTGCGGACACATGTGACTGCCTTTACAGACAGGACCTCGCAGACCACTTTTACTCTAGTACTTACAAAGTCATCGAATTTTTTCCGCAGAGACTTTATCTATGGATACAGATGTTTTGGTATGATGCATTAGCAGTAAGATACACATCAAGTGCTCAAAAGTCTGTTAAAACGAGAACAGTCGAACTCAACCTTTAACATAGACGTACTTTGATTTGAATAACAAACATACAACAGACAGTCTACTTTTGTAACACACATTTCACGAGTACGTGCGGACTATAATTAGCGGGTAGTTTATAATGGACCGGTGTTGTGTACAATGTTCCTGGAAATGGACATTTTAGTACTATTCCCATAACTGGTTTCACAAAACAAACGTCTCCGCCCCGCAAACGTCGCCGAAGAGTTCCGTCTAGACTTATGATGATAAGACCAGTTCCTCTGCTTTCCAATACGTAGCAACCTTCTTAAAAGACTACCACGTCTGCCAGATGCACTGGAATCACATTTGTGACCATAGTCGCCACGGCATTTATTTCATTTTCAGAACCATGTTTCATTCGATCAACCGTGGCCTTATCGAACATTTCCTCTTTTTTATTGTAAACCTTTTCGAAATGAGTTGACTTTTCGGAGCTTTGAAAAATGTACTGCCAGTTATAACAGCTAATTCTCTTACAGCAAACCATGCTACACTTCGTTGCTTCACCGCAGGAAGTGTGTCATTACACAACTTTGAATCCGTTATATTAATGGTTTGTATTCCGCGAAGACATACATAATTGGGCTGATTTCCTAAGTTCACAGAAATGGACGAAAGAAAACAAGTATCCGCTTTCAAACAAACCGAACGACATTTTCCTAGGCCGTCAATAATTTGAAGAGCATCCGATACAACTGAATTAATCTCACATAGTTTTAACTTGATTGCACTTATGGCAAAGCCTAATTTGGATACCCTCCAATCACATGATACCACTGATGACAACTTTTCCAAAGCTAATTTCTGCCCAACTTTGATTCGTCTTAAATTGCAAACCCTTTCTGAAATGATAGAAATGCACTGTTCTATAACTTCAGTGAGTTCGTTTCTTGTAAAATCGGACACTTCATGTAAGTCCTCTATTTCTTGTAATTCAAATATTTCTAGAACTTTTTTTCACAATTTGAATTTCTCTATCTAATAGAATTTCATTTTCTGGAAGTGTATGAGAATCTTCGATCCCCCACAAATTCATATCAGCTAGCTTTTGACCGCGTACACCACTGTTCAGTTTTTTTTACCATCTACACAGACTTTGAATGTCTCAATTTGATTTTTTACAATATCTGGGAAGGACGTTGTGACAGGTTGTCTAACACTGCATAACACTGCCTAATATTGCCTAACACTGCCTTATATTGCCTAACACTGATCGTTTTGGCACAGCGGAATTCACTGCTGAGTCTTCTGATTTGTAAATCCCTCGTGCTGTACTAGTATTTATTGGTTTGCCGGTTTTTTTCATTCCACTTATAAATCTTAAGAACTTTCCTTTAAACAATTTCATTCCTACTCTCTAATACATTTTTAGATCTTGTGAATAAAGCATTGGGCAAGTAGAATCTAAAGAATAGCACATTACATGTTCCAAAAATAGCAAATAAGTTGTGTTTCGCAAAGGAAATTCATTTTTGTCAACCATCCTGCTGAATTTAACATAATTTTCCTGGTGATTCATATCCTGTACATTTTCAAGAACACTTGGCATCAAGGTATTCAGTTCCTCGAACATATCTGTAGTTTAATCTTCCATGAGAGACAAATTCAGGAGACTTTCACGTAACTCATGATTTTCTAAATCATTTTTACTTTTATAGCATATATCATTATTTTCTGACTGGTCATACCTTAAAGGTGTTGAGATTTTAATTCTTTGTCGTTTCGCATCTGGACTTTTCATCTCCGACAAGTTAAAACTTTCGACCAAATCCTTTAAACGTGCTGGAAGTTTTTGTTTGTAGTGTTGTTTTAGATTTGATTGTATTTGATGATGGAATCCGCTTTTTAAACTTCAGCTCTAAATCAGGATAACGTATGATGCCATGATCTATTATCTCTATGAATATCATACACGTAACAATGTGGTATTTGCAGCGATACAGAGCCTCAGAATTCATTCTTGTGTTTTGAAATGAGACCGTAATAACAATATATATATATATATATATATATATATATATATATATATATAATAATAATAATAATAATAATAATAATAACAAGAAGAAGAAGAAGAAGAATAAGAATAGCAATTCCATAGTGTAATCACTTGCTAATAATAAGTGTTAAGGTCTAAAGTTCCTAAAAACAAATTCTCAAATTAGAATAAAGAAATCAATTATCATACTTATTTTAAACATTTAACATCACGCTTGGATTAGTCGACTTATGGTTCAAAAGGGGAATTTTGTTGAAAGACCGGGGTAGACGATTTTTAGGCAGCGCAGTTGCAATGGACGATATAGCGTTTTTAACAGGATAAGGATCAATGTTCCTTCGTGTAACTTTTATTGCAAAGACAATTACTCAATTATATAATTTATAATGCAGTTAAACACCACCTACATCCACTTTGTTATAGTATCAGGTTGTGTGAATAGCCCATTTGTATTCTTTTACACTGTCTGAAAAATAACTAATTAATATAGTGTTTAACCTCATTCCAGCAATCATATCTTCCGAACTTAATTCGGGTCTTGTGCATAGAATATAACGATTAAAATTCATCGCATAGTGACCATCCATCAAATCATTCTAAAGGCATATGAAGTAATAATTGACTTGCGTCACCTGAAAAAGGATCTTCAGGCGTTTATGACCAGTGCATTCTAATCCGGGTCTACACTTTAGGAAGACTGACTAACTGATTAATAAACAACGTAGAACCTGATCAAACTGAGCGATTGAGCAGGCTAATCTTGGTCTACACTGGAAATAAAATTCTAATAAATAGCCATATATATAAAGGTCTTATTCAAACATTTACAATAATTAACGATTTTGAAAATCTGTCAAAGATTATGGAAAAGACAGCCGTTGGATTATTTTTTTAAACCATGATATATGATATATTCTGCAACAAATAGCCGCCATGTTAGATTTCAAAAATGTGTTCAAAATGCCTTAATAAATACCTTTTGTACGAGAAAATATTTGATTCAGTAAATTCTAAAGGATTAGCATAATACGAACTGTCATTTAAAGCAGATTTGAAAAATTATTATTAAAATAATGACAACATTTTTGATGAACAAAATTTAATCCGTGCAGTAATGACATCACTTTCCAAAATGGCCACCTCCATGACCCGCGTTTTTGTTAAATTTAAAACAACCATATCTTTGTTATTTCAAGTCCGATGTTGAAAATTGTTTTAATCCTGAGCACAGTTTGAAACAATCTTTCATATAAATGCAAGTTATCCTCAGGTGTTCCTGTCCCTTTAAATGACATTTTCCTGTAACACAGCTCAATAATTGTATAAAGCCCACTTTTCCAATTCGTCTTTTGAATACTATCGAACTATCGTCGGCAATGTTTCATCAATATTTGAGAAATGAATCATGTTTACAAACATCGAAATGAAAGAGGGACCATGGGACAAACATCAGATAAACATATCATCAGGATTTCACAAGATTCCAAGTCTCCATTCATGTTGATAACAATTTGCCGAACAGTGAATTTTACACGATAAGCAATTAACGGTCCGTTACTCGTACAATTAGGAGTACAGTCCTAACGATGACAGTGCTCCCAGAAAATGATCTCGTTTCTGGCATATACGTCATATTGGCTACAACAGGGACATGCTTTTGCAGCATTGGTATCAAAAAATTAGTTTAATTAAATGGCTACAGTATTATTTATGCTCAATTCAGTGCGCTAAACATCACACAATAAACGAAAATGGCTGTGATTGTCTGCACCAATTTTATTCCATAGCATCAAATCGGTTCGGCTCTGGGCAATACCAGCATGATATAAGAATACTATAATCTAGCCAGACTCACCTCAAAACCTTGAAAAGACCAGAAATAACGGTAAAAAAGTAGAAAACGGCCAGTTTTCAGAACTCGTCAGGAGGAAAACTGCTAACCAGTTAGGCGATGCCTGACCGTACATATCACCAACTTCCGTTTTGCAAGAATGTACGCTGGTACACTGTGATATACAGAGACAGAAACGCAGACAAACTGTGACACGCGTAGAATAATAATTATTTACATTTTCGCACAGAGAAGCAAAACTATCCAGAATAGAGAAGAGGTCTACACTACGGAGAAAGAACACAATAACTCACGTAATAACTTCATAATTAGAAAGGGAGCTATAATCTGACTCACACACTTAAGACAATGGAAAGTCTAAGATATATTTACATGTCGAAGAAATATTATTTTAATGTTTATTATTTTACCCGTAAAGAACTGGAATCAACACTTTGGAGAGATATGCTTTGAAAACATCGACGTTGTCATTCATGACTTGGACATAAGATGAGAAAAATTTTCTTCCTGCTTATTCATTCACCCTCTTGCATCAGGAATTATCTCCCTACTATAATAACCTTACGGCAAAGATGATAGTATTTTGTTAGTTGACGCAGATCTTCACCAATTAGTTACTTGATGGCTCTATATTCATTGCAAGAAATACCATATTATTTTTGCTCAAGTCTTTTACAAGTCAGTTATCTGTGATTTCTAGAAGTAATCTTTTAAATAAAAATCAGTAAAACATACAAATTAGCCTTGATTCGTGCAAAACCATATATTTTGGAATCTTTGAAGAAACTCAAGCTCCATCTGAACTTTAGAATGACACCTTAGTTTACAAAATATGAATAAGTTTTGCAAAGCCAGTAGCATAGGAATCTGAATGTGATGCCAGCGCACTTTGCAAGGTCATGCTAGTCCGATGCATTATGCAGACGTTATATGCTGCATTTGTTTACAGATGACAAAGGTTGGTCAGAAACGAAACGTTATGACTCTGCTTCAGCAAGAATGAAATTGTCATTTCCCGATAAAACACAGTGAGGAATTTTTAACATTCAAGGTCATCGAAGTGAAAACAACAATAACTTATTAAGACTATAAAAATTGTCAAGGAGATATCTGACCTTGAAGAGGCTTTATGTTGCTGAAGTACGAATATCAAAAAGATTGCCCACCTATTCAAAGCATTAGACCATCGAAATAAAGTGCCACCGGTTAATGGCTGAAGAGGCTTGAAAGAACCTTTCCTTTATTTCCTTTTCTGGCGGACGTTCGGAAATTGTGTTATCACTTCTAAAAATAAGGAAATATCTCAATAAACTAATTGTTAAATTATGAAGGCATTTCTGTATTTAAACCGTATGATGCAACTTTAACAAGGAACTGATGTTTACAACGACGGATCTCTCTAACGTGGGTGCATTGTAGTACGTTTCAAGTCTGATCTTATTTATTTCTGTATTTATTTATGTGAGAAAACTTACTAACCAGCCTAACTGACTAGAAACTTTCCGTCTCGAAGTATGTGTCCATGACTGTCAAGTAGTAGACGCGTGTTTGAAGCTTGAAGGCAGCTCTATTTTGCTTGCATTTCGTTACACTAGTGATCGTCCGACTCTTCGTAGATGGTGGCGCAGTGAACGATGCATTTAGAACGCTCTTAAAGGTTAATCTGTGCGTCAAGGTTGGGAGGGGGGAGGGAGGGAAGGGGATTGCAACGATATAAGGCATGTGAAGCCACTAAATAGTCTAGGTGGTCCAGACCTTGTGGTCTAGTGGCATGTGTGCATGATTGCCACACAGACAACCCTAATTTGAAATCTGACGGCAACTGTCTGTCCCAACCGTTTGTTTATTTATTTATTTATGTATTTATTTATTAATATATTTATATGATACATTTGTCATGTTTACAATGATCTTTTTCTTGCAGTTTATTTCTCACTTTTTTTGTAAGTAAGTGAATCGAAACATTTTAGTGAAATAATTGATATACTATAAAACATTAAAGCTCGTTGTTGTTGTTGTAATGGAAGATATTAGGCACATCAATTATAATCTCTTTTTTCCCAAGAACGTGATATTTATGCTGGGTAATCTGATTTCAACCTCGGTGGTAATGTTAACCTTTTAAACTTACTCCCACAGAGTGTCACCAATGACACAAAATATGGATGCGGCTAGCATCCATAATTTGTGTCATTGGTGATACCTGTTAAAGGACTACATCATAACTTTTTGTTTATTGACATTTGTGGGAGTAAGTTTTAACACGGTTTCAATATCGACCTGCGTACATGTATGAATGTATATAGACAGATAGGTTGATATGCTTAGTTATTCCTTTTAATATTCTGCTTACCGACAGAAAATGTATTTTTGCAGAAATGGTTATTGTTGTTTTAAATAAAAAGGTACATGTCTATAACAGTTATGCCACATAATGTATACTCTGTAACCAATACTTACATTCCACGGATGAAGACATACGTAATTAAACAGAAATTATAGTCATAAGCGCATTCCATCACATAGCATAACTGTTTTAGACATGTACCTTTAAATATCAAAGAACAATATATATTTCTGCAAAAATAGATTTTCTTTAGATAAACAGAATAATGTTTGAAATGTATAACTAAGCATATCAACCTATCTATATACATACATGCAGGCAGATCGATATTAGAATTATGTAGTCAATGTTCAATATTTCGAGATGCCATGAGGCTGAAATTATTCTGTATTTTGCTGGGATTTTCGGCTTCGATTGCTACTATGTACATAACTCGAGTAGGTTTTTCATGAAGTCATGTGATACACACATTATGCTGATGGTAGAATTTAAGTTACGAAGAAAAAACAGCAATGCCCACCATTAATCAATGCAAAATTTCCTAATATCTGTAATTGAATACTGTAGCTTCTTAATTAACTCACTTGTTATATGGCGTTCTGCTGGCTGTTGTCTTCTAATAAAATAACGTGGCCTTCTAGCCATTTCACAGAGATCAAATGTTAAAGTGAAGGCATTATAATTTGAGAACAGTGGTTACAATTGGTTTCAGCATGATAATGAAATAAGATTACAACATTGTTGTCCTTTCTGTACGAAATACCGACATATTTCAAGTAGTATGTTTGTATGTATTTAGTGGTGTTTTACGACATCTCAGCACAAAAGCGGCTACGTAGAGCCAAATAAAGGTCAAGTTAGAAAAATGAATAACTGAACTGCCAAAAAAGCTAGAAAGTTAAACCCTTAGAAATAATGTCAAATTAAGTACAAGAAGATCAAATATAAAACGTAAAAATGTTAAAATTGTGTACAATGTACATAAAATAACAGATAAATGTAATACATGTAAAATTCTTAAAACACGATAAAAATGTGTTGTGTAAACCGCGTTCCCTTAAAAAGTCCAAGATTTTCTCGGTATGCTGTTGCGTTCCATTATTATCGTCTACATTTAACGTTTGTCTAATTTGGGTCAGTTGTGCAATACAATGGTGATCATATTCAGAGTATTCCATTGAATGTTGCTTAAAGAATGCTGCAGATAAGCAGACTTGATATAGTAAAAGAACAAAGTGATCAGAGAAAGAACCGAGATCCACAATATAACATTAGGAATCAGGATGTATATGTTGAATTGGTCCGGACATGTACTTAGAACGGAGAACACCACCCATCCTTATATGATACGTAAATCGACTACCATGGGCCAAAGATGCAGAGGAAGACAACTTAGGATTGGTAAATGGACTACCATGGCCCAAAGAAATACAGGAAGACAAATTAGGATACGGAAATGGACTACCATGGGCCAAAGAAATACAGGAAGACAAATTAGGATACGGAAATGGACTACAATGGGCCAAAGAAATACAGAAAGACAAATAATATTAGGCGACGAAGAAAGGATGACAAGCTGTAATTGTCATAAAGACCTGCTGTGAGATTAACCTGTTGGCAAAGAAAACACAACAGTTGTCAGAGCTGTTGTAGTCGAAAGAAAAACGACGATTAACAGGATGAAAATTAAAATGTAAAGAATACATACATTTTCACCACGATTTACTTTTAGGAGGTAGGGATGGGGTATTGTTGGTAGTATGTATGTATTTATATCCAGCCTTTCTAGTTAGAACATAATCGGACAATGGTCATTAAAACCCTATTTACATGGCGGTTCTTTTGTTGCTCTTTTTTTCTTTTATTGCTTTTTTCCATGCAAAGAACTTCCTTCCCTTGTTGCCTTATGGATGCGCTTTTCTTTTTTATTTAGGTGTGTTAGTTGTAAAAGTACGATTATAGATTTATATGTGTGTGTGTGCCTGTGTGTGTGTGCGCGGAGTGACAGAGACAGAGACATATAGACTGGAAGGTTTTCTTCTGTCTTTGGCATCATTAAAACTCAGAGAGAGAAAGAGTTTGGAAGGTTTTCTTTTGTCTTCGGTGTCATGAATATTCCAATAGCTATTACTGTTACCAATTCCTGTTTATAACTGATTGAAGGATTTGAACTGAAAATGGGTAGTTGTCTATTGATTAAGCCATGCTGTATGGAGGATATGGCAAAGTTTGGATGTTGTGCTCCTTCAGGAGGTCTTCACGATGGCGAATTTATGTGAGTTTCCGTTGTCATTGAGTAGACGGATACCTCAGGTACCGGAACGCAGACAGATGCTTCGGTAGTGTTCGACATCCATTGGCGACACTTTCGAGACATAAAAATGACCTTCCAGAAGGTGGGTCATATTCCATGGATTCTCGACCATCTTTTACACTATGAAACCACCTTAAATGTAAATCATATGACAGAGAATTACATCGGTAAACCTTATCCAAGTCGGCTTTGATATTAGTCAGACAGTACCCTATGAGCGCCTGATTTTACAGTATGCTCTTTGCTCAGTAGCAGAATTGTTTTCCTTATCTGGCATTTTTTTTAGGTCACTATCATTTACTTGTCCTACATCACACGCATATGTCTGCAACTGTCAGGGGTTCTGTACGTGGAGCTGCAGATCATTTTATACAACGTATTTTTGTCTATCGATCGGTGTTAATTTATTGAAAGGTTAAAAGAAACGTAAAAGTTATAACAAAGTAGTAAGAAGTTTTCAAATACCACTCGTATATATATATAATATATATAATATATATATATATATATATATATATATATATATATATATATATATGTATATATATATATATATATATATATATATATATATATATATATATATATATATATATATATATATATATATACAACAAAATTGTAGCGGCGCAATTACAAAACATTTTCAAAACGTTTCGAGGAAATCAAGCTCTTCATCCAGTGGGAAAAACAACTTTCATTTACAAAACAAACACTAAACTCAAATGCCGAGGTGAAAAGCCGGGACAATTACATGTTTGAATGACATAATCTACAAGCAATAGTTCAATAATGTGAAAACGTAAGAAGAAACAATTGAAAAACGGTCCGAAAATAAGTAAAGCACAAGTCTGTTTCGTGTTGTTGTCAGATTTAGCAAACTTGTATAATAATAGTCAAAGATGGTGTGATCTGTATAATTATGTCTTAATCGTACGGAGAATCAATTTGTTTTGACCAACTTCCAGGCTGAAGACAATGCACGGATACCATGCGTGGAAAATCAACGCCATATTAGACCTTATACTACAATATGTACTAAACATATTATATCACGATAAAGTTATGCTTCGGTAGTTAAAGAAATATGTCATGAGAATGTTTTAGCGGGATACTGAACAAAAGAAGGTACTAATACTACTACTACTACTAATAATAATAATAATAACAATAATAATAATTCATATAAAGAGTAATGGAATTCACCCAAATACGGGTGATAAACTGGTGCCTGACTGGAATTTTGACAAGATATCATTCAGAAGGTTACATTTTTCAGTTTGGCATTGTTTTCCATGGGTTTTCAGTTGCAGTATCCAGTATCATTCCTTACGTGTGTACGTTCGATATAGGTGCACCCCGGGTTAAGCTCAATCAGTAGCATCTCAAAGGACTCAATTTCTAGTTGAGCTGTGGTGATTGTCGAGTTTCGCGTTGATTTTGCTGCGAATGTGGCTCTTGTGGTTACTGATTCGTTTTCTGAACTCAACCGTTTCGCTAATATAGATGGGTTAAAATCTTGACTAAATATTCATTAGGATGAGAAGTACTAGGAGAGAGAGATACGTGAGTACACTGATAGATAGATAGATAGATAGATAGATAGATAGATAGATAGATAGATAGATAGATAGGTATATAGATAAACAAACAAAATGAAATATCAATGAACTGTTTTTCAGAAATGGATGTAAGTTTGCATAATAAATACTAAAATATTTTTGTATCTCAGTTATGGTTATCAGCTCATTGATGTCTCTAAAATACATCAATACCATAGAAATAATACCTCATTTAATGTGAGATTGTTCCAGGCCCAATCTCTTTTTTAGTCATTGTATCAGTAAATTTTATCTTCTTAGGAAACGATTTTAATCTTTATTGCCAACATATTCCCTCAAAAATATCTTGTATTTTATTTCTATAAACATGCCTTGAAAGCTACTCCATTCCTTGCGCAAGTTATTGCTACAACTTACCTCATGAAATGAGTCAAAGTATGTTTGGCATACTATTTTACGGTTCTATTGAAATTTTAACTATGGAACTAACTGAGGATACGAAAATATGATTAGAATCTACCTGATATATACTTAACTTTGCACTTTATATTCTGTATTTTGTATGTTTATATTTTATCCATAACATACTATTAATTATTTAGTTGTTTTGCGCACTTGAAATTAAAACAGGCACAAATTCAATGGATTTGTCTTTGAAGAAATAACGCTTTCTCTGGCAGACGTTGCAGGTGGTTTTAAAGGAAAGGGTTTAATTGAATAAATATTTACCCATGTGGTGATATAATTTGCAAACTAAAAAGTCTACCACGCAAGATTTGTTTCAACCACAATACTCAATGCTATCTTCAAAAGTACTCATCCTTTATATTTTCAGGATTCAAATAATTGTATTCTACTCTGCCCGACAAAAGTCTCGACTAAATATCCACATAAATCTGTACATTATGCTACACTATAAACTAAATATCCACATAAATCTGTACATTCTGCTACACTGTAAACTAAATATCCACATATATCAGTACATACTGCTTCACTGCAAACTATGCGTAAAATCATGTGAGTAATGTTATGTTTGACAAGTTTGACTAATGATGTTCTCAGGATGTAATCAAGAACAATTTATAAGTGCAATAAATTTATGGCATTCAATTGTTGTTGAAAGACCAATCATATTCTATGCCAAATTAATGCAGAGAATGTATGATCTTGTGAAGTTTCGTTCCAAGCTTCTTTGACAGCTTAATATCGGATAATTTAGAGAGTTAAATATATAACCGCAGCGGACAACGAAATTCATTACCAGATACAAACTTTAATGTATTTCACTTAGTATGTGAGAAAGCTCTGCAAAGTAGTGCACAAGCTGGTTTAAAAACGTAAAAGTGTTCTAAATGTTTACTATGGCAACTGAAAGTAGTCTCAGAATGATATTTTTTGTTATAGGTGTTTTATCCGCGGTTAAGATGTGATATTCCAAAGGGTATCAAGAGGGGAAGTTTCACAACTTTATGTTGATATTCCTATTGTAACTGTGAATGTAAATAAATCTTGAAACTTTATGTATCTGACGAATGCATTGTATTACATATTATCGTATTATAAAAGTAGTTTTTCTCGTTCTATGCAACTTAAAGAAGACTAATGAACTACTGTGCACGAAATTAATGCCAGGGGATATTTCATTTTATAATTGTGTATTTATATAAGTTTATGAATTGATCTACGACATATTTCTGGCAATTCAAATTATCGCGTGAGTGCATGTCATGTGTATAGTAGTTTGATATTGACAAGGTAAAAAAAGTAGAAAAAATGTATTGGCCTATAAGTTCTAAATCATACGTAAATACTAACGAAATATGAATGTTTTGTCCATAAAACCGGCCTGTAACGAACAGACATTCTTCTACACGGGATTAGATGCATAGATTTAATTTAAATTAGGATTTAAATCAGCACTTTGTCATGTCGCAACATTTTAACTAGTTAGGAACGAGTTTTCTCTACATGTAATTTTCTTGATATGTAATATCATTTGAGCTCGTTGTTTCTTAGTAAAACGAAGCCATAAGAAGTTCACAATATTTTCCTAATAAAAGCCAACATAATTTTGCACAAATACAGTCAGTGTTAATAGACATAAAATACCTTAATCGTGGGCTTGCATCCTGAACAAAGCTGAAAACAGTTTAATTGTGGGCTTGCTCTCCTGGACAAAGCCGAAAACAGCTTAATAGTGGCTTTGCATCCTGGACAAAGAAGAAAGTATGCTGTGGCTAATATACATATTGCTACTGTCAATAATACGATAAAACTAGCTGCTAAAATTTTCATTCAAATCCTCGCTAGATTTAATTAAAATTATCTTCAGATACACAACCGTCTATTTAAATATACCTTGGTTAATTAAATCTGTTTAGATAATAATATGAATATGCTTTGGTTTTAAAGATTCTGATCCAGATTAAGAATTAAAATCTTATTTTTTCCACTATAAATCATCCCTGTCGTTTCATGCGTATAACCAGCCGATTTGCTCTTACCACAAACCTGAAACAGATTCAGAAGTCTCTTCCCTTTTCACTGCAAGTCTTAAGTGCCGTTTATTTACATTTTCTTTTATTTTTAGAAAATCTTTAATTGATTTATATTTGTTGAGCCACCAGTTTAAAACATGAAAGTACTCATGGTCTGATCTTTATGCTGATTTTACTGTACTAGATCATAAGTAACTAAAGTACTTCGTTGCTGTTGTTGTAATCTGTTGTTCTGATAAGCCTAAATTTTGACTTTTTATTAGTTTGTGAAGAAACACAGCAGAAAAGACAAATGAAGCATTTCATTTGCATCCTATAGACAAATGATCTCGTCATGAAGAGAAAGGAATCAAGTTAACATACAAAGTAAATGATTACAGGTAGCAGAACGTATTGGTGTTAACTTGATTGTTTTATGCAAGTTAACTAATTAACTATATTAGCTTCACTCAATTTGTCTAAACAATTCCAAAGTCTGAGATAAAACAAATCTGAGTTGACCCTTTCAATGTATAAAGGTATTTTCTACCACGTATCCTTGAGTTTTATATCTCCCCACTTGTGGTAAAATACCGTCAAATGGGTCCGGCCCGAGGATGTAAGGCGTAATTATCACTTTGAATTATGAATGCATTAGATAATATGTAAGCCTATCTCGCACAAGAAAAATATGCATATAATGTACCAGAAAAAAGCTTTGTGCAATTTTAATTTTTATGACTACGTCCCAGAACACACATGCACATGAGAGTAACTTGCAACTTTACCGCCCTGTTATGTCCATCAAATAAGCTTAAACAGTGCCGTTGCGAGTAAGCAATACAATATATTATATGTTGTATATCTTGTAGATACTAAACCGTTAGATAAGCATAATTTAAAAGTTTAAAAGTATGAAAAAACTTTTGACAACAGCGTCTCCACGAAAACCATTTTTTACGAAGGTGCAAATGGTTACAAGATTCAGCGGCACGTCAACAACTTGTGCTAAAATAACTATTGAATCACTGAGGATAACGGATCGTCACCTGCAAACATAACTTTGTTTAATTCTGAAGATAATCATTGTTAAGAGTGATATGTGGTTTGAGTCCTTCATATGAAATATGTGGAAAGCATAATGCTTCGTCAAATGTCATTTGTATACTCCTTTTCCTTTTGGAAACACCGCAATAAATTATTTAATTACCAGCAAGATTTTCACAGATACACATACTATAAGACCGTATCTGTGTGTGTAGGAACTCGATTGTCAAAATTCTTTCTCCATTTTCCCAAATAATTACAATTGTATTTGCCCCTTTAGACGGCAGATCACACTCACATGCAAAATACATTAAATAATTTCCTTTTTAAGTTATAATCGTCATTACAAGTAAGTTATGGTGTATTCACATAAAAGTCAGAGCGACAAACAGAGGAAGAATTTACACAGAATCAACACACTACCTATAACTGTATATCTTGTACTCAGAATAAACCTATTAAGTATGTCAAATGTACATTGGGTGATCTATTCATCTTTAACAAGTAACATGAAGTAAACTTTTTTCTTTCTAAGCGTTTTGTGCGATAATCAGTTTGGGGTATAGTCCTGAATGACTCAATCTACCTTGATCAGCTGTTTGATTTAAGACAGATACCTTGTCGAACTATGGACAGCTGTGTGTTCTAAGACAGGCACCTTGTCGAACTCCTACACGCCTCTTAAATTTCCGGCTCGTTAACTCCATATTTAGACACGCGCGCCAGGTCGTAGGCAGAAAAGAATATCTGAATATTAATTAGGTCACGATATAAAACTACGCGTGACGTATGATGCTTGCTTCAGTTTATTAAGAGAGGGATATATATATATAAGTCCAAGTAAGAAAAGTTCCTTGGAAACAATGAAGGTGCCAAACTTTGACTTCAGGATGAAAACAACAATTTTGAGCATTTTCTTCTGTATCATTATGGTTGCAAATGGGAATCTTTTTGCTACACAGGTATGTTAATTATATCATTTTGCACGTTCTTGTATCGTTAGCCAAGTTCATCAGACGAACATTTCCAAGGGATCTTTAGTCTTGTAATTTCTTCATTTCTTCGAAACTACTTACCAGCACGTCTTTAACTGTGATGAATCAATACAGCATAATTGGAGGGAAAAAGATTCAAAAATAAAGTTTATTTACACACCATATTGCATAAACACGTGGCATACACATCAGGTTTCACTCAAGTTATTTTAAAACAAAAGCCTCGTCAGACCTACAGACGCGTATATAGTGTGATCTATTTTGTTTAAATGCTTATACTTGCTACGTCATTTCATGTTGATTTCAAAATGTTTAAACAACATTGATAAAGACAAAAAGAACTGAACACAAGGAAAAGTGTGTGATCATCTGGGATTTTCTTCTTTATACATTTATAACGTCGTGGATTGCAGTGAGTTCGACAATTAAACATCAGTGTTAATTTATGTTGTCCGCAAAAATCAACTTTGGTATAAATACAGAAAAATCCTAAGTTAAAATTTCATCTTTTTAAATTTCGTTCTTTTTAGCAAACATTCTCTAAGGCCTTTTTGTTGACTATTCGTTTAATCAAATCGTTTGTAAAGGATGTGCATATATTAGTAGAAGAGTCTCATTACTTTATCATTCTTTCCGCAATTTCCGTTTTATTTTATTTATACGTTTGGCTAATGCCAGTAAGAAAATGCTGTCAGTCCTGTATATGTATGTTCCAATACATATTAATGTTGTCAGTCTTCAGTCCTGTATATGTATGTTCAAATATATATTAATGTGGTCAGTCCTGTCGATGTATGTTATAATACATATTAATGTTGTCAGTCATGTATATGTATGTTCCAATACATATTAATCAAAACACTGACATAAAAAGTATGCGCTAAAAACGTAAATTCATCACGCCAACGAGGCCACCTGTTGTTATGTGTCTCAATTACAAGGGTGTTTAGAAGATATATTTCTTTTATATTTGTCCTAAAGTGGGCTAATATTTACACCCACTGAGAGTTAATGTCCCTTGGACTGTAAATAAGATGCAAAAATCAAATAACCTCTTATTTTTCATTTTGTTCTTGTACTTAACAATATTCGATGTTTTCTTATCATGTTTCGCATCCTCCGGAACTTAAATTTCATAATTTGAATATGGTTTGGCTTATGTAAGATCATTATGGTAAAGTTGCCAATTAAAGAGTTCTATGTCCAACCACCGGGTACATGATTAAAGTGTGAAATAGAAGACAATTGGGTGCTTAGATGTAATTCACTTTAATATCGACCCCATTATAACAGTTAAAATGATAAATTCAAATATAAGTGTCTATTCAAATCTAGAAACGCAGAAATAAATTTGGGGTTTTACCTTGATTTTTTAGGCTTCTGCAGGGTCAAGAAGACATTTTATGATTCTTCAACCTCTCAGACTCATCACTTCCGTCTCAGCGTCAGGTGCATCCAGACATATTTCATCCTCAGGTCTGGGTGGAACCGTAAATGGGTAAGTCTATATTTCAACTAAAGGATGTTATTGAATTGAATGTCATAAGTAACATATTTTAAATATGTATAAATTGCATTGCAGTCATGTAGAATTGACAGAGTCGGCATAAACGTTACAAAATTTATTTTAATCTGCATTGCTAAAATGATGTAACATGTATAGAGTGATTGTATGATATTTCATGACTATTAATGGACGTATATCTTAGCTTCGCATTGCAAACAGTAGTTAGTAGTTATACCTTACAGGTATTCGAATGCGTTCATTTTTAATGCTTGTAATCATTCTGGAAGCACTGTTCGGTCAAGTATATATACACCTACAAACCATAGGATCTGTGTATATAAATGTATGCTGTATATCCTGGGATAGATATCTTGAGATAGGCACGGTCATAAGATAAATGTTACGTGTGTCTTGGAACACTTTGAAACGGCACATAATATACATCTTGTCTAATTTTAATAAAAGATTCGACATACATCATGAAATTGGTTCATGGGAGTGCGTCTATATTGTTTGTTTATTTGTTTCAGTAATTATCCATTGTTGCCGATGATAGACATCAGAAACAACCACTTCAGGTCAACTGACGTACTGTCTGCCCCAGTTACAGGTAGCCATATGACCAATGGTCATGTTAAGAGCATTCAGCACAACAAATCACTCACACATGTAGATAACTCCAGCAATGCAGTAAATAAGGGAAGCCAGGTGTTTACTGATTCTCGTTGGAGTACCGAAAATAATAGCTCAAGAAACGTCAAGCAGACAGTTATAATAGCCAATACAGCCAACATTATCACCCAGCATCCAGGAGACAATAACGTAATGCCATCTCGCCAGTCACCGAGCTCAGTTGTTATAAATAATAACAACGTACACGGCAACGGTGTAATGAACAATAACAGAGCTCATGGAGGAAGTTCAATAGTGAATGATATCAGGAACAATATCAGACCATTACAGAGGATTCTCCCCGAGAATTCTTCCAAAACTCATACACCAAGTGATGCCTTGCCGTCGCCTTCAGCAAGATCACAACCAGTCCAAACTATCCATATATCCTCCGCCTCTTCATCTGCTAATGTGATAACAAACACGGGGCCAGGGAGTCCTAATTTGCAAATACATGGACAGGAAGGTACGCGCAGACAAATGAATAGTGATCAATCTCACCAACAGCATACACCCAGATCTGACCCGACTGTGGAACAAAATGCAACACTTCTTGCTGTGGCTATAACCAAAGCAATTTTGCAGTATCCGGAAACTAGAACAATGCTTGGACAGCCTCGTACTAATATAAATAGAATCCAGTCTTTAGTATCATCACTGTTCACTGAAGCACAAGTTCACAATAATTTGTCATCTGCTAGTGCAGAGTCATCAATTCTACTACAAAATACTCTACCAGTGGCATCAACTGCACAATCTGCATCCTCCAATACTAGCTTCATCGATTCATTCACTCCGCATACCAGTCTGTCTCCGTGGGAACCTCCTCAAAACCAAAATATACCACATGGACAACATCCTCCTGATGCTAGAAATAACCAACGTGGGCCTGTAGGAACGGAAGCTAGCATACATCATTCTGTACCGCGTTGGCCCATTCATTCGATAAACCAGAATGGTCAAGTAAATATGACGGACAATTTACCAACCACCAATGCCATTTCAAACAATGGCAACATCAATGTAATGGCAAGACTTCCCTCCAATGCAGGAACTTTTGGAATTCCAACTTTTAACGGACATGGGACAATAGGTAGTCAACATTCAAACATCGTTCATAGTCACACAAATATAGATATACGACCAAGTATACATATCAACCCAGCAAGCAATAGTGGCTTTCGTCCAATTACAACTGCTCCTTCTTGGATAATTGGGGGACCATACAAAAGCGTTACGCAGGATCGTAATCCGTCTATTCATTCAAATATTCCGAGTAGCAATTTCATTAGTGGACCACCAGCAACTAATTCTCCTCTTCATCGTCAAGGGAACCAAGGAACCTCTTCACCTATGCACCTACATCCTCACGCTCACTTAAAAAATCTACACAATCAATCAATCGATTTGTACGGCACAGCAATAACAAGCATACTTTCACTTCTTAATATCTTGGGTAATACAACTTTACACAGAAGCCCAACTCAAACACAACCATCTTTACCAATTGGTCATCTTCCAGGCACTTCTGCTCAAGGACAAATGACATTTTTCGGCGGTGCTCATGGACATGGCAGCACAGCAGGCCCACTTACTCACCCTCACAAAAATTCTGGTGGGCATCAAGCAGCTGGGCCACTTAATCATGGCCGTAGTAATTCCAATGGTAATCAACAAGGCAATCTGACAGGGCTACGTGATCCTGTTCTCAGCCAATCAAGTGCCAATCAACCCTTTGGGAAACTTAATCATGGCCATATTAATTCCAATGGTAATCAGCAAAGCAATCCGGCATGGCCACATGATCCAGTTCACAGCCATTCAAGTGTCAACCTACCGTCTGGCCCACTTAATCATGGCAATAGTAATTTCAATGGTCATCAGCAGGGCAATTCGATAATGCCACGTGATCCTGTTCACAGCCATTCAAGTGCCAATCAATCCTCTTGGAAACATAATCATGGTCATAGTAATTCCAATGGTCATCAACAAGGCAATCCGTCAGGGCTACATGATCCTGTTTACAACTATTCAAGTGTCAATCAAGTGACTGAGCCATTTAGTCATGGTCATAGTAATTCCAATGGTCATCAACAAGGCAATCCGGCAGGGCCTCATGATTATTTTCACAGCCAATCAAGTGCCAATCAACCGACCGGGCCTCTTCATCATGGCCATAGTAAGTCTAACAGTCATCAACAAGGCAATCCGGCATGGCCACATGACCCTGTTCACAGCCATTCAAGTCTCAACCAACCGCCTGTGCCACATAGCCATGGCCATAGTAATTTTAATGGTCATCAACAAGGTAATCTAGCAGGGCCACATGATCCTGTTAACAGCCATTCAAGTGTCAACCAACCGACTGGGCCACTTAATCATGGCCATAGTAATTCCAATAGTCATCAACAAGGCAATCCGTCAAGGCCACTTGATCCTGGTCACAGCCATTCAAGTGTCAATCAACCGCATTGGCAACTTGATCACGCCAGTGAAAATCAACATGGTATCCAGGCTGGACAAGCTGACCATTTTAGATTGCCAGATCATCAGATTTATTTAGATACTTCGAGTCAAATGCAGGTCCAGATGGCCATGCGGAACGAAATTAACTCTCAACTTAACCATGACATCCAAGATCTGATTCTACGGGAAATGCAAGGTCATTCCCCTTCAAACACAAATTTTAATATGGGTACACATGTCAGTGATCAGCATCCTACACATCCAAGACCTCAAAGATCAATAGAAACTACCATGGATGGCTTTATCGGTAGATATGACTCTCTGAAGAGAATGAAAAGAGCAGCTTTAAATCGAATCAACAAATCCGCCCCAAACTCCGGTACCAGTAACGCTGGTAGTGGAAATGTAGGCACATTTCAAAGTTCACATCAACAGACAAAGAATGGAAAATCAGGAGATCATGTATCGAATCCCACTAGAGAACTTTATACGCCGCTAATAAATGACGTCCCACTAACATGGCCACAGGATTTCAAAATTTTCCACGTCGAACAACCAGGAGGAACATCACAACTCATCATAGAAGCTGGAAAAGGCAACATGAAGAAGAAGTATACGGTATCTGCCCACTCTAAACGTCTAAATCCAACAAAGACTTTACCTCAACTTAAACCACTAAAAAACCTTCAAAGACTTACGTCAAATCTTAAGCCCACGACTACACAAACACCCAATGTAACAACAGAAGAACCTGCAGAATACGAAGCCATATGAAATGCTTCTGTTGACTTTTAATTTAAAATTTGGTGGAAGGACTTACAAAGTACTTGTCTATCATGAATCCTGAAAGATTAATTTCCAGTGTAAAGACCAATCAACATATCAATCTAATAAATTTTCCTTCAGTAACAATGTACTTAATTAAGAAAGCAACTAAAAGTTGTAGGCATTTTGAACCTCATATTTGCTGCATTTACAGTCGTTGTGTCTCAAGTACCACTGAAGGAAGCGTGTTATAAAGTAGCTAAGAAATGTTTAACCTTGTGAAAGCGCTGCCTTCATTAAAAGTTGGCTGGTAAACGCCTTTAGAAAGACAACGATTCATTTTTATTGATGTGCCAATTTCCTTTGCATCAAGTGGCATTTTTCAAGTTTAGTTCTTTAAGATGGTTGTGTCTTCTTACACAATAACAATTCAGGAACTTGACTCTAACGCTAAGGATTGTGAGATTATTTCTGCGTCTGTATGGTTAAAATTAGAATACTTCTTGATGTCAATTACCGAATCGATCCGTGTATATTCAGTATCCTGGTGCGAGAAACGTACATCCAAATCTGACATGGCGTAATGCGCAGAGAAATCAGGTACTACCTGGTTCTCACTCAATCAAAAGTAGAATGTAGAACGTAGACCTATCACTACCAAATCATTATGCGACGGCAAAGCTGGGTCTGTGGATTTTTCAGTTTGTCGGACTTCAAGCATGAGTAAGAACATTACACTTGGTCTGACATGCTGAAATAGACAGTTGTTTTGATAATTTTTGAGAGATTAGGGAGGTTGACAACTTGAACTGTTGTGTACCAAAATAGCACAACCTCTCCCATGCTATAATTGTTAATGACAGCCTATTGTTGATTTGTAATGTCATATTTAGTTGGTTATATGTTTGCATCCTCTTGCAAGATTTTCTCGACAACCAATAAACATATACGCTGTACTACCTCCTTCAAACTAGTGTAAATTACAACACTAACGGGATACTTTGTCTCACAGAAACGAAAATTAGTGTAAAACGTATTTTGTTTCGTTGTAGATATTAACAACATCATTTTTAATGCGACATAAATTCTCTGATTTGGACGAATAAGACAAGGAGAGCAAGGGTGAATCAGTAGAGCATGATTAATGTAATCATTTGACAGGGGCTTCGTTATCATTTTGTACAAGCTTGTCTTTTCTTACGCAAATGAGAACGGTTTGAGGCACTAGCGTTTCAAACAGGTCTGCTTACTTAATTTCGTTTCATGATGTGTATAGCTCCCTTAATTTAGTAGATAATTTCTCGATAATTTGTCTTTGTTCATGACAATTTCCGTTCAGAGTTTTGAGGCGAATATTTTTAAAAGACATGACTTTTTTCGGAAATCTTCATGACTGTCACATAACAATAGTCTTATCCAAATTGATAACCAAATATTTAAACTGCACTATTGTTCTCTTGCAAAAGAAAACAAAAAGCTCTAACCAGTGTGTTTAGAATTGCAAACTAAAAGCTAGTAAGACTGAATTCAGCATCTCTCTTGCTATGCCTTTGAGAAAAGGGGTTACAACACAAACATATTACATGCATAGGGCCTTGGAAAGGAATATTCTTGTTTGAATTTCAGTAACGCAAGCAAAGGAAAACAGGCGATTTTTGCTGTACTCTGACTGATTAAGCTTTTCATTTTAGTATCAACAAAACACTATAGATATTGTTCTACAAATCTTATCTTCTTTGTCATCGTCGATATTGTCAGTTCTAGTTGTTTAGTGATGAATGTACTTCATATAATGTCGCGTAAATCCGTTTGTACGAAACTGAAGTTTTTAGCTATTATTTAAACATATGCATGAACAAAATGCAGTCTCACACTTAGAAAGAATGACATTTTCTTTGCGTAAAGTATGATATTACTGATGTTTGAAACAAATAAAAAGATTGTAGATACGAAATGAATTTCGTATACTGGAATACTGGATTTTAGTTTACATTGAAACTTATAATAATGGCGATTCGTCAACTGTCATTTTGTGTTGTGTATGGTATGTTAATTATAAATGACCTATTTAACACCTACCTTCCATAAGTCATGTTCCTATGCCTCTGGAGGTAATATTTGTATATAATCGATATGTCATAAAAGGTATATATTACATGACCTTTTATTCAAAGTGACTAGCACGTGAATAATTTTGAAATATTTAACTTTCTTTAACTTGTTTCCGTCGATTACTGTGGCTACCAATACAAAACGTATTCTGTATTTTAAAGGAATCATTACATATAATAAATTGTAAGTTTCTAAACAACCTTCCTCCAGAATATATCTTGGACCAAAGCGTATTAAGAGACATCATATACTGAACTCAATCTTAAATCGATCACTAATATTGAAGTCCAGATTCCGAGTTCGTGAAATAACAATTTCAACAACTCTTTTAGAATATAATCAACTTCAAGGTGATGTCACGTAAAGAATCTAAAGAATCTAACGGCAGAAGATATATATATATATATATATATATATATGTATATATATATATATATATATATATATATATATATATATATATATATATATATACATATATATATATATATATATGGTTTAAATGTGTGAGTGGGTGTCAGAGTATACCAGAATATGTCTATGTCTATCTGGTTTTATCATAATGTAACCTGTCAATATGTTGAGATCCACGTTGTAGATGGACCTTTCATGATCAAATCATGTTATCCTCGTTAAATAAAGATTATTATTATTATTGTCGTTGTTGTTGTTGTTGTTGTTATTATTATTATTATTATTACTATTATTATTTCATTGACAGAAATATTTGTGGCAACCACTTTGTTTTGTTATTCTAAGACTCTTTAATGCAACAAATTTGATTTCCTCCTCGGACACTGTAATTTTGGCACAAAATCCACTAGCCTGAAAAGAATAATTATTTTACTTGGCAGTAGGCAAGCGGATCATCAATGCATTTAATCATAACGTTGGGCTCGTCAGAAAAGCGGGCTTCACTTATTCATGCATTTTCTAAGTTTCACAGACAAAGGTAACGCGGGCTTTGTTTTCTTGCTTGATTAAAACTTAAAACTTGCAAACAAAGAGGAGACAGTGTGGCAAGATTTGATGTGAGACATAGAAAAGCATTGCAGAATTTTGTTTCTAGGTTGAAAAGCCTATTTCCGTTTGATGACTTGATATTATCTATGATTATTTTTACTTTCGGATTCATATTTTAAAATGTATAATTTGTGTTCCCTTTCTTTCTCTGTTCATTTCTATATTCAACAACTTACCAGACGGTATTTATTTATCTATTTTCTGTTACTGTGTTCAGATTAAACACCCACCCACCCACCCCCACACACACATGAATCCCTTCTTCTTCTTCTCCCAGTCCAAAATCTTTCACTTTCTCATAAAACATTTACACACTGGCCTTCCTGTTTTATCTTAATTCACCTAAGTTATTTGTCTATATTCTTATATATCTATATAGATCTTCAGATGCAACTGGGTCATTTAGAGGCAACAAGCGCGGTACATACTCGCTTATCTGACAATCGCTTTTATTCGCACACATTACCGGAAACCGTTTGTGTAAGGTCTCTTTCTCTCTCTCTCTCTCTCTCTCTCTCTCTCTCTATGGAGAGAGAGAGAGAGACAGAGAGAGACAGAGTAATTATTCAGTCACCGACAAATACTGAAGTATATTCAACAATTTTATTCTCTAAATAAGGGGAATAAATAACAAAGATATTCGAATGTTAGATAAGCAACACGGACCAAATACATAGCGTGTTACCCAGTCATTTACAACGATGAAATCAATCATTCATATTTTTTGTTAGAGGACTAATCAGGTAAAAAAACTTTTATGGACCTAATTGAGAAAGGGAAACACATATTCTTCTTATCTGATGCGTTGCAATAAGGACAAGAAAAAAAAAGTAACATATTAAACCTTAACACCACATGATACTAAAGAGTAACATTTTCCCTTGTACGTTTCAATATATTAGTTTTTGAAACATCACACATTCGCTAGTAAATAAAAAAATGTTTTGAGAGCTTCGGAGTTTTACAGAATTTTTCTTGAATCAAGTTTGCAAGAATCTTCTTGAATTTTCATCATGAATTTATTAAAGTATTGCACTATCAGTCATAAGCAGCGTACATCCAGCCCATCCAGCCATTCATATACACATACCTTGAAAAGTAGAAAGTTGATTTTAACTCCAATCTCCCCGTCCTCCAAGTCCTCCTGTTTTTACTTACCGCGATCTTTGATTGCAATTATATATATATATATATATATATATATATATATATATATATATATATATATATATATATATATATATATATATATATTCGCAATTACATATTTTAGACAGGATCCGAACCAAAGCCATATCTGCAATATATATGATATTTTGTTGAACGGAGGTAAAATTCAGCTACTCCTCCCCCTTACGAGAAAATGCATGTCTTTAATTTCTATTTTTTAACTTCAAATTAAAAGCTTGTGCATGAAAACTGCCTTTCCTTGTCTGTTGAAGTCCAATATACTAGCTTCAGTTAGTAACTAATAGATACGAAAATCCTTTTTCATAGCTGCATTATTCAAATAAACTGGATGCATGATCATTATACTCGTATGCTCTGAAAATTTTTTTGTCTTAAGAAAAAGAAACAAAAAGCAACATCTCAAGAGAGAGAAGAAAAGAAAAGACGAATAATAGAAAGTTAACAATGGCCTTAAAGTATGTATGTATGTATGTATGTATGTATGTATGTATGTATGTATGTATGTATGTATGTATGTGTACACGTATATATGTATGTGTGCATGTTGGCTGTTTGGTCGTTTTCTTTTATTTAAGTATAAATGATTAAATTAATGAATCACTGAGTGAGTGAATGAATTAGGGATGAATAATTGAAACGTTAGGTATATTTATAATGTTATTATTTGGTAATTATAAATAACATCCAATTGCCATAGAGTATCCGTAACACAGACCATTAGGAAACCACCAGCCAGCTACCTATCCACCAAGAAATCTCCAAAAGGAAATGGGTGTGGATCGGGCATACACTTAGAAAGCCGCCAAACAACATCACTAGACAGGACCTAGAATTGAGCCTCCAGGCAAGAGAAAGGTAGGCAGACCAAGGAAGACCTGGCGCAGGTCGGTTGAAGAAGAGATCAAGGCTGCCAGAACTACATGGGCCGAACTGAAGAGGACAGCCCAGACCCGGGCCCGCTGGCGAAGCGTAGTCAAGGTCCCAAAAGTCGAAACAAACCACAAATCTTTAACAATCGAAGAAGCACCGAAAAACGTTTTAGGTTAACTACATGTACATCTGTACCATAAAGCGGGAATAACACTCTCACAACAACAAAAAATATAAAAAAAATCTTGGGTTTATCAATCAATTGGCGTTCTTCTGGACATATTACCATAGAAAGGTTTTCAAGTACATGAATGAATGGATTGTTATGGTAACCTAAAATCTAATATATAGTTAAAGGGTCACGTCGTCCTGTGATTCACTTTTACTATTTATTATAGCAAGAGTGTTCTCATAGACTGTTAGAGATCATTCATACTGTAAGATTGATGAATACACGGTCAATATACGTCCTGCCAATACCAAGAAAAGATAGCTACCTCATGAGGTTATATATGTATGCACATATCGGTATTTAGATGAACATTTCAGATTGTCTGTTAAACGTGTTTTTGAGTGTCAATGCCCTCTAGGAATCAGCACCTAAGGATTAAGCACGACGCATTTAATTACGATGCATTGGATGGTTTAAATTTACTTTAACCGAATACAATGCACAAAGCATTCCAAAGGGAAATAACTCCTCAAGTTAATTCAACGGCATTGACTAGTGCTCATCAATATATCAATGAACAAAACCACGTTAAACGCAGAGAAAAGCAACATTCTGCTCTTATACCTGCAGCCATGAACTGATTAACTGTGTATGTGATTCTGTTCTTTTTTTCTGTTTTCCTTTTCTGACTTTCAAAATCATGTCGCATAATCAGCTGTTTTTAGCATCGAAGAAATGTCACAAGCCCTCACGCTGATCGGTTTTCCGGAATGAGCAATCTGAGCCACTTTTACAACCTTCAAAATAGCAAATTGAAAGAAAAGAAAGAAAGAAGTAATTGTTTACATAGATGAAGAAACATCTGATTCCATGTAAAGAAAATTGAACTGATTTCCACTGTCAGCTGTTCCTTAGAAATATACGTGTATTAGTTCTCGTCAGGGGCATTTTCTGATCAATCAAAGTCTTGGGAAAAGTCTACTTTCGTCAACACCCGTGCCTAAAATGTCTCCAGGATATATCATTAGTAAAGGGATTCTCATCAATGAAAATGAAAACAAATCTAATTAAAACTGTAAAATGAACAAATCCAGTACCGATTTATTGCGCAGAGAGAGAGAGAGAGAGAGAGAGAGAGAGAGAGAGAGAGATAGGCACAGACAGACAGACAGACATAGACAGAGAGAGTTTATTGACATTCCAATCAGTGTCACGGAAAAGAACCAGGTTTACAAGAAACCTAAATCAGTGAGGAGACATACTGAAAAGCATCCTTGACCGTCCTACTATAAGTGTTTTTAATTTTAGAAAGATGGAGACAATTATTTTATTTGTTTTTTTTCAGAAGCCACTATCGATCTTATTGGAGATTTGTAGTATTCTTCAAGCGAGAAATTAGCCTTACCAACCCTTTATGATAATGGATTAGCTGTTCACGAATATCGATCGCAAACAAGGGACCTAAGACTATAAGCAATGAATTGTGTCTTTAACTGCATCAGGAAAATTGTCGAGAAAAGTGGATATACATGAATGAAGTTAAGTCTTGTATAGTTGTTTTCAAACAAAATATGATGTACGCATCGGCGAAACTGACTTTAGTTTGTTAGCCAGACAGCATCAATCGACCTTCTCCCGCTCCCAACAAGTCTCTATCTCCACCTTCTCTCCCCCCCCCCATCGCTCTCTCTCTCTCTCTCTCTCTGTCTCTGTCTCTGTCTGTCTCTCTCTCTCTCTCTCTCTCTCTCTCTCTCTCTCTCTCTCTCTCTCTCTCTCTCACACACACAAACACACAGCATACGAATGATCGATTTGTCGACGTGGTAATGTTGAAAGACTTCAGAGTGTGCACTGAGTACACTTGACTTCGCAAAACTTTCTCGGTGTTTACTGACAATGTTCCCTGTACACAGAGTTATCGTGCAAAAGTGCAATTAAGGAGCCAACTTGTATAACAAAGGGAAACATCTGCGACAGTAGCGAAGATGGTGGCATGTTCAGAAATCACCCCGTTTGGTTCCAACAATGAGTGCGCAAAATGTTTGATCGGCATGTATATGAATCAAGACATAAAACTGTGTCAAAATACTGTACGTTGATGCGCAACTGAATATACCGTAAATTTAATACCCCTTAAACACCAACCAAAGTCAAAGAGAGGAGCCGTGGATGTTGTCTTATTTTGGAGTACAAGCGCCGTAGGAATGTAAAGCTTGTAGTCCCGGCAGCCATGCTGGTGAACCGTGCTTTTGCGTCTATACAACGTTTTATTGCTGATACTACATTAAAAGCGCATACAATTGACTAATCTGTCATATTTGAGCATTTTGAGATATACATAGTTTTCTTGTTTACCTCCTCTTTCCATTTGTTCCATTGCTAATATTAGGCATGGGTGTTGTTTAATCATCCTTAGTACTATGCTACTGGCTAACTCTATAATGCTTGCTGAGACTAAATTATTACATCATTCAATTGAAGAATCGGTCTGATGTGGGTCTTTCACCTTTGAACATTTTGAGATATTGATTGTTTTCTCACAAATCCGTCTTTCCTCTTATGCCTTTGCTAATATTTAACATAGGCATTCTTAACTCATCCCTTGCTTTATGTCGGCAACAAACTGTATAATCTTTTCCTGGTCCTACATTACAAGGCACACAATTAGAATACGTCTGTTGACAATCTGCCTCATTTGGACATTGTGTGGCAATGATTGTTTTCTCACACTTTTTCCTTTCTACTTGAGCAATAGCTTATGTTTGGCATGGGAATTTTTGTTCTATTCTTTTTTTACGTCACCCGCAAGCTAATTAATATTTCATTGCTGATTATAGATTATAAGGCTATATGATTGGAGAATCTTTCAGATCACAGGTTCTAACATTAGGTGATACTGAGATATTGATAATTTCTCTTTTCCCTGCCCCATTTCTTCTTATCCTCGGGGTTATATTTGGCAGGGTATAGTTTTATTACTTTGCACCGCGTCCACTGCCAAATGTAATGACAGGCTTTCAAATTATATCATTTTAATATTGAAATAATTTTTTTACATCGACCCGATTTCCTTTTTAGCAATTACTAAGATTCGACGTGCGTATTGTTTGAAAATATAAGCTGGCAATACGAGGAGACAAAAGTACAAGAAATAAGCAATCAGCAATGTGATTAGACATCCCTTTGTTCAGTTGCCTACGCGAACCTTTTGTCCCTTTGAGAAACTTCCCAAAATTCCAGGTTTGAGAGAAACTGACCGCCCTGAATATCGGACAATGCTCCGGTTTCTCATTTGCATACTTATTCCTTTAAAATAAGCGTTTTTTCGTTTTTTTCGAACCAAGACTCAGATGTATATTGTAATAATTTCCTGAACATTTTGGAACTAATAATGAGTTAAATTTGTACATGTTATACACTAAAATTCTTTCTACGTGCCCCACTCTGTCGGGTAAGCTTTGGTCCAATCACCCAATTATGCATCAATTCACACTTAACTGGCTATTGAACTGCTTAGGGGTCCAGGCCAGCCTGGGTCAGCTTCTTTGGTGTGTCCTTAGGAAAGACACTTGGCTACCATTTCCCCAGCATGATATAGCCAATAATGTGTTAAAAGTGCCGTTAAAACCAACCTCCAACCCAACTCTTCTAAGAAAATAAAAATAAAAAAAGAAGAAGAAAACAAAGAAAACCAAACATTGGAATCTTTGTTATGAGAACGTTAATTGACAGATGCCACTCTCAGCCGAGGGGCCAAATCCAAGGGATCACTTCAAGCAATGACTCGAAGGAACATCTTTATATTTTCGTTTCCTACAGAAGCGTTTTCATAGGTATTTTTGTGGAATAAAGTTATTTTCAGAAAATAGATGTGTTCAACCCTCAACAAAAAAACGATTTTCGCAAAAACGTGACTTTTTCTGACAATCTGTGCAATGGTACAAGTGCGTGAATATGAAAGGGCAGTGCGTCTTGACTCTGCAGGCAAAACATGATATCTATCTATCCCAAGGATTCGGACTTATGACCATACTGAAAACATTTTCTTGAAACATTTAACCATAATTTTCAAATTGCATGAGGGTTAGAGGGAGGGTAGGGATGCATTATTACAAAAGGGCAGAGCTTCCTTACTCTATAGTCTAAGTATGATAGCTATCCCTACCAAGGCTTGAAAGTTATGACCACACAAAAATCTCTAACAGAAAATTTAACCCAGATTTTAATATAGTTTTACGAACAAGAGTTCTCTCTGTCTGACACACAAGACAACATACACAAAGTTGAAAACAAAATTAAAGACTAAAAGAATGAAAGGCAAAAAGTAGGTACTGGTTAAATGGAAAGGATATTATAATTCATTAACTTCAAGGAACTGGCTGAAAATATTATGCCATTAAATACATGACTGACGAAAAGCACGTTCAAAGTGGTATTAAGAACAATCTAAGTTTCTGAAAGATAACGAGTTTTTAGAATGTGACAGATGTAGAGAAAAAAAGAAAAACAAAATAGAAAAAGAGTTGCAGTAGTAAAAGAAGTAGTGTAGACATGTATGATATGCAAATTTGTAGTAATTTTAAAAAGAGGGGGAACAAAAGTACATTAAAAAAGTATCACCAGTAAGTATTAGAATGAGATACATAAAATATGCAATAGGTAGACGACAATTTACACAATATACATGCAAGGTAATCAAGTATGTTATAGAAGAAATTAAAAGAGCTAACATTCGAGAAAATGAAATTGATTCCAACTGCATAATCGAAAAGGTGAAATCCAAACAGTGGGAAAGACTACAAGCTAGACTGTGCAATTTGGGCACAATAAAAGGCAAATAAATCATGTAAAGTTGATGCAATTATGAAGTCATGTAAACTTCTATCGAAATTCATGCAAAGAAGGTACAGCAACTACACCATCAACTATGTATTATTCTGGATATTATTTTCACATGACACAGTTTTAACAGAGCCAACAAAGAATTATGATTGAATAAACCCAAACCAATTAATATGGGAACATTTTTTGCACCCGAAAATGGGGTAACATATGGCACACCTTTCACTGTGTGTATCTATAACGGCTGTGAAGATACACTTTTCTCAGAACTTTTTATTTGACATCTAATAGTAATTAAAATTAAACTACTCATGAAAATGAAACAATTGTGGTTGAGGAAGTGTATACTAGAAGTAGAATCAGTTGTAAAATGTTACAAAACTGATAGAGGAACTGGACTTAACAAAGCACAAAATACCAGAGATGTAGAGAGTATTTCAAATCAACGAAATTAAGATGATATTAGAGTCGAGGAAATTAAATAGTGAAAGAGAAAAATTAACAAAAGATTCTCTATGAAAGGGGAAGAAACAAACGAGAGACTCAACATATATGTACATGAAAAGAGTATTCTACACTGATTTTTTTAAAAACATAAATAATGGACTTCAGATGAAGAAAAGAAAATACGAAGTACAGGTCATACAGGTCCTGCAACTCAGTTTAACGCTCCATTACATGGTATATTGTTTTGATATTTTATCCTAATATGCCCGGCAAAAGTCTCGACTAAATATCCACATAAATCAGTACATACGTCTACACTGCAAACTAAATATCAACATAAATATGTACAAGCTGCTACACTTCAAACTAAATATCCACATAAATGAGTACAAACTGCTACACTGCAAACTAAATATCCACCTAAATCAGTACACAATGCTTCACTGCAAACTATGTTTAAAATCATGTAGGTAATGTTATACTTGACAATTTTGACTAATGATGTTCTCATTCTAGAGTCACGAGGCTAATAGACAGTAACTAAATACTTTTCTGTCTTTCCGGTGTATATTGTCAGTCGTCTAAAGAAACGATTCAGAATATCTAGGTTTCTTAAAAATAATAATCGGTTACAATTTATTTTGTGAATCGACTAAATATCCACATAAATCTGTACATTCTGCTACACTGTAAACTAAATATCCACATAAATCTGTACATTCTGCTACACTGTAAACTAAATATCCACATAAATCTGTACATTCTGCTACACTGTAAACTAAATATCCACATAAATCTGTACATTCTGCTACACTGTAAACTAAATATCCACATATATCAGTACAAACTGCTTCACTGCAAACTATGCTTAAAATCATGTGAGTAATGTTATGCTTGACAAGTTTGGCTAATGATGTTCTCATTAAAAATTATAATCAGTTACAATTTATCTTGTGAATCAACTCCCATGTTTTCAAGATTCTACATTGTTAGTTTCAAAACAGTCAACACCATTCAGCCAATATTCATCCCCCCTCTGCAAATATATATTTTAATTTATTCACCATTTGCCTATTTGTATATTTATCTTATTTCATTCATTTTTAGAATGCGCTATTTCTCCAAGTTCCCCCCTTGTTTGGAGTAATATCTTTGGACGCAATTATTTAATTCTTTATTGCATGAAAATGAAGATGGAAACGACATTCTGTAAAATTGCTTATTATCACAGGCAGACAGTTTGACTTTTATCTCGTTTTTTTTTTCTTCTTCTAAATTCAAAACTTCAGATATCACATTTCTTGGAACCTATAGCTTAGCTATTCAAAGTATTTGTGTGTTTCTAACTCGTCACGTGTTTAGCAAGGCATTTAAATTCTTTAAATCTGTCAAGTGTCAAAGATTAAAGATGAACAAATGTTATCTTTTAAAATCATTACCACCTTATATTGTGGTAATAAGACGTATTGGAACATATCAAATGAATACTTCATTGTAGTAAGCTCAATTCTATGAAGATAACGGAAGCAATACAAGATAAAGAAAGAAACGAAACGACAGATATAGCGTCGAATGTAATCAAGCATAATTTCTAAGTGCAACAAAGTTATGGCATTCAATCGTTGTTGGATGTCATAGCGATGCAGAGAATGTAATATCTTGTGAGGTTTTCTTTCGAGCTTCTTTGAAAGCATAATATCGGATAATTCAGGGAGTTTGATATATAGCTCCAGCGGACAACAAAATTCATCGATACAATCTCTAATGTATTTCACTTAGTATGTGAGACAGCTCTGCAAAGTAGTGCACAAGCTGGTTTAAGAACGTCAAAGTGTTCCAGATAGCTAGTATGGCAACTGAAAGTAGTCTCAAAATGGTATTTTAGATTATAGGTGTTTTGTACGAGATTAAGATGTGATATTTACAAAAGGTATCAAGAGGGGAAGTTTCACAAGTTTGTGTTGATAACCCAATTATAACTGTGAACATAAATAGATCTTGAAGATTTATGTATCTGACGAATGCATTGTATTACATATTACCGTATTATAATGTGCAGTTTTTCTCGTTCTGTGCAACTTAAAGAACACTAATGAACTACTGTGCACGCAATTAATGCTAGGGTATATTTCATTTTATAATTGTGTATTATTTAAGTTTATGAATTGATCTATGACATATTTCTGGCACTTCAAATTATCGCGTGAGTACATATCATGTGTTTAGTAGTTTGACATTTACAAAGTGGAAAAAGTTAGTTGAGAAAAATTTTTGGCCTATAAGTTCTAAATCATACATAAATATAATAACAAAATCGTATTCTTTTGTCCATAAAACCGGTCTGTAACAAACAGACATTGTTCCTTTAAACCAGATTTATTCTACACGTGAGTAGATGCAGGGATTTAAATTGAATTAGGATTTAAATCAGCACTTCTTCATGTTGCAACAGTTTAAATCGTTAAGAACGAGTTTCTCTACATGTAATTTTCTTGATATGTAGTATCATTTGACATCGTTGTTTCTAAGTAAAACGATGCCATAAGAAGTCCACAATATTTTCCTAATAACAGCCAACAGAATTTTTCACAAATACAGTCAATGCTAATAGACTCAAAATACCTTCATTGCGGCCTTGCATCCTGGACAAAGTCGAAACGGCTTAATTGTTGCCTTGCTTCCTGGATAAAGACGAAAACAGTTTAATAGTGGCTTTGCATTCTGGACAAAGACGAAAATACGCTCAGGCTAATATACATATTCATATGTCAATAATATAACAAAACTACCGGCTAAAATGTTCATTCAACTCCTCGCTCGATATAAGTGAAATTGTCTTCAGATACACAACCGTCTATTTAAATATACCTTTGTTAATTAAATCTATTTAGATGTTAATATGAATATTCTTTGCTTTAAACGATTCTGATAGAGATTAAGAATCAGAACCTTATTTTTTCAGTATAAATCACCCCGGTCGTTTCAGTCGTATAACCAGCCGATTTGTTCTTACCACAAGCCTGAAACAGATTTGGAAGTCTCGTTCTTCTTCGCTGCAAGTCTTGGGTGCCGTTTATTTCTATTTTCTTTTATTTTTAGAAAATCTTTAATTGATTTATATTTGCTAAGTCACCACTTTGCCACATTAAACTACTCAAGGAGTGATCCTTATGTTCATTTTATTGTACTAGATCATATTGTTTAGATCTCACGAATCGTTTTTAAAACAAAACTATCATAAGAAACAAAAGTACTTTATTGTTGTTGTTGAAATTTCTTCTGATAAGTTTGACTTTTTATTAATTTGTGAAGAAACACTGCAGAAAAGACAAATGAAGCACTTCATTTGCATCCTGTAGATAAATGATCTCGTCATGAATAGATAGGAATCAAGTTTACATACAAAGTAAATGATTACAGGTAGCAAAATGTACTGCTGTTAACTTGATTGTTTTATGCAAGTTAACTAATTAATTATATTGGCTTCACACAGTTGGTCTGAACAATTACAACGTCTGAGACAAAACAAATCAGAGTTCTCCCTTTCAATGCATAAAGGTATTATCTACCACGTTTTCCTTGAATTTTTATATCTCTACATTTGTGGATCCAGGCCTGAGGATGTAAAGCGTAATTATCACTTTGAATAATGAATACATTAGCTACTATGTATGCCCATCTCGCACAAGAAACATATTGACATAATGTAACAGAAAACGGTTTGTTCAATTTTAATAAACCAGAACACAAATGCACATGAGAATAGCTTGCAACTTTACCTCCCTGTTATGTCCATCAAATAAGCTTAAACAGTGCGATTGCGAATAAATAATAAAATATATTAAATTGTGCTAAAACAACCATTGAATCACTGAAACTAACTGATCGTCTCCTGTTAGCATAACTTTGTTTAATGCTGAAGATAATCATTTTTTAAGAGTGAAATGTGGTTTGAGTCCTTCATATGAAATATATGGAAAGTATATTGCTTCATCCAATGAATCATTTTAAAACCCCTTTCACTTTTGGAAACACCGCAAGAAATTAATTATTAGCAAGATTTTAACAGATGCACATATTAAAAGAACGCATCTGTATGTGATGCGACCCGATTGGCAATCCTTTCTCTATTTTACTAAATTATTAGAATTGTATTTGCCACTTTAGATGTCAGATCATACTCACATGCAAAATAGATTAGATCATGTCCTTTTTAAGTGATAAACGTCATTACAAGCTAGTTATGGTGTATTCACATAAAGGTCAGAGCGAAAAAAGAGAGGAAGAATTTACACAGAATCAACACATACTATCTGTAACTATATCTCTTGTACTCCGAAAACAACCTATTAGGTATGTCAAATGTACTTTGGGTGATCTATTCATCTTTAACAAGTAACATAAAGTAATATGACATTTATATGGCTTTATCTTTCTAAGCATTTTGTGCGATAATCAGTCGGGCGAATAGTCCTGGATGACTTCTACCTTGATCTATGGACAGCTGTGTGATCTAAGACAGACACCTTGTCGATCTATGGACAGCTGTGTGATCTAAGACAGGTAACTTGTCGAACTCCTTCACGCCACTTAAATTTCCGACTCGTTCACTCCATATTTAGGCACGCGCGCCAGGTCGTAGACAGAAAAAAATATCTGAATATTAATTAGGTCAGGATATAAAACTATGCGTGAAGTACGATTCATGCTTCAGTATATTCAGATATATATATATATATTTATATATATATATATATAAGTCCAAGTAAGAACTCACTGAACGTCCTTCAGACAGAGTTGAACAGAATTAAATGTACGATGAAAAATTCTTTGGAAACAATGAATATGCTAAACTTTGACTTCAGGATGCAAACAACAATTTTGAGCATTTTCTTCTGCATCGGTATGGTTGCAAATGGCAATCATGTTGCTGAACAGGTATGTCAATTCTTTCATTTTTCACGTTGTTGTATCGTTAACCAAGTTCATCAGACGAACATTTCCAAAGGATCTTTTGCCTTGTAGTTTCTTCATTTCTTCGAAACTACTTACCAGAACCTCTTTAACTGTGATCGATCAATACAACATAATTGGAGGTAAAAATATTGACAAATAAACTTTATTTACACACAAAATGGCATAAACACAGGTTTTACTCAAGTATTTTCTTATTTTTATTTTTTTTAAAGTAAAATCCTCCTCAGACCCGCAGACGCGTATATAGTGTGATCTGTTTTGTTTAAATGCTTATACATGCTGCGTCATTTCATGCTGATTGCACAATGTTTAAACAAAATGGATAAAGACAAAAAGAACTGAACACCAGGAAGAGTGTGTGATGATCGGGGATTTTCTTCCTTACACATTTATAACGCCGTGGATTGCAGTGATTTCGACAATTAAACATCAGTGTTAATTTCTGTTGTCTGCAAAAGTCAACTTTGGTATAAATACAAAAACAAAATTGTCAGTTAAAATCTACACATTTTTAATTTCGTTCTCTTTATCAAATATTCTCTAAGGCCCTTGTGTTGACTATTCGTTTAGTCAAACCGTTTGCAAAGGATGTGCATATATTATTAGAAGATTCTCTTTACTTTACCATTTGTTTCCAATTTTAGAATGACCGCAATTTCAGTTTTATTTATTTATACGTTTAGCTAAAAACCAGAAAGAAAATGCTGTCAGTCCTGTATATGTGTTACAATACATATTAATATTACCAGTTCTGTAAATGTATGCTATAATACATATTAATGTAACCACTGTCATAAAAAGTATGAGCAAAAAACGTAAATTCATCACGTCAACGCGCCTACCTGTTGTTATGTGTTTCAATAATAAGAGTGTTTAAAAGATATATATATATATATATATATATATATATATATATATATATATATATATATATATATATATATATATATTCTTTAATTGGTCTAAAGGGGAATAATATTTAAACTCACTGTGGGTTAATGTCCCTTGCAATGTAAATAAGATAAAAAAAATTAAATTACGTCTTATTTTTTCATTTTCTCCTTGTACTTAACAATTTTCGATGTTTTCTTTTCATGTTTCGCATCCTCCGGAACTTAAATATCATAATGTGAATATGGTTTGGCTTATGTAAGATCATTATGGTAAAGTTGCCAGTTGAAGAGTTATATGTCCAACCACAGGGTACATGATAAAAGTGTGATATAGAAGACTATTGGGTGCTTAGATGTAATTCACTTTAATATCTGCCCCATTTTAACAGTTAAAATGCAATATTCACATAGAAGTGTCGATTAAAATCCAGAAACGCTGTAATGAATAAGGGGTTTTACCTTTGCTTTTTTCAGGCTTCTGCTGGGTCAAGAAGACATTTTATGATTCTTCAACCTCTCAGACTGATCACTTCCGTCTCAGGTTTAGGAGCATCAACACATGTTTCATCCTCAGGTCTGGGTGGATCGAGAGCAACTGTAAATAGGTAAGTCTATATTTCAACTAATGGACGTTATTTTATTGAATGTCATAAGTAATATATTTTAAATATGTATAAACTGCATTCCAGTCATGTAGGATTGTCAGAGTCGACATCAACGTTAAACAATCTATGTTAAAATGCTGTAACATGTATAGAGTGATTGTATAATATTTCATGACTACTAAGGAACGTATATCTTCGGTGCGCGTTGCAAGTAGTAGTTAGTAGTTATATCTTACATGTATTCGAATGCGTAAATTTTTAATGCTTGTTGTCATTCTGGAAGCACTGTTCGGTCAAATATATATACACCAACAAACCATAGAATCTGTATTATATTTGTATATAAATGTATGCCTTATATCCCAGGATAGATAGTTTGAGATAGACACGGTCATAACATAAAATTTATGTGTGTCTTTGAACACTTTGAAACGGCACATCATATACATCATGGCTAATTATAATGAAAGAGTCGACATACATCATGAAATTGGCTCATCAGAGTGAGTCTATATTGTTTGTTTATTTGTTTCAGTAATTATCCATTGTTGCCGATGATAGACATCAGAAACAAGAACTTCAGGTCAGTTGACGTACTGTCTGCCCCAGTTGCAGGTAGCCATATGACCAATGGTCATGTTAAGAGCATTCAGCACAACAAATCACTCACACATGTAGATAACTCCAGCAATGCAGTAAATAAGGGAAGCCAGGCGTTTGTTAATTCTCGTCGGAGTTCGGAGAATAATAGCTCAAGAAACGTCAAGCAGACAGTTATAATAGCCAATACAGCCAACATTATCACCCAGCATCCAGGAGACAATAACGTAATGACAGCTCGCCAGAGACAGAGTTCAGTTGTTATAAATAATAACAACGTACACGGCAACGGTGTAATGAACAATAACAGAGCTCATGGAGGAAGTTCAATAGTGAATGAAATCAGGAACAATATCAGACCATTACAGAGGATTCTCCCCGAGAATTCTTCCAAAACTCATACACCAAGTGATGCTTTGCCGTCGCCTTCAGCAAGATCACAACCAGTCCAAACTATACATGTATCCTCCAGCTCCTCATCTGCTAACGCGATAACAAACACGGGGCCAGAGAGTCCTAATTTGCAAATACATGGACAGGAAGGTACGGGCGGACAAATGAATAGTGATCAATCTCATCAACGGCATACACCAAGACATGACCCGACTGTGGAAAAAAATGCAACACTTCTTGCTGTGGCTATAACCAAAACAATTTTGCAGTATCCGGAAACTAAAACAATACTTGCACAACCTCGTACCAATGCAAGTGGAATTGAGCCTTTAGCAGTGGCATCAACTGCACAATCTGCATCCTCCAATACTAGCTTCATCGATTCATTCACTCCGCATACCAGTCTGTCTCCTTGGCAACTTCCTCAAAACCAAAATATACCACATGGACAACATCCTCCTGATGCTAGAAATAATCAACGTGGGCCTGTAGGAACGGAACCTACCTTACCTCATTCTGTACCGCGTTGGCCCATTCATTCGATAAACCGGAATGGTCAAGTAGATATGACGGCCAGTCAACCAACAGCCCATGCGATTTCAGATAGTGGCAACATCAATGTTATGGCCAGACTTCCTTCCAATGCAGGAACTTTTGGAATTCCAACTTTTAACGGACATGGGACAGTAGGTAGTCAACATTCCAACATCGTTCATAGTGAAACAAAAATAGATATTCGTCCAAGTATACATATCAACCCATCAAGCAATACAGGCTTTCGTCCAAATACAACTCCTCCTTCTTGGATAATTGGCGGGCCGTACAACAACGTTCCGCAGAGTTATAATCCGTCTATTCATTCACAAATTCCGAATATCAATTCCATTAGTGTACCATCAGCAACCAGTTCACCTCTTCATCGTCAAGGGAACCAATCAATCGATTTCTACGGCACAGCAATAACAAGCATACTTTCACTTCTTAATATCTTGGGTAATACAAATTTACACAGGATCCCAGCTCAAACACAACCAACTTTGCCAATTGGTCATCTTCCTGACACTTCTGCTCAAGGACAAATACCATTTTTAAGTGGTGCTCATGAACATGGCAGCACAGCAGGCCCACCTAATCGCACTCACAATAATTCCGGTGGGCATCAACAAGCTGGGCCATTTAATCATGGCCGTAGTAATTTCAATGCTCATCAACAAGGCAATTTCGCCTGGTCACATGATCCTGTTCACAGCCATTCAAGTGTCAATCAACTGGCCAGACCACTTAATCATGGCCATAGTAATTCCAATGGTCATCAGCCAGGCAGACCGACAGGGCCTCGTGATCCTGTCCACAGCCAATCAGGTGCCAATCAACCTTTCGGGAAACTTAATCATGGTCATAGTAATTCCAATGGTCATCAACAAGGCAATCCGTCAAGGCCACATGATCCTGTTAACAGCCATTTAAGTGCCAATCAACCGGGCGGGCGACTTAATCATGGCCATAGTAATTCCAATGGTCATCAACAAGGCAATCCGACAGGGCTACATGATCCTGTTCACAGTCAATCAAGTGCCAATCAACCCTTTGGGAAACTTAATCATGGCCATGGTAATTCCAATGGTCATCAACAAGGCAATCCGGCTGGGCCACATGATCCTGTTAACAGCCATTCAAGAGTCAACCAAGCGACTGGGCCACTTAATCATGGCCATGTTAATTTCAATGGTCATCAACAAGGCAATCCGTCAGGGCCACATGATCCTGTTAACATCCATTCAAGTGTCAATCAACCGACCGGGCCACTTAATCATGGCCATAGTACTTCCAATAGTCATCAGCAAGGCAATCCGTCAGGGCCACGTGATCGTGTTAACAGCCATTCAAGTGCCAATACCCTGACCGGGCATCATAATCATGGCCATAGTACTTCCAACAGTCATCAACAAGGCAATCCGTCAGTGCCACGTGACCCTGTTAACAGCCATTCAAGTGTCAACCAAGCGGCTGGGCCACTTAACCATGACCATGGTAAGTTCAATGGTCATCAACAAGGCAATCCGACAGGGCCACATGATCCTGTTAACAGCCATTCAAGTGTCAATCAACCGACCGGGCCACTTAATCATGGACATAGTACTTCCAACAGTCATCAACAAGGCAATCCGTCAGGGCCACTTGACCCTGTTAACAGCCATTCAAGTGTCAACCAAGCGGCTGGGTCACTTAATCATAGCCATGGTAATTTCAATGGTCATCAACAAGGCAATCCGTCAGGGCCACATGATCCTGTTAACAGCCATTCAAGTGCTAATCAACCGACCGGGCCTCTTAATCATGGCCATAGTAATTCCAATAGTCATCAACGAGGCAATCCAACAGGGCCACATGATCCTGTTAACAGCCATTCAAGTGTCAATCAACCGACTGGGCCACTTAATCATGGCCATAGAACTTCCGGCAGTCATCAACAAGGCAATCCGTCAGGGCCACGTGATCCTGTTAACAGCCATTCAAGTGCCAATCAACCGACCGGGCCTCTTAATCATGGCCATGGTAATTCCAACAGTCATCAACAAGGCAATCCGTCAGGGCCACGTGACCCTGTTAACAGCCATTCAAGTGTCAACCAAGCGACTGGGCCACTTAATCATGGCCATGGTAATTTCAATGGTCATCAACAAGGCAATCTGACAGGGCCACATGATCCTGTTAACAGCCATTCAAGTGTCAATCAACCGACCGGGCCACTTAATCATGGCCATAGTAATTTCAATAGTCATCAACAAGGCAATCCGTCAGGGCCACATAATCCTGTTAACAGCCATTCAAGTGCCAATCAACCGACCGGGCCACTTAATCATGGACATAGTACTTCCAACAGTCATCAACAAGGCAATCCGTCAGGGCCACGTGACCCTGTTAACAGCCATTCAAGTGTCAACCAAGCGACTGGGCCACTTAATCATGGCCATGGTAATTTCAATGGTCATCAACAAGGCAATCCGACAGGGCCACATGATCCTGTTAACAGCCATTCAAGTGTCAATCAACCGACCGGGCCACTTAATCATGGCCATAGTAATTTCAATAGTCATCAACAAGGCAATCCGTCAGGGCCACATAATCCTGTTAACAGCCATTCAAGTGTCAATCAACCGACCGGGCCACTTAATCATGGACATAGTACTTCCAACAGTCATCAACAAGGCAATCCGTCAGGGCCACGTGACCCTGTTAACAGCCATTCAAGTGTCAACCAAGCGGCTGGGTCACTTAATCATGGCCATGGTAATTTCGATGGTCATCAACAAGGCAATCCGTCAGGGCCACATGATCCTGTTAACAGCCATTCAAGTGCTAATCAACCGACCAGGCCTCTTAGTCATGGCCATAGTACTTCCAATAGTCATCAACAAGGCAATCCGTCAGGGCCACTTGACCCTGTTAAGAGCCATTCAAGTGTCAACCAAGCGGCTGGTCCACTTACTCAAGGCCATAGTAATTCCAGTGGGCATCAACAAGGCGATCCGTCAGGGCCACATGATCCTGTTAACAGCCATTCAAGTGCTAATCAACCGACCGGGCCTCTTAATCATGGCCATAGTAATTCCAATAGTCATCAACGAGGCAATCCAACAGGGCCACATGATCCTGTTAACAGCCATTCAAGTACCAATCAACCGATCGGGGCTCTTAATCATGGCCATGGTAATTCCAACAATCATCAACAAGGCAATCCGTCAGGGCCACATGATCGTGTTAACAGCCATTCAAGTGCCAATCAAGCGACCGGGCCTCTTAATCATGGCCATAGTAATTCCAATAGACATCAACAAGGCAATCCGTCAGGGCCACATGACCCTGTTTACAGCCATTCAAGTGTCAACCAAGCGGCTGGTCCACTTACTCATGGCCATAGTAATTCCAGTGGGCATCAACAAGGCAATCCATCAGGGCCACATGATCCTGTTAACAGCCATTCAGGTGCTAATCAACCGACCAGGCCTCTTAATCATGGCCATAGTAATTCCAATAGTCATCAACGAGGCAATCCGTCAGGGCCACATAATCCTGTTAACAGCCATTCAAGTGCCAATCAACCGACCGGGCCACTTAATCATGGCCATAGTAATTCCAATAGTCATCAAAGAAGCAATCCAACAGGGCCACGTGATCCTGTTAACATACATTCAAGTGTCAATCAACCGACAGGGCCTCTTAATCATGGCCATAGTAATTCCAACAGTCATCAACAAGGCACTCTGACAGGGCCACATGATCCTGTTAACAGCCATTCAAGTGCCAATCAATCGACAGGGACTCTTAATCATGGCCATGGTAATTCCAACAGTTATCAACAAGGCAATCCGACATGGCCACATGATCCTGTTAACAGCCATTCAAGTGCTAATCAGCCGACCGGGTCGCTTAACCTTGGCCATAGGAATTCTAGTGGTCACCAACAAGGCAATCCGGCATGGCCACATGATCCTGTTCACAGCCAATCCAGTGTCAATCATCCGCATGGGCAACTTGATCACGCCAGTGGAAGTCAACAAGGTATTCAGGCTGGACAAGCTGAACATTTTAGATTGCCAGGAAATCAAGTACATTTAAATACTTCGCGCCAAATGCAGATCCAGATTGCATTGCGGGACGAAATTAACTCTCAACTTCGTCATGACATCCAACATCTGATTCTGCGGAATACACAAGGCCATTCCCCTTCAAACAGAAATATTAATATGGGTACACAAGTCAGCGATCAACATCAAACACAGCCAAGACCTCAAAGATCAATAGAAACTACCATGGATGGCTTTATCGGTAGATATGACTCTCTAACGAGAATGAAAAGAGCAGCTTCAAATCTAATCAACAAATTCGCCCCAGACTCCAGTACCAGGAACGCTGGTAGTGGAAATGTAGGCACATTTCAAAGTTCACATCAACAGACAGAGAATGGAAAATCAGGAGATCATGTATCGAATCCCACTAGAGAACTTTATACACCGCTAATAAATGATGTGCCACTAATATGGCCACAGGATTTCAAAATTTCTCATGTCGAACAACCAGGAGGAACGTCACAACTCATTATAGAAGCTGGAAAAGGCAACATGAAGAAGAATTATACGGTATCTGCCCATTCTAAACGTGTAAATCCAACAAAGACTTTACCTCAACTTGAACCACTGAAAAAACTTCAAAGTTTTACGCCAAATCTCCAGCCCACTACTACACAAACACCCAATGTAACAACAGAAGAACCTCCAGAATATGAAGCCATATGAAATGTCTATATTGACTTTTAATTTGAAATTTGGTGGAAGGACTTGCAAAGTATTTGTCTATTATGAATCCTGCAAGATTCATTACTAGTGCAAAGCGTCAATCAACGTATCAGTCTAATCAAGTTTCCTTCATTAACACTGTACTTAATTAGGAAAACAACTAAAGTTGTAGGCATTTAGAACCTCATATTTGCTGCATTTACAATCCTTGAGTCTCAAGTAACACCGAAGGAATCGTGTTATAAAGTAGCTAAGAAATGTTTAACCGTCTGAAAAGTGCTGCCTTCGGTAAAGTTGACTGGTAAACGACTTTAGAAAGACAACGATTCATTTTTATTGATGTGTCATTTTTCTTTGCATCAAGTGGTCATTTTTCAAGTTCAGTTATTTAAGATATTTCTGTGTTCTTACACAATAACAATTTAGAAACTTGGCTCTAACTCTAAGGATAGTAAAATTATGTTTGCGACCATAGAGTTAAAATAAGGATACTTCTTGACGTCATTAACCGAATCGATCCGTGTATATTCAGTATCTTGGAGCGAGAAACGTACATCCAAATCTGACATCGCGTAATGCGCCGGGAAATAAGGTACTACGTATTTCTCACTAAATCAGATGTAGAATGAAGAATGTAGACCTTTCACTAGCCTGTATTACAGTCCCTTTTAGTTCTCGAGAATGACGGCCAGTGGACCTGTAAAAAATTAAGCGCAACGCCCTCTGCTTTACCATTCGGATTCAATGGGAAAATTTCACGTTCGATAACTCTGATGAAGTTGCCCCTAACTAGACACCATTCATGCCTCGTTTTGGATAAGGTTAACGTCATGTGTAAATTGGCTATTAATAGGACTAATCATGACGGAAAACACCTCGCATGTCCTCAAGCGTCGATATCAATACAATCTTAATAGGATGCCATTAATTAATGATAATCTACTTTCGAGGGATTGTGGGGGGATACAAAAAGAGAATATATTGCCAAAGCAAACATATATTGACGACTGTACCCAGGCTAACCTTTCACTACATATTCATTATGCGATGGCAGATCTGGGTCTGGGCTTTTTTCGGTAGTTCAGGCGTCTAGCATGAGCAAGAACATTACACTTTGTCTGACATGCTGAAATAGACAGTTGTTTTGATAATTTTTAAGCGATTAGGGAGGGGGACAACTTGAACTGTGGTGTACCAAATAGCACAACCTCCCCCCATGCTATAATTGTCACTGACAGCCTATTGTTGATTTGTAATGTCATATTTAGTTGGTTATTTGTTTGCATCTTTTTGCAAGATTTTCTTGGCAACCAATAAATATATACACTGTAATATCTCCTTCAAACTCCTGTAAATTACAATACTAACGGGATACTTGGTCTCACAGAAACGAAAATTAGTGTAAAACGTATTTTGTTTCGTTGTAAATATTACCCATATCATGTTTAATGCGAGATAAATTATCTAATTGGGGAGAATATGAAAAGGAGAGCAAGGGTGAATCAGTAGAGCGTGATTAATGTAATTATTTGACAGGCGCTTCGTTATCATTTTGTACAAGCTTGTCTTTTCTTACGTAAATTAGAACGGTTTGAGTCAGTGGTGTTTCTGAGGGGTCTGCTTACTCAATCTTGTTAAATACGAAAATCTGACATTACATTTTATACGGGTTTCCACGTTTGCTTTTATATCATGTTTGCGTGCAAAGAAAGGTTAAATTTGTCAATAGATGGATGTGTATAGCTACCTTAATTCAATAGATTTCTCGATAATTTGTCTTCGTTCATGACAATTTCCGTTCAGAGTTTTGAGACTCAAATGTTTTAAAAGACATGACTTTTTTCGGAAATCTTCATGACTGTCACATAACAATAGTCTTATCCAAATTGATAACTAAATATTTAAACGGCACTATTGTTCTCTTGCAAAAGAAAAAAAAATCTCTTACCAGTGTATTTAGAATTGCAAACTAAAAGCTTTCAAGATTGAATTCAGCATCTCTCTTGTTATGCCTCTGAATCAAGTGGTTACAACACAACCATATTACATGCATGTGGCTTTGGAAAGGAATATTCTTGTTTGAATTTCACTAACGTAAGTAAAGGAAAACAGGCGATTGTCGCTGTACCCTGATTAATTAAGCTGTTCTTTTTAGTATCAACAAAACGCATTTGATATTGTTCTACAAATCGTATCTTATTTGTCGTCGTCGATATTGTATATTCTAGTTGTTTAGTGATGAATGTACTTCATATGATGTCGCGTAAATCCGTTTGCAAGAAGCTGAAGCTTTTAGCTATTATTTAAACATTAGGAAGAATTCAATTAAATAAATTTTCTTTGCGTAAAGTATAATATTATTGACGTTTTGAAAAAATTAAAAGATTGGAGATACGAAATGACTTTTGAATACTGGAATACTGGAAATTAGTTTACATTGAAACTTATAATAATATCAACTGTCATGTTGTGTTATGCATGGTATGTTAATTATAAATGACATGTTTAACAGCTGTCTTCCAAAAGTCATGTTCCTATGCCGCTGGAGGTCATATTTTTGTATAATCAAAAAGTTAAATAATGTATATATTACATACCTTTCATTCAAAGTGACTCGTACGTGAATAATTCTGAAATATCCTATTTGACTTCCTTTGACTTTGTTCTCTTGACCACTGTGGCTACCAATAAGAAACGCATTCTGTATTTTAAAGGAATCATGACATATAATAAAATGTAAGTTTCTAAACAACCTTTCTCCAGATTATATCTTGGACCTAAGCGTACTAAGAGCATCAGATAATGAACGCAATCTTAGATCTATCAATAATAATGAACGCAATCTTAGATCTACCACTAATAATGAACGCAATCTTAGATCTATCACTAATAACGAAATCCAGATTCCAAGGTCGTGAACTAACCATTTCAACAACTCTTTTACAATATAGGCACCTACCTTTCGGAAATAACTACACCTGTTGATACGTAATTCATATTCTTTTGCTTCAGGAAAAAAAAATCATTAAAGAAATTTCTGTGTTAGAGTATGTTAGTATGCAGATGAACAGAATGCATAAATATGATTTAGCATTCAAGAGTATGTGTGTGTTTAATTCAAGACGTGTCTGCATGACTATCGACTATACATGGTTTAAATGTGTGAGTGAGTGTCAGAGTATACAAGAATATGTCTATGTGGTTTTATTTTAATGTAACCTGTCAATATATTGAGGTCCACGTGGTAGATGGATCTTTTATGATCAAATCATGTTATCCTCGTTAAATAAAGATTATTATTATTATTATTATTATTATTATTATTATTATTATTAGCAAAGACATTTATTGCCATGTATACAATTGTTACACTTAACAAGTCAGGTCATCTAAAAAAAAGAACTTTAATAGAAATTATTCAAATTCCTTCAGAGGAGCATAGTGTTTTACTAGTAAATGAGAGTCTGCACTTTATCTGGACTAGATAGATGGATAGATGTAAATAATGTGTTTTCATTTTGTGCATGAATATTCAAGAACAATGGAGAGTTATAATACTTTTAAAAAGTTAGAATGTCAGTAAGTACATGTAAAATTGCAATCTTGTTTCTATACGTTTGTGTAATCGTGCACAAAGATCGCCAGCAATTTAATAAAACTTGAATGCTATATGGTATTTTGTAGTCTTTGTTTTTTTTTTTTTTTTTTTTTTTTTTTTTCATTTTTTTAGCTTTTGTTTTGTATTCATAAGATCACCAATAACTACCTTAATCATCACTGCTTCTATCTATCTAACTGTATGTCTTTCTATCTATCTAACTGTGTGTCTTTCGATCTATCTAACTTTATGTCTTTCTCTCTGTTAGTCTGTGTTTTTGCCTGCATGTCTGCGTGTTTTTTTTTTTGACAATCTGATTTACAGTCTTGCCTTGTATGTATGTATGCATCTATCTAAATGTCTGTCTGTCTGCTAGTATGTGTTTTGGTTTGCATGTCTGCGGATGTTTTCCTGACAACCTGATTTACTGTCTATTCATCTGTATAAATATATATATATATATATATATATATATATATATATATATATATATATATATATATATATATATATATATATATATATATATACATATATATATATATCCATTTGTAAGTAGAATACTATTAGGTTAAACGTTTTAAAGATAAAATCAAAAGGTTTAAAGGCAAGACTCTCTCTCTCTCTCTCTTTCACACACACACACATACACACAATTTAAAGGCAAGACTCTCTCCCTCTCACACACACACACACACAAACACACACACACAATTTAAAGGCAAGTCCATTCCTCTCACTTAGAAGAATAGAAGGTGGCAAATATTTATTGATTAAAATAGCGTAGACACGTCAAGTAAAAATAATTAAGATCACGAAAGTCTACGAAATAAATTTGAGCTTTAATCGAAATGGTATAAATATCATCGCAACGATCTATTATTTGTGTAAAAAAATACCTCTAATTAAAAAGCATTTAATTTAATTAGAAATTATTGAATACTTAATGCAATTGCACTGTTAAGTATATTTCACATTTCTAAGGATTTTACTATTATTGTCATTAATCAAGATAATCAAGAGTGGAAAAGAAAGAAGTACGGATATATATATATATATATATATATATATATATATATATATATATATATATATCAACCTTCATCTGGAATTGTTTATCTGACAGTCGCTTTTCACTGACAGAAATATTGGTGGGAACCATTTTGTTTTGTTTTTTAAGTCTCTTTAATGCGACAAATTTGATTTCCGACTCTGACGCTGTAATTTGGGCACAAATTCACTAACCTGAAAAGAATAATTATTTTACCTGGCAGTTAGGCAAGCGGATCATTAATGTATTAAAACATAACGTTTGGCTCGTCAGAAAGCCGGGCTTCACTTATTCATGCATTTTCTAAGTTTCACAGGCAAAGGTAACGCGGGCTTTGTTTTCGTGCTTGATTAAAACTGAAAGCTTGCAAACAAACAGGAGACAATGTGGCAAGGTTTCACGTGAGACACAGAAAAGCATTGCAGACTTTTGTTTCAAGGTAGAAACAGCCTATTTCCATTGATGAATGAATATTATCTATGATTATTTTACTTTTGATTAATATTTTAAATTTTATAATTTGTGTTACCTTTCATTCTCTGTTCATTTCTATAGTCAACAACTTAACACACGGTATTTATTTTCTCTCTGTACGGTACATACTCGCTTATTGACAATCGCTTTTGTTCGCACACATTTACTGGAAACCGTTTGTGTAAAATCTCTCTCTCTCTCTCTCTCTCTCGATCGATCGATCGATCGATCGAGAGAGAGAGAGAGAGAGATTATTCAGGCACTGACGAATACTGAAGTATGTTCAAAAATTTTATTCTCTGAATAAAGCGAATACATAACGAAGTTATTCGAAGGTTAGATAAGCAAATCAGACCAAATGCATAGCGTGTGACTCCGTCTTTTACAACGATGATATCAATCATTCTTTTACAACGATGATATCAATCATTCTTTTACAACGATGATATCAATCATTCCTACTTTTTTTTTTTTTTTTTGTTAGAAGACTAATGAGGTAAAAACATTTTTATGGACTTAATAGAGAAAGGGAAACACGTATTTTTCTTAACTGATGCGTTGCAATAAAGACAAGAACAAAGAGTAAAATATTAAACCATAACACCTCATGATACTAAAAGTAATATTTTCCCTTGTGCGTTTCAAGATATTGTTTTAGCAACATGACACATTCACCTAGTAGATAAAAGAAGAAATCTGGAGAGCTTCGGAGTGTTAAAGGATTTTTCTTGAATCAATTTTGCAAGAATATTCTTGAATTTTCATTTTGAATTTATTCAAGTATTGCACTATCAGTCATAAACAGCGTATATCCATCACTTCATTTATACATACCTTGAAAATTAGAACTAGAAAGTTGATTTTAACTCTAATCTCCAATTCCTCCAAGTCATTATACTTGGATTCTCTGAGAAATGTTTTTTGTGTCTTAAGATGAGAAAATAGAGAAAAAGGAAAGAAAAAGAAATAAAAGCAAAATTCAAAGAGAGGGAAGAAACGAAAAGAATAATAATAAAAAGTTATAAATGGCCTTAAAGTATGTCTGTATGTATGTATGTAAGTATGTATGTATGTATGCATGTTGGTTGTTTCGTCGTTTTCTTTTATTTAAGTATCAGTGATTATTTCTTTTATTTAAGTATCAGTGATTAAATCAATGAATCACTGAATAAGTGAATGAATTAGGGATGAAAATATATGAACACATGAAACGGAGGTATATTTAAAATGTTATTCTTTCGGAATTATAAATAAATCGCGATGATGGAAAATTGCATTGTTGTTGTCAGCAAACAACAGAAAGCCCCAAAAGTCGAGACCCCCCCCCCCCAACCCAATCTTTAACAATAGAAGAAGCACCGCAAATTTGCTTAGGTTAACTTCATGTAAATCTGTTCCATAAAGCAGGAATAACACTCTCACAAAAAAAAAGAGGTTTGGGGTTTATCAATCAAGTCGCGTTCTTCTGAACATATTACCATTGAAAGTTTTCAAGTGCATGAATGAATGGATTGTGATGGTAACCTAAAATCTAATACGTTGTTGAACGGTCACGTCGTCCTGTGATTCACTATTACTATTTATTATTTATTATCGCAAGAGTGTTCTCATAGACTGTTAGAGATCATTCATACTGTAAGATTGACGAACACACGGTCAATGTACGTCTTGCCAATACCAAGAAAAGATAGCTACCTCATGAGGTTATATATGTATGCACATATTGGTATTTAGATGAACATTTCAAATTGTCTGTTAAACGTGTTTTTGGGTGTGAATGCCCGCTAGGGGTCAGCACCTAAGGATTAAGTACGACGCTTTTCCTTACGATGGTATAGATAGTTTCCATTTGCTTTAACCGATTTCACTGCACAAAGGATGTTAAAGGGAAGCAACTCCTTAAGGTAATTCAAACTGCGTTGAATAGTGCCTAGAAATATATGAATGAATACAATCAGAAGTATATTGTAAATATTCTATGATTGTAATTATAAGTAATTGTCGTTCATGCAAAATTGCATGTGTATTTTTTTATTTGATTTTTTTTCACGTGAAAAAGGCAACATAAAGTTTTTGGGTAACAACAACTACTTTCTTGTTCCATTACATGGACAAACTATGTCTAACAAAAAGTTTAAGGCTTATCAATCAACTAGTTTTTGACATAAAACGTATTTAACGATTATTAATGAAAGGCTATCAATGTGTCAAATAGAATCAATTATGTAGTGCAACGATCGATTCGTCGTGTGATTCACTGCAACCATAGATTATTTATTACACGAATAAAGATATCTTCATTACACAGACTGCGGAGATCGATACTACCATTATAATGACGTATATGGTCATTGTAGGTCTTACCAGCAATGTACCGTTATAATGATGTACACGGTCATTGTACGTCTTACCAGCAATGTACCGTTATAATTATGTACACGGTCAATGTACATCTTACCAGCAATGTACCATTATAATGATGTACAAGGTCATTGTACATCTTACCTGCAATGTACCGTTATAATAATGTACACGTTCATTGTACATCTTACCACCAATGTATCATTATAATGACGTACACAGTCATTGTACATCTTACCAGCAATGTACCATTATAATGACGTACACGGTCATTGTACATCTTACCTGCAATGTACCGTTATAATGATGTACACGGTCATTGTACATCTTACCACCAATGTATCATTATAATGACGTACACAGTCATTGTACATCTTACCAGCAATGTACCATTAGAATGACGTACACGGTCATTGTACATCTTACCAGCAATGTACCATTATAATGACGTACACGGTCATTGTACATCTTACCAACAATGTACCATTAGAATGACGTACACGGTCATTGTACATCTTACCTGCAATGTACCATTATAATGAAGTACACGGTCATTGTACATCTTACCGACAATGTGCCATTATAATGACGTACACTGTCATTGTACATCTTACCAACAATGTACCATTAGAATGACGTACACGGTCATTGTACATCTTACCTGCAATGTACCATTATAATGAAGTACAGGGTCATTGTACATCTTACCACCAATGTATCATTATAATGACGTACACAGTCATTGTACATCTTACCAGCAATGTACCATTATAATGACGTACACGGTCATTGTTCGTCTTACCGACAATGTACACGTGTATAGGGGATGTCTGCGTTTTTTGAGTAGATATACCGAAATATTTCAGGAGTGAAGCGGGAAACATTGTATTGTCACGAGTGGCAATGCAGAATGTTTCCATTTCACGAGTGAAATATTTCCTTATATCTACTCAAATTTTCTTTTTATTATATATTTTTTTATGTCAAAAACCGTCAATTTACCTTGATGCTTTCTCCATTTTGCGCCAATGCCATTAACGGCTGCATTACTACTTCGATAAAAAGAAGTACCCAAATGTACAATTATTTTAGGACAGCGACTTTTTACAAATTTATCTTGTACAAATAATTATTCAAATTTTGTACTTTGTCAAACTAATTTCTTGCGTGGATTAATACAGTAAACATTGTTGGGGTAGAGGTGTTAATAGGGGTACTGTAGAAATACCACGAAGCGGTCACATCCGACAGATTTCAGAGCGTAACATCTTTAAACAAAAGATTGTAATGGTTGTGAGTTTACTTGTATAGATTTGGTTCTTTATTTTATGCATTTCTGCATTCAAAAGTGAATACATTGTATGGCAACCTTGCAGTTTAGTTTGGTAACAGACGCTGCACCCAAATTTCGATTGTCACATAATTTCGGTTTGCAATCAATACTCATCAATGCCCGATTTCTCCATTGTTTTCAGACGTGATTATGATAGTGTTGACAGTTAGAATCGCTACTTAAACAATTTTATTACTATATTTAATTAAGGGTTTTTCCTAAAAGTGTGTCCGTTTGTCATAGAGTGTAAAAGACACACTATGGATAACATAATATCTAATAGCAACAGTTCATGTACGTTCAGTCACTAGTAATTTGCAGGATTCATTTGGAAAAGTAATTAAAAAATTTCATACTTGAAGACTACTTCTTGTTGTTTGTTGGAGTTCGTCTTTTAGTCATTTTTGTTATGGCGCCTGCTTATTGATTAAATAAATGTATACTAGAGGGTCTAGGGTCTTGACACAGTTTAAGATCTGTTCATCCTCATGAAGAGAGAGAGAGAGAGAGAGAGAGAGAGAGAGAGAGAGAGAGAGAGAGAGAGAGAGAGAGAGAGAGAGAGAGAGAGAATGAACAGAAGAAGAAGAAAGAAAAACGAAATAGGCCTAAATATGGAAATACAGGTTGGAATAACATACATAAAGACATATATTTCCAAAATGGGAAAAAAAGTAGTTCCCAAAACGATTTCGCCACTGTGGCGATATAATTTTTATCCCACTGGTATATTTTAATATCTCATTATGAAATATATAATAAAATAACGTACACTGTCATTGTACGTCGTACAAACAGTGTGCCATTATAATGACATACACATTCATTGTACGTCTTACAAAGAATGTGTCATTATAATAACGTACACGGTCATTGTACGTCTTACAAACAGTGAGCCATTATAATAACGTACACGGTCATTGTACGTCTTACAAAGAATGTGCCATTTTAATAACGCACACGGTCACTGTACGTCTTACCAACAATGTACAAAAGTAGCCACCCTATGAGGTCTCCTTGCTGGACGCCTTTTCTATAGGATACAAGTACATATTTACCTACATTTTATGTATGTATGTATGTATGTATGTATGTATGTATGTATGTATGTATGTATGTATGTATGTATGTATGTATGTATGTATGTATGTGTACAAACAACCAGAACTCTTTTGCAGTCATTATTTTAGTTGATTTGTAGTAGTACTAGTAACGATAATAGTAATTGTGTAGGTGGTCTTGGTGGTGGTGGTTGTGTTAGTAGTAGCAATAGTAGAAGCAGTAGAAGTCGTAATGATTGTAGTGGTGATGATGTGGTGGCGGCGTCTACAGAATAAAAAGTCGTTGTTATCGTCATATTGGCAGTAGTGGTTGTTGAAGTAGAAGTAGCAGTAGTAATAGTAGTAGTTAGTAGAAGTGGTAGTAGTAGTAGTAGATGGTGGTGGTCCTGATGTTGGAAGTGGTAGTGGTTGTGTACAAATAAATATCGAGACAAATTGCAAGCGTTAGCTATATAATGTTTGACATAATAAGCACTGTACACTGTGAAAACCTGAGAGAATTACAAGCTTGTTTCTCTCCCTGGCTTGTGAGACATTATCTAGTTTAGAGTTGTGGTGATGGTTGTGGAAATCGTGGTAGAGGTGATAACAGTACCAGTCGAAGACGTAATTATTGACACAGCAGTATATGTATACACTGTAAACGTAGATGAAGTGGACGTAGACATTGAATTAGTAGTAGTAGTAGTAGCAACTATAACAAAGAAAAAAGTGACTGGCAAGGGAAACGATGCAATGGAGAAGTAATATTCATTGATTCTTATAAGTTTTAAATTTGACAAATAATCCTGACACTATGATACAGTTCTTTTGTCTTTTGATAACTTTTCTGTTGTATTGAGAAAAAAAAAAATCAATCATTCTTGACAGTAACACAATGAGTGAATATGGCATATACTCCCTGATACATGAAAATCCAAATGCCAAATCTTCACTTGTAGCAGGCACACAATTATTTAATTGCATACCGTTATACTCACTTATAAGTCGAGTCCAACTGCAAACTACAAAGACCCAGATCTGCCGTCGCATTGTGCGCCAGCCGAACTGAGTCTACGCAGTTTGTCTGGAGTAATCAGTAGTACAAACATCATAGACCCTGATCTGCCTGTCCATTATGCGACGACAGATCAGGGTCTATGTTGTTTGTAGTTGGAATCAACTTATAAGCGAGTATCGACGGTACTTTTCATAATAGTCTTGTATAATGCCTTCCTTTCTGAAATATAAACGAGGACTTGTCAGTATAGTTGTAATTTTTCCTACATTGTTTTTGAAAGAACAGATTACAAAATATGCATTAGAACTGATTATCGTTTGAAAAAGTCACAACTACATTATTCACGTAAGAGTAACAGCTTCGATATAATCTTGAAGTAAAATCTGAGAAAGAGTCAATACGACTAAAAGCTAAAACATGGTCACAATGAGTAGCCGAGGTATAGGTTTACAAGAAAGTATGGCACTCTTCTGTTCTGTTGTCCATACGCATTTTCTACTTAGTCGTCTGTATATGCCACATTTGCATCGATTATTTTCTAAGATATGATGGGATGAGAATTTGATCTAATTAAATTAGTATTGCCACTAAATATCTGAAATTTGAACGTATTCCTTATTAAAGATTCGGAAAAAATTCAGAGAAAGAAAAACTGTAAGAAAATTGTTGTTTAATAAATTACTTATTGGAAAGCAAGAATAATCTGCGTCAAAAAAGCATATAACTTGAAACATCAGGTGCCGTCAAAAGATAGATAGATAGATATGTAGATTTTTTTACAAAAACATTATTACGTTCATAGTGAGATTTACTGTTTAATCATACAAATCAATGTTTTGCCAGCATTTGTAATTCCGTGTCCATCATAACCTGAAACCTCCACCCCACCGTTTCATCCACACAGAATAGCACACTGCACGAGAAAGAATGGCAGCCTGAAATGGGTGTAAAGAAATAGTTTGCGTGGAACTCCGGTGGCATTTTTTTATTATGTGAACTAAAAAAACAATATACAATCTTATCTGTTAGAAAGAGTGTTTGTCCAACAATATACTCCTTACTTTGAATTTATATCTCTTTAAGATAAAATAAAAAAAAACTTTTGAAATAAGAATATTTATTTCTCCTTTCGACCCAAAATTTCATAAATGAACTGATAAAAAAATAAAACCAATGACCTTTTGATTGGATGTAGAGCCTTCTAACCTAACCTTTTTGCGGAAAGATTATTGGTTAAACAATTGCTTTTTTCTTCTCTTTTTCCTGTTGTAAACAGGAGTGGCAAACATTGCCTTCTGCAAGAGAGGTAATACCGTACACTTTGTCTGTTTTATTTCTGATGGGTTTATTCCCTTGTTACAAGACTCGACAGCGAGGGAAGTTATCACATTCTCTATACAAAATAACCCGAAGTTGATTAATGAGATTTAAGGTCCTATCAAACTGTTAGTAATAACACGATAGTTTCAGTGAAATTCTCAAGGGTCTTTGACTATATTTTTATATACATGCATGATCAAAAACGGGCCCAGCTGTAATTGTGATGTGGAGTCTACTGGCCTATAGGGGTGACTTTACTACATCCCATATGATGACATAGAAAAAGAAAACTTCGACACAACGGTTAGGTGACGCAGGCAAAGTACACACTCTCTGTCTGTCTCTGTCTTTCTGTCTCTCTCTCTCTCTCTCTCACACACACACATACACACACACACACACATATTGTGATCAAACCAGCAGTGATGATTTCGAAGTAGAAGAAATAAAGGCAATTTTCAGGCAGCAATTTTAACTAAACAGTTTTCATGTTAGAACAACACACACAGTTTAAGTCTTATATAAAAAAAAAGTAAATGCCAGAGGTGGCAAACAGTATTGGCTTTAATGGTAAATAGCAAAACGCCAGAGGTGGCAAGCAGTACTAGAGCTAATGGTACATAAAATGTGCAAGTGGAAAACGTAGTAGTAGAAGAGGGAATGATGGAACTGTTGTTGCTGTTTCTGTTGTTGTTTAAATTGTGTTTATGACAATAAAGTCAAATGCAATAGTGGCGGGTTGCATTGGTTGTATTGAAACTTATGCCGTGGTAACGGTTGGGTGAAAGAAGAAGAAGTAGGAGGAGAAGGAGGATCATTTACTCTCGATATAACTTCTGAAACAATAACGGTTATATGTGTTTTCTCAAAAAGAAGAAGAAATTGATAGAATTATATCAAAAACAGGAGGTGCATGATATTGAGTTGAAAACCTCGGTCGACGTTATTGTGTGTGTGTGTTTGTTTGTATATATATATATATATATATATATATATATATATATATATATATATATATATATATATATATACACACACACACACACACACACACAAACACGCATGCATACATAAATATATCTAAGAGTTTACGTAAAAGAGTTTAATGCTGTTATTTTTCTGTGTATATCGTGGTATAAATTATCAGCTGACAAATCACACAGGTTATATTATGCCAAAATGTGGGACTCGCCAATTGACAGTTTATACCACGTTACACGCAGAGATAAACAACATTCTGCTCTTATAACTGCAACCTTGAACTGATAACTGTGTATGTGATATTGTTGTTGTTTCTTTTGTTTCATTTGTTTTGTTTTTTACGTCTCTGTTTTCCTTTTCTGACTTTCAAAAATAATTTCTCGTAAAAAGCTATGTTTAGCATTGAAGAAATGTCACAAAACCGTTACACCGATCGGTTTTCCTGAACGAATAATCCGAGCCACTTTTACAATCTTCAAAATAGCAAGTTAAACGAAAAGAAAGAGAGAAGCAGTTGTTTTCATAGATGAAGAAACATTTGATTCTATATAAAGAAAACGGAACTGACTTCCACTGTCAGCTGTTCCTTAGAAATTCTACGTGTAATAGTTCTAGTTAGGGGCCTTCTCTGATCAATCAAAGTCTTGGGAAAGGTCAACTTTCGTCAATACTCGTGCTTAAAATTTCTTGACAGTAACACTATGAGTGAATATCGCAAGGAAAAATGTATTGGCATCTACTCACTGATAAATGAAAATCTTAATGCCAAATTTTCATATGTGGCAGGCATACAATTGTTTCATCGCATACCGTGTTCAATACTCGCTTATAAGTTGAGTCCAACTGCAAACTACAATGGCCCAGATCTGCCGTCGCATCGTGCGCCAGCCGAACTGAGCCTATGCAGTAGTACAAACACCATAGACCCTGATCTGCCTGCCCAGATCAGGGTCTATGTTGTTTGTAGTTGGAATCAACTTATAAGCGAGTATCGGCGGTACTTTTCATAATAGTCTTGTATAATGCCTTCCTTTCTGAAATATCAACGAGGACTTGTCAGTATAGTTGTAAGTTTTCCTACATTGTTTTTGAAAGAATAGATTACAAAGTATGCATTAGAACTGATTATCGTTTGAAAATATCATAACTACATTTTTCACGTAAGAGTAATAGCTTCGATATAATACTGAAGTAAAATTTTAGAAAGAGTCATTACACTAAATTCTAAAACATGGTTCGTTTATGCTAGAGTACACCGAGTAGCCTAGAGCACTCTTCTGTTCTATTGGACAACGCATTTGCTACTTAGTCATCGGTATATGCCACATCTGCATAGATTAGTTTCTAAAAAATGACGGGATGAGAATTTGGTCTAATTAAATTAGTATAGCCACTTAATATCTGAAATTTGAACGTATTCCTTACTAAAGATTCGCAAAAATTCAGAGAAAAACAAACTGTAAGGAATTTGTTGTTTGATAAATTACTTATAGGAAAACAAGAATAATGTGTGTCAAAAAAGTACATAAATTGAAACAGCGGGTGCTGTGAAAAGATGGGTGCAAACATTAGCTATACCAGGCACAAATGTGTTCGGATTCCTTTCTGAAAACTTAGCAACACGAATAAACAACATGCACCCAAAAACAGAATGGATACATCTAAGCAGATTAAAGCCAGCAATAAGTATATTTATTCTTATCTTGCACTGCTTCGTTCTGAAAAGGGACTTTAAATCTCATATATATATATATATATATATATATATATATATATATATATATATATATATATATATATATAGTGAGAGAGAGACACACACACAAACAGACAGACATAGACACATAGGGAGGGATATCTTCACATTTACCGTTTTCCATTCATAACAAATAAAAAGGATGAACAGGTCGAAATCACATTCTTATAATTGTTTTGTTTGTTTTGTTCGTTTTTTTTTTCTTATTTTTTTTTTCTTCTGGTTTTTGTTTTTTTTTAATTTAATACGATCATAGTGAGATATACTGTTTAATTATACAACTCTATGTTTTGTCAGCATTCGTAATTCCATGCCCCTCATAACCTAAAGCCTCCACCCCACCGTTTCTTCCACATAGAATCACACAATGTAGGCTAAAGAATGGCAGCCTGAAATGGGTGTAAAGACCTTTTTGTGTGGAACTTCGGTGGCATTTTTTATTATGTTAATCAAAAAAAAAAAAAAATGAAACAATTAAACATGTTCAATAGATAAAATACTCAATTTTACGATGTCTCTTCTATTTTGATTGCACACGCTCTTCACAAATACTAAATACAATTTTATCTGCTAGAAAGAGTGTTTGTCCAACAATATACTCCTTACTTTGAATATAAAACATTTTAAAAATAAATTCAAATAAACCTTTTAAAATAAAAATATTTATTTCTCTTTCCACCAAAAGGTTTCATAAAAGAACTGATAAAACAAAACTTATATAAGCCATGACCTGTTTATTGATTGTAGAGCCTTTTAACGTAACCCTTTTGTGGAAAGATATTTAGTTAAACCATTTTTTTTTTCCTCTTCTCTTTTTCCCCTAGTAATCGGGAGTAGCAAACATTGCCTTCTGCAAGAGAGGTAATAACGTATACTTTGTCGGTTTTATTCCTGATGGGTTTATTCCCTTGTTACAAGACTCGACATCGAGGGAAGTTATCACATCCTCTTTACAATATAACCTAGGTTAATAATAAGATTTAAGGTCCTATTAAACTGTTAGTAATAACACGATAGTTTCAGTGAAATTCTCAAGGGTCTTTGACTATATTTTTATATACATGTATGATCAAAAACGAGCCCAGCAGTATTTGTAATTTGGAGTCTACTGGCCTGTAGGGGTGACTTTTCTACATCCCATATGATGACATAGAAAAAGAAAACTTCGACCCAACGGTTAGGTGACGCAGGCAAAGAACACACTCTCACTCTCTGTTTGTCTCCGTCTGTCTGTCCGTCTCTCTGTCTCTGTCTCTGTTTCTGTCTCTCTCTCTCTCTCACACACACACACACGCACTAACATCTTGTGATCAAACCGAGAGTGATGATTTCAAAGCAGTAGTAAAGAGTGCCATTTTCAGGCAGCAGTTTTAACTATACAGTTTTCATGTTAGAAAAACACACAGTTTAAGACTGAGATAAAAAAAAAAAAAAGAAATACAAGCCAGAGGTGACAAGCAGTATTGGAGCAAATGGTAAATAAAAATGTGCAAGTGGAAAACGTAACAGTAGAAGAGGGAATGCTGGAACTGTTGCTGCTGTTTGTATTGTTGTTTAAATTGTGTTTATGACAAAAAAGTCAAATGCGATAGAGGCGGGTTTCATTGGTTGTAATGAAGCATATGCTGTGCTAACGTTCCGGGTGAAAGGAGAAGGAGGAGGAGGACAGAAGATTTGTTCTCGACATAACAGCTGAAAAGATAACTGTTATATGTGTTTTCACAAAAAGAAGAAGAAATTGAAAGAAATATACCAAAAACAGGAGGTGCATGATATTGAGTTGAAAACCTCTGTAAACATTATTGTGTGTGTGTCTTTATATATATACATATATATATATATATATACATACATACATACATACATATATATATATATATATATATATATATATATATATATATATATATATATATATATATATATATATATATATCGTGGGTATAAACTATCAGTTGGCTAATTACGCAGGTTACATGATGCCAAACTGTGGGACTCGCCAATTGACAGTTTATACCACGTTACACGCAGAGATAAACAACATTCTGCTCTTATAACCGCAACCTTGAACTGATTAACTGTGTATGTAATTCTGTTGTTTCTTTGTTTTATTTGCTTTTTATATCTCTGTTTTCCTTTTCTGACTTTCAAAATCATGTCGCGTGTAATCAGCTATGTTCAGCATTGAAGAAAAGTCACAAACCCGTACGCCGATCGATTTTCCTGAACGAATAATCCGAGCCACTTTTACAATCTTCAAAATAGCAAGTTGAACGAAAAGAAAGAGAGAAGTAGTTGTTTACATAGATGAAGAAACATTTGATTCTATATAAAGAAAACGAAACTGATTTCCACTGTCAGCTGTTCCTTAGAAATTCAACGTGTAATAGTTTTCGTTTGGGGCCTTCTCTGATGAATCAAAGTCTTGGGAAAGGCCAACTTTCGTCAACACTCGCGTCTAAAATTTCTTCTGAATATATCTTTAGAAAAGGGATTTTCATCAATGAAAATGAAAATAAATCTAATTAAAACTGTAAAATGAACACTGCCAGTACCGTGTATTCCGCAGAGAGAGAGAGAGAGAGAGAGAGAGAGAGAGCGAGAGAGAGAGAGAGCGAGAATTCACTGACATTCCTATCAGTGCCACGAAACTGAGCCAGGTTCACAAGAAACCTAAATCATTGAGGTGACACAGGAAAAGCATATGGGGCCGTCCTAGTCGAAGTGTTGTCATTTTTAATTTTAGAAGGGTTGAGAAAATTATTTTATATTGTTTGTTTGTTTTTTTCAACACCCACCATCGATCTTATTGGAGATTTTTAGTATGCTTCCAGCGAGATATTAACCTTACCAACCTTTTATCATAATGGATTAGCTGTTCACGAATATCGATCGCAAACAAGGGACCTAAGACTTTAAACAATGAATTGTGTCTTTAACTGCATCATTAAAATTGTCTAGAAAATTGGATATACGGGAATTAAGCCTTGTCTAGTTGTTTTCAAACTAAACATGATGTACACCTCAGCGAAACTGAGTCTTTAGTTTGTTAGCCTGGCATCATCAACTGACCCCTTCTCCGCCACCCTCCCCCACAAGTCTCTCTCTCTCTCTCTCTCTCTCTCTCTCTCTCTCTCTCTCTCTCTCTCTCTCTCTCTCTCTCACACACACACACACACACACACAGCATACAAACGCTTAGCTAAAAATTATCTTTTTGCCGACGTGGTAATGCTGAAAGACTTCAGAGTGTGCACTGAGTACACTTGACTTCGCAAAACTTTCTCGGTGTTTACTGACGATGTTCCCTGTATACCTAGTTATCGCATACAAGTGCAATTAAAGAGGCAACTTGTATAACAAAGGGAACAAATCTGACAATGGCGAAGATGTTGGCATCTTCAGCAATCATCCGGTTTGACTCCAACAATGTGTGAGGAAAATATTTGATCGGCATGTATATGAATCAAGACATAAGACTTTGTCAAATACTATACGTTGATGAACAACTGAATATACCGTAAATTTAATACTCCTTAAACATCCACCAAAGTCAAAGAGAGGAGCCGTGGATGTTGTCTTATTATGAATTACAAGCGGCGTAGGAATGCAAAGCTTATTGTCCCGGCAGTCATTCTAGTGAACCTTGCTTTGGAATCATTACAATGTTTTATTGCTGATACTACATTAAAAGGGCATACAGTTGACTAATCTGTCATATTTGAGTATTTTGAGATATTTACAGTTTTCTTGCTTACCACCTTTTTATATTTGTTCCACTAGGCGTGGGTGCTGTTGAATCATCCTTTGTACTATGACGCTGGCTAACTCTGTAGTGTTTGCTGGGTATACATTATTACGGCATTCAATTGAGCATCTGTCTGATGTGAGTCTTTCTTGTTTGAACATTTTGGGATATTGATTGTTTTCTCACAAATCCATCTTTCCTCTTATATTGTAACTACTATTTAACAAAAGCATTGTTAACTCGTCCCTTGATTTCTGTCAGCAACAAACTGCATTATCCTTTCCTGATTCTATATTACAAGGCACACAATTAGAATACGTATGTTGACAGTCTGCCTCATCTGGGCATTGTGTGGTAATGATAGTTTTCTCACCCTTTTTCCTTCTCCTTTAGCAATATCTTATGTTTGGCATGGGAATTGTTGTTCTATTTTTTAGTATTTCATTGCTGAATATAGATTATAAGGCTAAATGATTAGAGAATCTTTCAGATTACAGTCTCTCACATTTGGTGATACTGAGATATTGATAGTTTCTCTTTTCACAGCCCCCATTTCTTCTTATCCTCGGGGTTACATTTAACAGGGTATAGTTTTATTGCTTTGCTCCGCGTCCACTGCCAATTATAATGGCAGTCTTTCAAATTGTATGATTTTAATATTATTTTCTTTTACACCCACCCGATTTCATCTTTAGCAATTACAAAGATCCGACGTGGGTATTATTTCGAAATACAACTAAGCTGGCAATAAGAGAAGACAAAAGTACAAGCAATAACCAATCAGCAATGTGATTAGACATCCTTTTGTTCAGTTGCCTACGCGAACCTTCTGCTCCCTTGTGCAACCCCACAAAATTCCCGGTTTGAAAGAAATTGACCGCCCTGAATATCGGACAAAGCTCCGGTTTTTTCATTTGCATACTTATTCCTTTAAAATAAGCGTTTTTCGTTATAAGACATTTCCCGGCGATTGAACCAAGACTCACATGTATATGGAAATAATTTCCTGAACATATTAAAAGTAATTAAGAGTTGAACACTAAAATTCTTTTTACTTGCTCTACTCCTTCGGGCAAGCTTTGGTCCAATCACTCGATTATGCAACAATTCACACTTAGCTTTCTATTGAACTGGTTAGCGGTCCAGGCCAGCCCGGGTCAGCTGCTTTGGTGTGTTCTTAGGAAAGGCACTTAGCTCCCATTTCCCCGGCATGATATAGCCAATGATGTGTTTAAAGTGCCTTTAAAACCAACCTCCAACCCAACCCTTCTAACAAAAAACAAAACAAAAAACCCCAAAGAAAACCAAACATTAGAATCTTTGTCATGAGAAAGTTGATTGATAGATGCCACCATCGGCCGAGGATTCAAATCCAAGTGATCGCTTCAAGCAGTGACTCGAAGACAACATCCTTACATTATGGTTTCCCGCATGAAACGGTTACATAGGCGTCTTTGTGCAATAAAGATACGCTATCAACTTGGTATCATGTATCTTCAGAAAATAGATTTGATCACATCTCAACATAAAACCAATTTTCATCCAAACTTGACTTTCCTGACAATCTGTGCAATGGTACAGGTGCGTGAATATGAACGGGCAGTGCTTATTGACTCTGCAGGCAAAACATTATATCAATCTATCGCAAGGATTGGGACTTATGACCACACTGAAAACATTTTCCTGAAACATTTAACCATGATTTTCAAATTGCTTGAGGGTTAGAGGGAGGGTAGGGATGCATTATTACGAAAGGGCAGAGCTTCCTTACTCTATAGTCTAAGTATGATAGCTATCCCTACCAAGACTTGGAACTTATGACCACACAGAAAATATCTAACAGAAACGCTAACCAAGATTTTAATATAGTTTTACGAACAGATTTCTATCTGTCTGACACACAAGATGACATATACAAAGTTGAAGAAAAAAACTGAAGACCAAAAGAATGAAAGGCAAAACGTATGTACTGGTTAAATGGAAAGGGTATTATAATTCAATAACTTCAAGGAACTGGCTGAAAATATTATGCCATTAAATAGATGACTGCCGAATAGTACATACATAGCAGTATTAAGAACAATCTGAGTTCTGAAAGATAACGAGTGTCTACAATATGATAGATGTAGAAAACAAAATGAATGAATAAAAGAGAGCTGCAATAGTAAACGAAGTAGTGTAGACATGTATGATATGCAAATTTGTGGTAATTGCAAAAAGAGAGGGAAAAAACTATATTAAGAAAGCATCTCCAGTAAGTAATAGAATGAGTTTCTTAAAAGATGCAATAGCTATACAACACTTTACTCAATATCCATGTAAGGTAATCACATATATTATAGAAGAAATTAAAAGAGCTAACATCCGAGAAAACGAAATTGATTCCAACTGCATAATCGAAAAGGTGAAAAACAGTGGAAAAGACTATGCGCTAGATTATGAAATTGTCTGCACTATAAACGGCAACAAAAAACACATACATGTTGATGCAATTATGAAGACATTTAAACTTCTACCGGAATTCACGCAAAGAAGGTATAGCAACTAAACCGTCAACTATGCATTCCTCTGGATAATATTTTCAAATGGTACCGTTTTAATACATCCATTAAACCTTCGGCACAAATAATTATCATTAAATAAATCCAAACCAATTAATATGGGAAGAATTTTTGCACCACAAAATGGGGTAAAATATGGTACACCTTTCACAGTGTGTATCTATAAAGACTGTCAAGATACACTTTTCTCAGAACTTTTTATTTGACATCTGGTAGTAGTTGAAATTAAACTACTTCCCCCCCCCCCCCCCGCAAAACAAATGAAACAATTATGATTATGATTGAGGTAATGTGTATCAGGGTACAATCAGTTGTAAAATGTTACAAATGCAACAAAGAAAACTGATAGAGGAACTGAACTTAACGAAATACAAAATACCAGAGATGTAGACAGTATGCAAAATCAACGAAATTAAGATGGCATTACAGTGGTGGAAATGAAATGATTAAAGGGAAAAATTAAGAAAGGATTCTCTGTTAATGTGGAAAACAGAAACGAGAGACTCAAGTTATGTGCACATGAAAAGTATATTCTATACAGATTGTTTTAAAATCTTAAATAAAGGATTTCAAATTTTTTTAAAACTACTAAATACAGGATATTGCCTTTGTAGTGATCCTCTCAATTAAATTGTTTAGATATTTAATATAAAGAGAAAAAGGTTATACATTCAATTTTGCACATACAACTCATTAAACATTTATACTTTGTTATTTTACATTGATCATTCTGTTACAGAGCACAGTATTTGACTTTGTTTGAATAAGCTTAACTGGCAGTATGGATCAGAATAGCTGGTTGTGGGATTTCCTACTGATATTTAACAGATCAGTGCGTCTGAGTTAGTAAAATCACTGTACAGGATTCACGTTTTCTTTCAGATAAGAAAAAAGTTGTCTAAATGTACTATACCTTTACTCAGTGAACAAGCTAGTAATACAAAAAATAGCAGCATCGATTTCAAACAATTTAACAAAATCTGCGACAGTTTTAACAGTCCTCCACATCGTCATTGGAGATATCTCAAGGGTACAAAGCACCTAATATCAGATGAAAACAGTACTTAATGGACTGAAATTTTACCTGATACAACAGCTGATGAAAAATAAGATCAAACACATGAACAGAAACTTTGTGGATTTCTTTGGTATTTTGAGATGACAAAAGTCTACATATATATTACAAGAACAACAAAAACCTAAGTAAACTAGGAAATAGATTGGACATCATTTTTTCGACAGGAAAGCAGCGACATGACAGAAGAAGGAACAGCAATATTAACCTTAAGTATCAGGAGTTATGTAATATGTATTTTTGGGGGATCACAGGTGCAAACAGAGACATCAATTACACAGTATCAGATACTGATAAAACGTTATTTGAGTATCGAATTCTCGCTGAAAAAATTTATACCTCTGACAGAAGTATGTAATAAGATTTCAACAATACATATCAGATTCAAGAGGAAAGTTTGACTATGCTGTTGGTGGTGGCAGTATCTTTTTATTATCGAGCGACATGGTTATGAAAATGGGTATTATCATTGGATACATCAACAGTTATTGAACAATACAATGGCTTATTTAAACTTGAATTAAAACTCTTCCGTCAATACCGATGTATTAAGAAACAAAATTCCGAAGACTGATAAACAGTTTCTAATAGTGAGACATATAATAACTTAGAAGAAGACAAGGTGAGTAAACGTTATGTAGGGAAGAAGGTTTATAATGATGATAGTCCTGATGTCAGGTCTGCTGATGCTGATGCGAAATGTACTGGTGCCCTGCCAATTTTGAAAACAAGCCCTCCATGTCTGGCATCGGTTCAGCATCAAACACGGTGACTTTATTTAGTTGTCGAAAGTCTATACAAAATCGATTAGTTCCGTCTTTCTTTCTAACCAATACCACGGGGGAAGAATAGGGGGAGTTTGAGGGTTCAATCACTCCCAGGTCTAACATTTTACCTACTTCCTCATCGATTGTCTCCCGTGCGTTAAAGGGTATTGGATATCCCTTTATTCTGATTGGCTCCGAGGTATTCAAGTTTATCTCGTGTGTTATTAATCCAGTATTACCTGGTCGATCTGTAAATACGTCTGGGTACTTACTCAAAATTTCCCTGACTTGCTGACGCTGACCTTCAGGTAATTCTGGGCACACGCTGACCATATCTATTCCCTCATTTCCTACAACCATGGGGTACTCAAGGGGAATTTCTGTGTTGGGGTCACTCGGCTCGTCTTCTATGACCGAAATACATACGACGTTCAAAACGCCCTTTTCAACAGTTTTATGGCATACATCACACGAACGACAGAATCGTGCTACGTCACTATTTACACCTGGCCAATAAAATTCGCTTAATACTTTGTCCGTTGTCCTTCTCCTACTCAAGTGACCTGCACTACCGGACTCGTGCGCTACTCTAAGTATACGGGACCTGAATTTCTGGGGGACAACCAGTTGGAAATACTTTCTACCATCCAACGTGGTAAATTGCCTGTACATTAAACTTTCCCTACGTATAAATTTCAAACTTGAACCGCCCTTACAATGTTTCGCGGTACCGGATACGATCCTCTCCGCGGTCGCGCTCAAGGACGCGTCATCGCGCGAGATATCGGTCACGGCTTCCGGAAGTTTCAACTTACGTAATGGCGTTTTCTTCGCCTGCGCCTGCGCCCTAGTTTCGGCCGTTTGTACAACTGGAAACCGGAAGTCAGACTGAGTTGGGAGTCTGGATCCCTCGACATTTCCGATAGTTAAGTCGTATATGGGATTTTCCATACACAGAGCTTCTACGGTTCCGGTCAGAAAAGGCGTCTCGATTTCTATTCTCGCGACGGGAACGCGATCAATCGTTTGATCTAATAACATGCACGGGGATTTCCAACCAAGCATTTGGTCATCCCTAACGAGACTCCGCTTTACTACGACGCCCGTGCACCCGGTGTCGCGTAAGACCGTGACTTCTTGACCGTTGGCGGTACCAGTAGCAGTCGGTACTCTCGCCTCGGGAAAAAGACAAGTGCCGATCGACTGAATAACATCACGACCGATCTGCGCACGCGCTGCGGATTCGTACACCGTATTCACGTTATTAGTCCCTGAATTATCACGCGGAAAATCATCGCGCTTACCGCCCCCTGACCATGCTCTGCTTTCGATAGCAACCGCGACCCTCTGGACAAACTCCTTCCTTTTCGGACAATCGGGCGTGATGTGACCCCATTCCTTACAGGTAAAACATTGTCTATCCCTACGATTCGTACCCTTCCCAGATTGAAAGTTTCCACCTTTATGTGTACCAAGTTTCTCTGGTTCTCTGGGTCTCTGATCTTTTCCTTGATTACCTCCCTTGTTATCCCTGGAGATCACATTCTGGGTACCTCCCCGAGCTTCGGCGAAATAGTCTGCCTGAGTAGCCATATCTGAGATATTATTGAAGGACTTTTCCCTCAGGAACAAGTACAATTCCCTACCACAAGTGTTTAACAGCTGGTCCCTAAGTAAAAAATCGGTAAGACCCTCGAACGTTTTTTGAATCTTACCACATTCAACCCAACGCTGGAAATAATCCCCCGTCCTACTGACGAACTGGGTGAATGTCTCGCCTTTCTCGGGTTTACTATATTTAAACTTTTTGCGGAACCCTTGTTCGGTCAACTCGTATCTCTTAAGGAGTGCCTCTCTTAATGCGTCATAGTTTAATGCGTCGTTCACGGGTAGACGCGAATACACATCTAGCGCTTTACCTTTAAGTAACGCGCTGAGATGGAGCGACCAATCATCTTTTTTCCACTTTTGGATGGTAGCATATCGCTCAAACCTATGTAAATAACTATCTAAGTTATCTTTATCATCCTCAAAAGGGGGTAATTTAGGGCCTCTTAACTTTGATTCTTGTTGACCATCTTTCTTAGCCTCTAATAATTCAAATTTCCTTCTATGTTCTTTCTCCATATTCCTGTCTTCTAACTGAATGGCTTCTAACTTTGCTTGTTTCTCCCTATCTAATTTTCTTTCCTCAAGGTCTCTTACCTGCTCTATTCTTTCCCTTTCTGCTTCCCTTTCCCAACCTATCCTTTCCTTCTCTGCCTGTTTCTCTAACTCTATCTTCTCCTTCTCAAATTCCATCTTCTCCCTTTTAAATGCTATCTTTCTTTCCTCAGTTTGCTTCTCTAATTCTAACTTTTCCCTTTCCGCTTGCTTCTCTAGTTGTAATTTTTCCCTTTCTATATCTCTCTCCTTTACCCTTTGGTCCCTTTCATGAGCCTGCTCCTCCTGAACGAATTTTCTAAGGGCCTCCCCCTCATACCCAAACTGTTTACCCAACTCCACTAGATCTTTGAGTGACGACATGATAAATACCGTTGATAAGATCACCAATCCTAAGTGCACTATCATATAACACATACAATTTTTAGGACTACACGAACCAACCGTATATCCCTTCTCCAAATATATGCAATATGTATATATGACAAACAAATGGTAAATAAAACAAAATATGAGTGAGGTATTCACTCACCCGCCTGAATTAGTTCTTGTCAGGAAGGTCACAATCTGAAATAAATAACTAAAAAAAAATCTTACCGGAGTCAAGACCTATGCAAACTAACGTCCGTGTTCCCACTAATCCAATGATCCCACTTCTGACACCATTTGTCACAGGATGAAGCCGGGTTGGGACTGGATTAGTGAAGACACCGAAAGCAACTGCGTTAATAAGATGTTTATTTATAAACGCAATTTAAAGATGAACAAATATGACACCATTATAACAAAAAGATAAGGAAAATTATAAAGTTCCTAACATGGAACTATCAACAACAAGTAACTCAACGAGAAAAATCAAAGATGGATTTAACAAATGGAATTTTAAACAAACGTGAATAGCATCCTATCACCAATCGACAAATAAGAGTATATGATTTACACCCCAATATAAACAAGGTCTTATTAAGTACCAAGGGTGACCAAAGCATGTGATTTATGCACTTATCAATAGAATACTCATTTATCCATCAATCTGTTAACTCGTCAATTTATCAATTTAACAAGCGATGTTGGAATATGAATTTATGAATCCGTCGTTCATATAACGATATTGAAATGGGGATGTATGAAATTATGAATCTATCACACATATAGCGATATTGAAATGGGAATGAATGTAATTTTGCACAGATAGCAATATTGAGATAACAATCAAATGGAACACGCAATAAATATAACTATCGTGGCGTCCGTTTAACTACCAAGATGTATCTACGGTTCCACCCGCTCTAGTCCATGGTCAAGGAGCCACCACGCATGGTCCACCCCTCCCAGTCTGTTGAAGGGTCCCTCGAGAGCCTTCACATTAACACAGACCCGTTGATCGAGAAGCCTTGGTCCCTCGCATCGAGAAAACATGTACACTCTTCCGAAACAACGTCACCAGACACAGCGTACACGTCACACGAAACCACACAGAGTTCTGTGACTTCACACCACCAAACCATACATATGGAACAGCTAAAAGTATAACAACTAAACCGTGTAGTACATATGACACGGTTAGTACTTTTGTATTGATATATGTTGCGCATGCGCGCACATGAATTACGCCTCGTTACACATTACATTAATCATTCAATGCATGCCGCGTATAATTAAATACTACCCGTCTGTTCAGTTACAACAAATAGCTAACTTGAACCAGCCTATAGGATTTCTAATATCATGGCGTTGTATGACCTAGGTATTGACTCTCTGTAGAATTTAGAATAAATTCTAAAACATCTAATATATGAAACAATTATGTCATATAAAACGAATAGTGATAAAGAATACAATCTTAAATTTCACATACCTCTACAGCTGAAGTTTTGCTCCCGTAAAGAGGTAAGCTTTCTGACAAGACTCATCGTAGTGTAATTTGTTTATAGAGAATTCGCTCTATATGTACTCTAGCTGTGACAGATATGCGCAGCAGCTAGGTACGTGAGTTTCCACTGCAGGCAATTGGCACGTGCAGCACGGGGTGAATTGCGCTCAGTATTTCAAAATAACTAGAGCCGAAAAAATAAACAACCCCCGAGTAACGCTCTAGTCGGGAACGAAACCCGAATACATTTTTGATCACATATACATATTGATATAAACCATACAATTCCGTGACAATGACCATTAAGTAAATATTAATTTATATTGATACAAATGTTAGCAAAAGCAGCTTAACATTACTTTTCGAAATTCTTTACGAATCCTACTCTTTGATGCTTTATTTACACCTTTAATTAAAAATGCAAATAACGGGACAACTAATAAGCAAAATGGCATTCCAAGAAAGAAAACACCTGTCAAGCTGTTTTAAAAAACCAGATTATTACACTGCCAATAATTCTAGGAAATGCTGATACTGCCGTTTGTGATAGGTCGAGCAAATAGTTATGAATATTTGAGTGCCTCTTGTTCTGCTCTGTTCACAAATGACTTTGTGTCGCCTTTTACACCATCAAAATCTACGCCACTAGCACTTATTCTCCCACCATCTCTCACTAAACATTTTACCATATTTCCTATAGATAAAGCAAACTGTTATAGTCATATCTATAGCTGTAATAATAGCGGGAATTGTCACAACTTTCGCGTTGAACAATATTTTCATCGTTTCACCTAATGGTTAACATTTCCCTAAATTTTGAATTGATCTGTTACAAAGTTGTCTGAAAATGTTCTGCAAATCTTTGCTTAAATCTTTCTTTACGTCCCCTACCTATTTGTCATCCATTCCGACATCCGATGTCTTCAATGACATTTTTGAATTTACAACTTCTACAGCACTTACATAACCCCTTAATCTGCTTTCCTATTGTGAAGGAAACTATTTGTTTCACTACATATGGAAGTTCTCTACTTTGAATTCTTTAGTTATAATCATCTATTAGATTTGATTCTTCTCATAGATCAAATACTTCATTTGTGTGATTGTTTGGAAATCTATATCCTCCTGAACTTGTATTAGTTGCCTTGGTACAACAATGGATTCTAATGTATATTTTTGTTTCGTGTTTCTGCTGTTTTGCACAGGTTTTGTCGTTCTTCTTCGTGGAGCGTCGATAGCTCATTTGGTAAAGCGTCGGACTAGTAAACCAATGGTCGTAGGTTATATACGCGCCCGGGCCCGGCCGGTTCAGCTCCTTCCACATATCCTTGGCAGAAGCACTTAGCTGCCATTTCCATCTCAACTTATTACCAATAATGTGTTAGATTTGCTTCTTCTCATACATGTTGATCAAATGCTTTATTTTTCTCTATTGTTTGCATATCTAAATCCTCAGGAACTTGTACCGGTTGTCTTTGTACAACAATGGATTCTAATGTATATTTGTATTGTGCTTCTTCTGTTTTGCACAGGTTTTGTCGTTCTTTGGGGAGCTGCGGTAGCTCATTTGGTAAAGCGTCGGACTGGTAATTAAAGGGTCGTAGCTTCGATACCCGCCCGGGCCAGGCCCGATCGGTTCCTTCGATATGTCCTTGGGAAAGGCACTTTGTTGCCATTTCCCCCTCAAACTATTGCCAATAATGTGTTACAAGTGACGTTAAAGTCAATCAACAAACCAACCAACTTTCTTCTTTGCAGAGTCTTCTACGTTTCGTTTAAGGTAGGAAACACACGACCTTTATATGCAGTGTTAAAAAAAATGTTTATCTTTTTCGATATATATTCTTTAAAATTTCTTTACATAATTCCTTTTTAAAACTAAAACCTCCATATTGTCTTTGCATTGAGTTGATTTTTAAAACTCCTTTGCACCTTTCTGAGGAATACGTATATCTTCTGGTCCAGACCTTCTTTTGGATACAATATAAATTTCTCCATTACTACCTTCAAATATGCAGTTTTAGCATATTTGTTGATAAAGTCATCACTGACATTATAATTTTTTCAATGCTAAAATCTCGTATTTTTTTTATAGGGCTTTAAGTTTATAAGTCTTCATTGTTGATGAGTTTGTTGAGGTGTTGTAAAATCTTATGTTTGTAGGTTAGGTTCATTTAAGTTTAATCTATTTTTAATTTTTTGTATTGGTTGGATGTATACATAAACATATCTCATATAATCTTTAAATCTTTTATATATTTCAAAATCGTCACTACCTTCTGATGTTTATTTCTGTTATTTCAATAGCAAAGAGTTTATCATTAAATAAATTTACAAAAGTGAACTGGAAAAGGAATTAGGATAATTAAGTGAACAAAATAACAAAGCAATTATCTACAGAATCTGAAGAATACAGCTATATAGCTATTGCGAATGGAACTTAGAAAGAGATAGCTGCTAAAAATATATCTGAAAAGAATCGGAAAAACTGGATAAGAAACAAACGAAGAAGAGATATTAAATCTTTGTCAATGCTAGAGCTGATAACATTTGTGAAGTCATTGTCAGTTGTTGTAATTGATACAGTGACATCACTGATTAGCAGTTTTTTTCTGTTCGATAATTTCAAGAATTTACAAAATGAACTGAACTATGATTAGATGACTTAAATTGGAAATAGGTACTTTACTGGATTGTTTGCATTCAAGCTGGGGTTTCATCTGTCTGCATTAAGTACAAGCATGACTACATTGCAACATATTAATTTCAAAATTCCAACATAAAATAAGGAGGAACTAGGAAATACGGAAACAATTAATAAATAAATGTATACTTTGTGCGTTGTTGTTGCTGCATTTGCACCTCTGTCAAGCATTGATCTAACAACGAGTCTTTTCGATGTCGTATCTTATTTAATATTGTCTTAATGCACTTGAAATTATAATTCTTGTATTGTACATTCTCTTTAAATTTTCATCATTTTTGTATCGTTGTGTTCTGAATTTATTATAGTGCTCTCTGCTTTCACATTTCCATTTTCAGTCGTATTCTTCATAGTGCTCTTTGTGTTCGCTATATCATCTCGTTTTCTATATTTGTGCATATGCCTTTTTGGCAAGGTTTTGCACAAGCTGATAGTTTTGCAAAAGAAGTTTATGTCTTTCTTTTGTTCACGTGTTTAATCATATGTTTTATTTACCGAATTGATTTTAAACTTACTTTTTACTACTTATAAGTAACTTTGTAAGTGAGCTTACAAGTAGCATCTTTACTCTCTTGCAATCGTGCCTAAGTAATCAAAAATGGCATATCGAAAAATAAACCAAAATCAAGTATTAACAAATCACCAGAGAAATTAACATCACAAAAGCCAAAAGATCCACCTGAAGCTGAACTTGGCATACAAACTCAAAAACGTTCACACCAAAATTCAAAAGATTAAAAGTTGTACGTTCAAAGAAAAAACAAGGAAAATCAACATTAGACGAAGACAGATATAATACAAGTTTCTGAAGTTCAAACAAAATCTATTATTTGATAGTAGGTGGTCGTGCTGCTTTGAAAACAAAAGTAGTAAGGCCAAATAGTTTTTACGCGCAAAAAGTAAATCGAAGTTTCGACTTAATATCTCAAAATGTCGAGCTAGATTCTTGACATCACGTGTTAATAACTCAAAATTTCTAGCTGTTACGTCGTAATCTCAAGGTACTAACTCGAAATTTCGAGTAAAGTCCACAGGATAAATCCATCCACTTGGCACTAACGCTCTTTCGTAGTTTTTGTCCTCCTATTCATTTTGTCGAAAAGTACATTTGTTTTTTCACAGAGACTTCAACATCAAGCTGCAGTTGTGAAATATGTTAAAGTTAACAATGAACAGTCAAGAAACAAGATAAAACCATGTCTGCATCTTGGAACACGATTCCATAAATGCTTTAACTTTTTATATAATATAAAACATATTTTGCACATTAAGTTAACAATGAACAGTCAACCGAATAACAGGAACAAGATACAACTATGTGAATCCTTTAACTTTTATCTAATATATAATATATTTTGTACTTACATACATACGTCGACTGAAACAAAGAATATTATTAGCACAATTTATTATACGACATTTTACTCTGCCGTCAGCTAGTGTTCTAAGTTTAAAATGTTCAATGACATTATATACATATCGGGAATCATCATTTTATATATTTTAACCGTAATTAGTGAGTAAAACATACATATAAGTGGCATAACTGTTTTGTTAAACTTTTCATATCTATCCATGGGTAAATGCCTTTTCTCATATACTTAGACGTCATATTTGTAAACTGTTTTAGCGTTTCTACGAGTTAGTTATCGTTAATATGGTTTACGATTTGCCCATGAATCTAAAGTTTTCTACAAATCCAATTGTCTTTTAACATGTTAGTTCCTTTTCGTTTTTTTTACAAATTTGTCATCTATGAAATTCTTACTGCATTAAATATATTTTTCATCATTGTTTGGTATGATTGTTGACTCTTCGATTGATTTTTTTTCTAATTTATTGATCAATAGAGGACTATTATATCCGTACAATTCATGAATGAGCAATAGTTTGCATTTTAAACATTGTTAATTCAAAGTCCATTCTTTATGTGCTGGACCTTTACATTTACCAGTTAAGTGAGTGTGGCCGCGAACGTTGTCATCTTGTATCTCATTTTCATATACATGTCATATATTAGTCATATAGGAACATCATAGGTTTTGCATTTTGCGGTCTTAATTCTTCGTACACAAGTTTAGCTGTTTTACTCAAGATATCGTAAAATAGTTCAATACAATGTGCACCTCTCTAAACTGTTGGTGTGGAGCCCTTATGAACTGATTTGAGGTAAATATTACACCCTTATCGAATGTGTTTAACAGTTTTGATTGTCCAATATATGTTCGAATGTGCTTCGAATGTGCTTAGCATACATTCGTTCTGCATAATTGTTGATTACAAGTTAGCGAATATAGTACAAAATTAATTTCAAAATCAAAATAAGTAACATACGGAATTTCTAATTGATGCTGATAGTTTTTTAATTTTACAACTGAAACTTCTTCAGGTAATATATCTACAGAGTTGTCTATAATTCCTTTGCATTCTTATTTTTCTGTCGTATATAAAAATTCAAACATTTATTTTGTCAGATACGTTTTTGTCCGTGATGTTTTTTAATCTGTGATGATACTAATCTTGATTTTTTTTAAAATTCAAAATTAGTGATATCATCTATCCTTATAGTCATTAAGGTAACAATACATGAAATATGATTAACATTTCAACATGTATTTCTACTTCAATGTAAGTTGTTCTAACCATTTTAATGTGACGTGGTTCAACTATTTCATAGGCATTTATAGATATATCAAATTTATTTTCAAATTTTGTAATGTCCGCTATTTCTATCTGATATTGTATAAACCAATCACAGTATCTATACGAATTGTATTTTGATGGTCTTTGTGTCATTTCTTTCTTGGGTACTTTAAAAATTTATTCCACAGTAAAAAAAAAGCATTTATCATCTGGTTCTTTTACATTGATAACCTTTTTTTCCTTAACCCATTTGGGTAATTTAATGTATCCTATGTCTGAGAGGTTGTTACCAATGTATGTGTACTGTTAAATATTCTATCTTATTGGACATCAATCTCGTACTTTCATTTAATTCCTGTCCAAATTTGGAATGTGGAATGTCCAATAAATGTTCCATGAAATTATCCATTTCGTATCTGTTCAATTTTTCATGGTCTGGTTCTGTAGTATAAATGTAAATTCTCAACTTGTTCTCTTTCTTGAATTGTGTTTTGCACAGGTCATTTTATAAGCATGATAGATAAGTCTAATTTAGCTTTCACCGAACCAAATTGTAGAAATTTTCGAATGATGATCTTCTTCAAAATATAGTTTGAAGTAATTTTGAAATTCACACATATATTGTTTCCGCCGTAAAATCTGTTTAATTGAAAGATTTCCTAACTGAATCTATAAGTCTATTCGTTATTACTCATCTCAAAATCTGTCTATTCATACGTTTAATTTTGTCTAGTTAAAATATGGTTTTAAAGGAGTATGTAGTTTCTTCTCACTTGTTTTTTATATTGGCACATCAATTATCCAATAATTAGGCTGTGCCGTTCGCGATGCATTTCATTTAGTTTACTGAGATATTTCAATATATATTTTACTTTTTTGCATGCGTGAGTTACTGTGCATGGGTAAAGAATAAAAAGTAGAAAGACAGAAAATATAGAACAAAGGCAAGACAGGAAAAAAAGATAGCACAAAAGAAAGATCAGATAGAAAAAAGGTGAAACACTGTGGTAAAAAGAGGAAAAGCAAAAACAGAAAAAGAAAAATAAGGAAAGAAAAAACGAAAAGAGAAAACACAGAAAAGGAGGAAAGATAGAAAGAAAATAAAAACGAAAGTGAGTGATGGCATAACAAAACAAAGAAAGATAAAAGATAGCAAAATGGAAGAGAGAAAATGATAGCTGGAAGAAAAAACAAAGCTAGGAAATAAAAAGAAGAAAGAAAAGACAAAATATAGAAAGAAAGAAATGGGAAATGTACAAACAGAATAAAGAAAAATAGAAAAATGAAATCGAGATAGAAGAAAAGAAAAGGCGACGCTGTGGGGAAAAGAGAAAGGTGCACATAACCGCCCCCAGGGACTGGATGCAAGGCTTTAAGGCTTTTCCTACAGTGAATTGGAAGAGTTGTTGCCGAAGCTGACTTACGTCGTTTCAGCAAGGATGTCACCAAGTCGCTTCAATTATAATGTTGAATTTACCCACCCACCCCCTCCCACCATTGGAGCCTCAAGGTCAACACGAAATACTAGGAGCTCAGGAAGTAATTCAAGCTGTAGGCATAGTGAAATTGTCTCCAGAGATATAAGATGCATGGTAGTTTCACATCCCTTGTAATCTGAAGTAAATCAAATTCACAATCATCCATATTATATTGTCATTGTCATACTCGACGAGAGAAACAGAGAGAGAGAGAGAGAGAAAGAAAGAAAGAGAGAGAGAGCATGAGTACTCAATTCACATAGAAACATTTTCCTCTCGGGCAAGAACAGAAGGGCATACCTTAAGATCTGTAAATGCGTTATGCCTAGTCCAATGGGTCTCAGATACAACACTGCAAAAAATAAATCATGAAGTTTTACTAGTATACGACATTTGATTACGTATTCGCTGCGCATGCACTTGCGCCCAAAGTTCAGCTGCAGCGCAAACCATCCTAGTCTAGCTGGTCTAGTAATTTTACAATTTGTGAATAATTTTTGAGTAGCATACCTTTTGGGCACTGTTATTTTTCTGGTGGTGAGTCATTTAATAAGTATTTATTCAAGACAAAACGGAGCGAAAAATGCATAATATGACTCTAATTAACAGTATTAATTCAATAATTTAACAACTGGTCCAGAATACTCAAGACGTATATTTCTCGTAGGAAATAAAACAAGGTCTTTCTCGTATAAATGATGGAAACTTATTATTTGCATGTAGATTCGGTCGACTTATTTACCAACTGTATGATATTAGATCTTAATATTTTTTTATTTTTGTTTTCTTTGCAATAGGTAACCTGCTATCTGACTATCTATCTATACATCTATCTATCTCTCTGCCAACTAGTTATCTAGATAGATGGATGCATACATACATACATACATACATACATACATACATACATACATACATACATACATACATACATACATACATACATACATACATACATACATACATACATACATAGGTAATATTGCTTTGGACCAAAGGGACTTTGAGTTAAACTCACAGACAAATTAAATATCGTTTGAAACCACATGTGAGAACGGCATGATCTCTATAGCCCAAAAATATATAATATTTGCATTCGGATAAAATGTAAAGATAAATTACCAGAGAGGCATGCATGATATAACTTTTCAAAAACGTATTCTCTAAACTTTACTGGAATAAACATATAGATGTTGGTTTCAATAGTTGGCGGCACATTTATTTCAAACAGTTATTGTAAGATGTATCCATTGTTGTGGTCCCTGCCACTTCTTAAGTATTAACCTTAAATAAGAAGTTAAAAAATGTATTAGTTCATACATGCATGCAGTGCTGGATTACCCAATAGGCAGACTAAGCACGTGCTTAGGGCACCAGCAAAGCAGGGGCACAATTTATTTTTTTTGAATTACATATGTGTGGCACCATAATCTTTTCAATGCTTAGGGCCTCTAAACGTCTTAATCCGGCCCTGCACGCATGCATACATTCACACACACGCAGTCACACACACACACACACACACACACACACACACACACACATATGTACATATATATATATATATATATATATATATATATATATATATATATATATATATATATGACTAAAGCAACTAGAAATTGAAATTCTCAAATACTCGGGGCGCGTTCATGTCGTAAGACACGTTCTATCTTGTTGCGTCAGCCAGTATTACACTTCGGAATTCACGTGCCGATTAGAAAATTGTTTTACGTTTTTAACTATGTTCAATATGGTCACGTCTAAAGAGCTGTTTGCCTTGTTTTATTACTTATAATTTCCAGCAGGACTATTGTAAACTCGTTTGAGACAAAAATATTTTGTCAGGACTGTACACTTAATTAATTTGATGATTTTATATTAGGTATGAGCACTCGGTGAAAAGTTTTAAACCGAGCGTTTTGCTTCCTCGTTTTAAAACTATCCTGGCTTCCTGACAGGCGTTTTCTTCAAGCAAATCGTGTATTATCTCCGTAAAATAATTTTCGGAAAGTTTCAAATCTAGAGTGCATTTTACATATAAAGCGGTACCGTTTCAGTAGACGGGCACTAAGTCTTTCAAACTTGTGTAATAAATCACAAAATCCTGCTCAATTATTGCTTTGTATGTGGAAACAATTCTAATTTCCATCATATCCTTGGTATCCAAATAGTAGTAGTAGTAGTAGTACCAGTTGTAGTAGTAGTAGTAGGAGCAGTAGTAGTACCAGCAGCTGTAGAAGTAGCAGTAATGTTGAGGTAGTGTTTTGTTGTAGAAGCCATTATTCTGATTTGGTCATAATGATAATAATTATATATCATCAATAGTGAACTGGCGGTTTGCCTTCTCATTAACAAAGCTATATTATGCAATTGTTCGTAGAATACGTAGAGATAAGTAAGAGCACATGGAATTTTTTCAGGTTCTCTATGCATAGATAGATCATTGATGCCATACATAGATCATGGATGCCATATATAGATCATGGATGCCATACATAGATCATGGATGCCATAGATAGATCATGGATGCCATACATAGATCATGGATGCCATAGATAGATCATGGATGCCATAGATAGATCATGGATGCCATACATAGATCATGGATGCCATAGATAGATCATGGATGCCATAGATAGATCATGGATGCCATAGATAGATCATGGATGCCATACATAGATCATGGATGCCATAGATAGATCATGGATGCCATACATAGATCATGGATGCCATAGATAGATCATGGATGCCATACATAGATCATGGATGCCATACATAGATCATGGATATCATACATAGATCAAGGATGCATAACATGCGGGATGCATTCGCATCATTTTCTCTCTTTCCCAAATGCAATATACTTAATATAATTCAGTGAAAGTCTGTTTTAGTCTAGCTATAACGACAACAACAACAAGAATAACAATGATCATGATGGTGGTGGTGATGTGTGTGTGGTGGTGGTGATTCAGTGGTGGTTGTGAACTTGACTGGGAAATCTCCTTCGCCACTGGGAGTGTAACGGCCTTGTTTCCTTTAATAAGCTTTCTTCGTCAGGTGAGATTCGTAGCTGTCTTATACTTAGTTACATACAATTTGAATATCTGACGCATCTGACACTTGATAGCCATGACAGATATAATATATGTACGTATTTTGTCCATCGTAAAAAATAGTTATCAGGTAAGGAATGTGTGGGTGGAATATGTAATTGAAATTAGAATTGTCTGTCTCATAAAAAATGTACGTACAGAAGAACACCATGGACGATTGGGAGGAAATAACAACCATTTCAGATGTTTTCATCCATGGATAGAAAGTTATAATATTATATGGTGGGTGAAAAAATGAGCTAATGGCTGTATGATTTGACGAAAGTAATGAAATTTAACAGAGAGAAGACAAACAGACAGCTACACACATATATAATGATGGAGATTTGTTTAAATAAATGAACAAATAAAAGCTTGAAAATTTAATGGAAAGTTCGAAGACTGGAAGAATCAGTCAGACACGGACAAGAAACGTATTCCCAGAAATATAAATTTTCGTCAGGGTAAGAAAGAGACAAGTAAAAGAGACTAGACAGTAAAAGGGAGGTTACAAAAAAAAAATATATATATATATATCTAAAAGCTCGCGAGGGAAAGAATCGGTGACAGTGAACAGTTATCCATTTATATAAGAACTATATAACAAAAATGTATGTCTCTGGAAAACTCATAAATTATGTCAAAACCATTTCAATCATGGAAACTAAATAGATACAAATGTACTTTAGCTTTCGCTTGTTGATAAATGTAATATTCACCAGAATCCCGCCAGAGTGAGAATCATACGTGTTCTCAAATAGTGAGGCATACACATGGTGAGAATCGTACGTGTTCTCAAATAGAGAGGAATACACTTGGTGAGAATTATACGTGTTCTCAAATAGAGAAGCATACTCTTGGTGAGACTTATACGTGTTCTCAAATAGAGAAGCATACTCTTGGTGAGAATTATACTTGTTCTCAAATAGAGAAGCATATTCTTGGTGAGAATTATACGTGTTCTCAAATAGAGAAGCATACTCTTGGTGAGAATTATACGTGTTCTCAAATAGAGAAGCATACTCTTGGTGAGACTTATACGTGTTATCAAATAGAGAAGAAACATACACTTGGTGAGAATCCTATTTATGTTCTCTATTAGAGAGACATATTGTTGGTGCAAATCATATCGATGTTATAAAATAGAGAGGAGTACACTTGGTAAGAATCATATCAATGTTATGAAATAGAGAGAAATACACTTGGTGAGAATCATATCAATGTTATGAAATAGAGAGGAATACACTTGGTGAGAATCATATCAATGTTATGAAATGGACGGGAATACACTTGGTGAGAATCATACCAATGTTATGAAATAGAGAGGAATACACTTGGTGAGAATCATATCAATGTTATGAAATAGAGAGGAGTACACTTGGTGAGAATCATATCAATGTAATGAAATAGAGAGGAATACACTTGGTGAGAATCTTATCAATGTTATGAAATAGAGAGGAATACACTTGGTGAGAATTATACGTGTTCTCAAATAGAGAAGCATACTCTTGGGGAGAATCCTATTTATGTTCTTGAACAGAGAGGCATATTCTTGATGTGAATTTTGGTGAGAATCATATCGATGTTATCCAATAGAAAGGTATACTTTTGGTGAGAATAATATTGATGTTCTCCAATAGAGAGGCGTACTCTTGGTGAGAATCCTATTGATGTTCTCCAATAGAAAGGCATATTCTTGGTGAGAATCTTAGTGAGAATCATATCGATGTTCTCCAATAGAAAAGTATACTTTTGGTGAGAATTATATCGATGTTCTCCAATAGAGAGGCGTACTCTTGGTGAGAATCATATCGATGTTCTCCAATAGAAAGACATCCTCTTGTTGAGAATTATATCGATGTTATCCAATACAAAGACATACTCTTAGTGAGAATCATATTGATGTTCTCCAACAGAGAGGCATACTCTTGGTGAGGATCATATCGATGTTATCCAATACAAAGACATACTCTTGGTGAGAATCATATCGATGTTATCCAATAGAAAGACATACTCTTGGTGAGAATCATATCGATGTTCTCCAATAGAAAGACATACTCTTGGTGAGAATCATATCGATGTTATCCAATAGAAAGACATACTCTTGGTGAGAATCATATCGATGTTCTCCAATCGAAAGACATAATTTTGGTGAGAATCAATAGAAAGACATAGTCTTGGGGAGAATCATATCGATGTTCCAATAGAAAGACTTACTCTTGGTGAGAATCATATCGATGTTCTCCAATAGAAAAACATACTCTTGGTGAGAATCATATCGATGTTCTCCAATAGAAAGACATACTCAGGTGAGAATCAGATCGAAGTTCTCCAATATAAAGACATACTCTTGGTGAGAATCATATCGATGTTCTCCAATAGAAAGACATACTCTTGGTTATAATCATATCGATGTTATCGAATAGAAAGACACACTCTTGGTGATAATCATATCGATGTTCTCCAATAGAAAGACATACTCTTGGTGAGAATCATATCGATGTTCTCCAATAGAAAGACATACTCTTGGTGAGAATCATATCGATGTTATCCAATAGAAAGACATACTCTTGGTGAGAATCATATTGATGTTATCCATACAGAGGCGTACCCTTGGTGAGAATCATATTGATGTTATCCAATATAAAGACATACTCTTGGTGTGAATCATATCGATGTTCTCCAATAGAAAGACATACTCTTGGTGAGAATCATATCGATGTTCTCCAATAGAAGGGCATAACCTTGGTGAGAATCATATCGATGTTCCCCAATAGAAAGACATACTCATGGTGAGAATCATATCTATGTTATCCAATAGAAAGACATACTCTTGGTGAGAATCATATGTAAAAGCAAAGAAACAATTACCATACTAATTCTTGAAAAAAGTCCATTTCATCAAAATTTGAAGGTCAGCGATAAACGCAGTTTTTATGTTGAGTGATACAATTTGCATGTAGAGCGAATATGTTGCCGTACAACTAAAGTCAGCTGGACAAGTCCGTTCACATTTTGGGATACCGTATATACTCAGGGTCCATGGTGCTTGTTCTACTGATTGCTCCTACAGATCCGCTGGTACATTATGCGACGGCAGATCTGTGTCTGTGGAGTTTGCAGTTGGGTCTCAACTTACAAATAAAGCATTTTGACGCACTTAAGCAGACAAGCCTCGAATTCCAATAATTCAACACAAAAAGACAGTATCCCAGATACCCGTATTATGCGAAGTTCTGTTGCTTACACTAAGATTTCCCTAGCAACAGGCTCGTTAATTAAACAAACAATTAGTTTAATAAAAAGTGAAATGTTGTAGAGAATTCGTACATAATATACTAATGCACAATGAGAAGGTGAATGGATGCATTGTACAAGACATGAAAACGATTAACAACAAGCAGGTTGCATTTGTATGTATTTTAATGAACAACGTAACCCGAGTTGCAAATAAACTTTAACTGTTTTTACATGTGCATGGGCTAAAAATGTGAGATGAAAAATGGGGCGTAATGTATATGTTAAGAGAGAGACAGCTAAGGATAGAAAATAAACAGAATAATCAGTGAATGATAACCAAACGATATCAAGCTGGGTGAGAGATTTTATGACAACAGCTTGTATTATTTCTTAGAAAAAGACACCACTGAATGTACTTGCTGTTCAAAGTATCCCAAAATGATATATCGATTAATGACATTTTTTGTTATAAATGTAAAATAACAGCAGATTTACAAAATATTATCAGAAATGTTTTTGTTTTTTTCAAATATTTGTGAAGTGACGTAACAAGACATATCACAGATTTAATGAGAAGCTTCATGTTGAAGTTCCAAAGGAGATAAGGTGGTAAACGTTTGAATAAAGCTGCATGGCTATACTGCAACCGACACATTCAAATCAACTCACACAGGTCTGATGGGGTAAATTTATTATAAATACAATAAGAATATTTGAATACAGTTATCCAAAAACATTACACGATACAATTGTAAGATAAGACATATTAAACAAATTTAATTAGTTTATTTTAATGTAGATTACCAAAACTTGTAAAAACTTTGAATAAATGTTTACGAAGATGAATTATTTTTGTAGCACATGCCCAACTACTTGCACAAAGCCGACAAGTCGTTTACAACTAAGGGACTAATGCCTGAAACTGCTTTCTTAGTACCGTGTAAATCATACTGCAATAGATTTAATAGCTGGGAGTCAATTGAACACTTCGCTCCAAGTTGGAATTGAATTATAATATTTCTGAGAAAACAGATGACCACGTAGTAAATAATTCAGTCATGCAATTATAGTAAGAAAGGGCTGAACGATTAAAGTTATATATACACAGAAGAAGAAAGATTGATACTGTCAGAAATAAAAAACGTTAAGAGATGTATTACAAAGCTTGTCCAAAACTTGATGAGATCAATCGCATTGTGGAAAGCACTGTTTCCAATCTTGATGAGATCAATAGCATTGTAGAAAGCACTGTATCCAAACTTGATGAGATCAATCGCAATGTGGAAAGCACTGTGTCCAAACTTGATGAGATCAATAGCATTGTGGAAAGCACTGTTTCCAAACTTGATGAGATCAATAGCAGATACTTTTTAATTTAATTTATGACAAACTGGCAGATGTTAGATCTGATATGTTTCAGGATTAATACCTAATATAAAATATTGTAATATGAGTTCAAAAATCAGTTGCTTTGTAAGAAATATAATGATAATATTAAACGTAAGAAATTGGATTATTAATAGTATAATAACTAATGTCTGACTTACAATATATATATATATATATATATATATATATATATATATATATATATATATATATATATATATACAGAGAGAGAGAGAGAGAGAGAGAGAGAGTATTACAGTATTATACACTGAATACCTGACACTGTGAATAACCTGTTCGTTTACACAAACATGATCGCATGTGTATATGGCTTTTGTACAGTGACTTCATATTTGTTGTACAAATACCATTGACATGCATGTTACAAATTTGAAACTTCGCAATACTGATTGATACCGATGAGTGTTTATATGAGTAGTTTTAATTTACATAGAAAACTTTATATGTAGTTCTCGGATTGAATATTATCACTCATTTATACAATCGGATAACAAATGTCCATCAATGTGCCCCATAAGATATGTGTACATTACGTGAACGTGTATATATGCCCATAATTGTGCGCCCATAAGATATGTTCATTATGTTAATGTGTTTATATTCCCATATGTATGCGCCCATAAGATATGTGTACATATTGTGAATGTGTTTATATGCCCATATGTGTGCGCCCATTAGATATGTACACAGTACGTGAATGTGTTTATATGCCCACAAGTATGTGCCCATGAGATATGTGTATATTATGCGAATGTGTTTATATGTATATATATATATATATAATAGCATATAAATGAGAAATTAGTGCAGCATAGAAATACTTGTATAAGTACATGTGACAGTATATAGATATATAACCTTGCGTTTTTGTATAAGTCAGTGCGGCTGGATGAACTATGAGAATAAATATACATATTGGTGAATAATCATTATTGTACAAATTGAAAGTGTTATCAGCAATTGTTTAAATAGACATATGCCATTGAAAGTGTTATCAGCAATTGTTTAAATAGACATATGCCATTGAAAGTGTTATCAGCAATTGTTTAAATAGACATATGCCATTGGAAGTGTTACCAGTAATTTTTGAAATAGATATATCGCTGTTCATTTGAATACACACAATACACTTTTGTTTTTTGTTTAAATGTATTGACATTCCACATTAGAATGGATATTTAATTTGCAAGTATGTATGTTTTTCTCTTTTTTCAATGATCAAATGTGTTCATATATAGTGTAGATATTGCTCATGCATATTTCTGTGGATTGTTGGGTCGAATTGTTCTGGAAGATAGTGTCTGCTGGAATAAGTGGAAAACTTTATTATTCATCTTGTGCTTGACATGCATAAGATAAGCTGTGTTTATTGATTTTACATTTTTCAGATTGTTGTGCTTTGTACTGATATTTCCTATGAAGTGTTTATTTCCTTTTTCATTTTGGTATTTAGTTTGTTCCAAGATGGTATTCAGTTGGCCATGTATTCAATCCATACTGTCACAATGCGACTCCCAGGCCTCTTAAAACCAATTCATGCTTTACCAGAAGAGATATGATTTGGAAAGTTTTGACATTTGAAAATGGTTGATATTATGAATTTAAATACTAGGGCACACGGAGATAATCAAAACCACAGATGTTTTTTGAATTTATAAGAAAAATAAATTATATATATATATTTTATTTTTTTTGCTGCATGATACTCATTTTACGTAGTCAGAAGAATCTTACATAGAAAAAGAACGAGTACATAAATGTTATTTATATTATTTTAATTCGGGTAAAAGCAAGTCAAGGGGAGTAGCTATATTAGTTTTCAATATAATAGATTTTAAAGTACTTAAAATCGTTAAGGATAACAAAGGAAACATTTTAACACTTGATGTGGAAATCAAAGGTCAGAAAATAACTTTTATAAATATGTATTGTCCAAATGAAGATAATCCATATTATTCAATTATATGGATGGAAGCTATGGTAAATGATATTTGTAAAAAAATATATCATTTGTGGAGACTGGATTTTAGCTTTGGATACAACTTTATATATATATATATATATATATATATATATATATATATATATATATATATATATATATATATATGTGTGTGTCTGTGTGTGTGTGTGTGTGTGTGTGTGTTACAAATAATAAAGCAAGAAAATTGGTTTTAGAATTGAAATGATTAATGAATCTTTGTGATCTTTGAAGGATCAGTAATTATGAAGTTACTGCCTGTATGTGGATTTTCTTTTTTTTTTTTAAACGGGACGCTTTATTAATTTTTTTAAATAGAGAATGTTCGAATTTTGTTAATATTACACACCGATATCCTAATTATAGACCTGACCACTCTCCTTTGATACGTAGTTTTAATTTCATAAATATCAAGTATAAGTTGAATAAGTTGAATAATTTGTTATTACGTGATTGGCTGTTTATCTTAAATGAAAAGAAGTAATTAGAGGAATTAAGAGAAATGTATCATATCAACATTATTTTTTAAATTTCCCTAGCAATGGATAATATGTACAAGATATAGAGGATTACTATTTCTTTGAAACGGTATTAATAGAAATTAGAAGTATAACTTTGAAACGGTATTAATATAAATTAGAAGTATAACTTTGAAACGGTATTAATAGAAATTAGAAGTATAACTTTGAAACGGTATTAATAGAAATTAGAAGTATAACTTTGAAACGGTATTAATAGAAATTAGAAGTATAACTTTGAAACGGTATTAATATAAATTAGAAGTGTAACTTTGAAACGGTATTAATAGAAATTAGAAGTATAACTTTGAAACGGTATTAATAGAAATTAGAAGTATAACTTTGAAACGGTATTAATAGAAATTAGAAGTATAACTTTGAAACGGTATTAATAGATATTAGTAGTATAACTTTGAAACATTCTTCTTTTCTAATAAGAGAAAAACGAACAAAGAAGAAGAAGAAGAAGAACTAAAAGAAAAGATCACTTTGAAATTGTGTTACAAAAGAGTCATACTTTTTATTGTATGAAATTGTGTTACAAAAGAGTCATACTATTTCAGGTATGAAATTGTGTTACTTGAGAATCATACAATTTCATGTATGAAACTGTGTTACAAAAGAGTCATACTATTTCATGTATTAAATTGTGTTACAAAAGAGTCATACTATTTCAAGTATGACTACATTTCGTAAGTATACGAAATGTAGATTAGACAAAATACGACAAAATAATATGAACAGAATTATAGCAAGTAAGATCCATGAGCAAGAGATAGAAGTGGGCGAGAGAACGGCGCAATATTTTTGCAGTTTGGAAAAGCGTCATTCCATGAATAAGACCATTACTACATTAAAAAATGGAAATGGTCAAAGAAAATTGATCAATGAAGATTATACATAAAATTCAGTGTTATTATAGAAAACTATTTAGGAACTCAGATAATAATGTCAATAAGATGAGAATAGAAGAAATGATGAAAGATGCTGATGTTCCAATGCTGTCATTAGAAGAATCGAATAGTATTGAAGGTAAAATCACTCTACCAGAATCTCCAAATTGTTTAAGCAATATGTGTAATGGTAAGAGTTCCAGAAGCTATAGTTGTACAGTAGAGTTTTGTAAATTATTTTGGGTAGATTTTGGTCAACGTTTGGTAAACTCTATTCATTACAGATTTAAAAAGAGTGAATATCTGTTACACAAAGAGAGGAAATTATTACTTTATTATCCAAGGGAGACAATCAAGAGAGTATTTGAAAAATTGGAAGTCAATTACCTTACTAAATATATCTTATAAAATAGTTTCTGCGGTTATTACAAATAATACTAAAATAAAATATACGAAAATTATTGATGAAAACCAAAAAATTGATGCATGACGTGTACATATATAGGATAAGTGTTTCGATTAGTATAATGATATTATGTGTATTTCAGAAGAAAATAATACAAATGGAGGTATTTTACAAATTGATTTGGAAAAGCATTTGATTCTGTCGTCTTGTACAATTATTCAAGAGGTATTTTTCTTCAATTTTAGTCAACAAACTGGACAATGGATATCTGCGTTGTATGACAATGCAAAAAACGTGAGTAGTACATAATGGATTTGCATCAACTCTGTTTAGTGTTGGTCGTGTCTGTCGTTAGGGTGAACTTTTATATTTATATTTGTTTCTTTTGGTGACTGAAATTTTAGCTATTATAGTTTGAAATAATAAGAATCTTAAATGTATATGTATAAATGGAAATGAAATAAAGGTTATTATCCACTTAGTCTCCTTTAACCAGACCTCTCACATGGCTCCTTAAAATCTTCGCCATACTAGGGTCTGGTAGAGGTCTATACAAAAGATTGCAACTCTCACAATTAGGCTTACCAAAATCCCGGTAAAGTCGCTGATTGACTGACAGGTAGTTTTATTACTTCCATTATAAGTCTTAAATGCACAGGTCATTCATTGAACATCTCGAGTTTATTACCTTTAAATTGTGATCAAAAAAGCCCTAGGGCAAGATTAGAAAATTGTACATCTGGCTTGTTATAGATTCATTGCGTAAGAATTAACAGTTTACAGTTTGACAGGTTTATCAAGTAATGTTATCTACAAGTAGCAAAAAACCAGAAGATGAATATGCAGAGGAATTTAGAATTATCCTTGAACACGATTGGGTACATTTTGGGGATCCTTGGTGGCACACATCTATCTAAAGTTCTATGATGTACCCACTTCATGCGCCCTACCCCCCCCCCCATTTCTCTCTCTCTCTCTCTCTCATGGAGATGGAATGAACGACTCCAAGCCTTCTCTACCCCCATCCCGCTGTTCGATTTTACAGAGGGATTAATATGAATGTTTAAGGGTAACTGTTAAATAGTAATACTACTTGTATTGATAGAAGAAATGAGGTAAGAATTATTTGCATTAAAAATATAAACATTCATTACAAATAACCATATTTTGAGTCCTAATTGAAGCGTTAATACTAACAAATAAAGAACATATCTTACCATAAGTTTGAACATTTATGATGACTCTTATGTCTTTTACCAATTTATTTTTAATATAATGCATTATCCTACATAATCTACATGTAGTGTTGTGTAATTGTACACATGCAATGTTAAAACTACGATTTTCAAAGCGTTTCTTATTTAAAGCCTGACTATTTCATTTCCAATAACTGTCACTTATTGTGTCAGTCAGTCCTGGTAACCTATGTTAAAATGCCTGTCCTGTTTGTTTTTAAAGGAGTGTTTTTATACTTATGTATGGAAACGTAGTATCGATGAAATATACATTAAAATCCATAACCCTTACATGAAAAAAAAAACAGTAGCATCAAGTAAACTTTCTAAGAAGTCTGTCTACAATATTCCAGAGTCAGAAATTAATCAAATTTTTTTTTCTTTACTTTTATTTTTTTTGTTGTTGTTTTTTTTTTTTTTTTTTTTTTTTTGTTGTTGTTTTAGTGAATCGGAATTGGTTAGGCAGAGCAAGTGCTTATAAATCCAGGACTAATTCCACTCTTTAACACTAAGATTCAAATTTGGGAAAGTGGACGTACGACATTTGTGCATAATTATAATTATTTAAACACAAAGTTATTTTTTGAAAAATAATCAAAGCTTTCTTAATGAATTTCTGTGTATTCATTTATTTTCGTGGGTATATATTTTCCTGTTGTTTTCTGTTTTTTGGTTTTTTTTATTACTTAAATTCGTACTTTGTGTGAGGCGTCCTGTTGTTTCAAGGAGAAATATTTCATCGGGAGAGGGGATTTATATAACTGCTTTGCGTTTGTTTCCTCAGTCCGTAAATAATTTCTTTGCAATATGTATTAAACCAATCAACTAATGAATTATAGATTTATATTGTGTAACCATTATTCATTTGTTCTTTTTTTTATTTATATTTTTATTCAATTCGTGGTAGGTAACAAGAACATAAATCCAGATATATTGGTACTTAACAAAAGTAGTATATGAATTTGATGTCTTATTTCTGAATAGGAAGAATGGAAGTAAATCTCATCCTCTATTGCTTGAACAGAGATTTATAAAATAATTACTGGAGTGATTTCTATGTCATTCTGAAATTTATGAAAGCAAAGCACTACAGCAGTAAACAAAGCCCTATTGCTTTTCAAGGGTTTACTTATAGAAATTGCCAACTGAATAAAGTAACAGTATAGTTATTTCATCAATGTTTAACACATACATACATTAATTGCTGAAACTTGATTCTACATATACAAGAATGGGGAAGTGCAATAAATAGTCCTATTCAGACGACAAATGTGACATACCGCGACGGAGAAAAGATAAAACTATGTTTACTTGACACGTGTTTTCTTTATATCACGACCTGGCAACCAAAAATAGAGTTATTGTGCAGCTGAACAAAATTACTTTCCTTTTTTGTATGTAATTAATGTGAAATCCAAATATGCCAAACCAAATCGTATATAAAATCCTGACACTTACAGAACATAAAGCATACATGTTTGTTTTCACGTTTATCAATACACAGGAAAAGTGTTATCTTTCAGGTTATGTTACGAGGGTGTAAATAATTTAAAATTGTTTAAAACGTTTGTACGAAAAGCATTTAATGCTGCAAGTTTAATAGCCTAAGATTGCTATTGTCGACCTGTGTCGCGAGTCTTAAGTTTTTTACATGCTTTGTGGTTTCCAGAATGTACACGAAGTCAATATTGCTGCTTTGTTTCTAAACCATTAATGTAAATTATTTCATAAAAACCGGTCTTTTTTACAAGTACCAATCAGGATTCCTTCCTTGGCATTCGACCGTTTTTCAACTTATTTATTTGTATCATGGTATATGCAAGTAATTTGAAAACTCCCAAACTTCTTGCATTTTTTATCTCTCCAAACCATTGAACAGGGGTTGGCACAGAGATTTGGCATTTAACTTGAAAGAACATGGAACATTTGGTGATCTGCAAAATGGTTTGGAAATTGCTTACCCAATATGAAACAAAGTGCATTGTTATAATTCATAGTAAAATATAAATGCTGGAGTTCCTCAAGACTGTGTTCTTGGCCCTTTGAGGTTCATGTGCCATTCTTGATCATTACACCGTGGGTTTTGGGCATATGACTTACAGTGCGCACATCATAAACTATACGCTGTAATTAATTCAAACTGATAGGAGTACCTATATTACATTGTTTTAATTACAGATAGGTATAAGTAGTTAATCAGCTGCCCTTAAAACAAGCAATAAATTTGTTTTAGTTTTCCAAACTTCACCAAAAAGTAACAATGTCCAAAAGATTCAGATTTTGTTTTGAATTAAACCCCTAAACATGTAGTTGTAAAGTTGCGGTTACTCATCCGTAAAGTATGGTGTGAAGACACCTGTGCATGTGCTTTCATATAATATACATTTATAGGGGTTGTGTCAAAGTTGTTTTGAAATATTTTTGACCATGTCATTTTTTGGTAAAGTTTTGGAAACTACACAAAAATAAAATTGCTTGTTTAAGTGGAAGTTGATGAATATTGTTACCTATTTGTAATTACATTAATCTAGGTTCTTCTATCAGTTAAAATTAATTACAATGTATAGTTTCTGCTATGCTCATGGCCACTCATATGGTCAAACTACACGGTGTAATGACCAAGAAGGGTACATAAACCTTAATGTTTCTAATTTACGTGAATGATATTGCAGAGGATTCGAGTTCTCTTATTAATCTTTTTGTAGATGATTCTTCTTTACAATATACATCCCCTTATGGTGCTGAAATAGAACTAAAATTGAACAATGATCTTCTCAAATTGCAGAACTGGTCCAAGAAATGGTTCCTTCAGTTTAACCCCCCCCCCCCAAAAAAAAAAAAAAATACTGTGTTATCTTTTTACAAATAAGAAACTTCAAGTCATGCCAGAACTGGTTTGTGAACATACTGGCCTTCAATATGTGCAATCTCATCGTCATCTTGGAATGCTCGTGTCAGCAAACACTATATTGATTTGGTGTATTGATTGTATAATTAGGTCAGCATCAATTCGAAATGCTAATTTGCGAAAATGAAATATATGCTATATAAAGAAGCTCAAATAAATTGTACAAAATCTAAATTATACCTATATCAGAATATATTTGGGATCGGTGCTGAAAGACTAGCTAGAAGCAGCAATAATAGTTACAGGACTACCACGATATGCTAGTCGGCAATCACTTTACTTTGAAAAGCCGGAATACATGACCAATTTACTCCCACCTCAGGTGTCAGAGTCTACACCATATAATATAATATTTGACGTTCTAGTAACATAAGATTAATATTTTCAGATTATCAAGTACAAAATTGTCTTCAAAATATTGAAGGAGTAATTCTAAACATTAGTTTTTTAAGTTCTTTCAAAAAGCTTTGTATCTAAACACAACATTCACTATATAACGCCTAATGTTGTTGAAAATCGAACGTTCTATATGGTTATAATGCGAGTACATTGAATGCTAATCGTTATCGAGTTGAACGTGTTGATTATAATGCAAGTACATTGAATGCTAATCGTTATCGAGTTGAATGTGTTGATTATAATGCGAGTACATTGAATGCTAATCGTTATCGAGTTGAATGTGTTGATAGACCGTCTTGCTCATATGGAGTTTAGAAAACAGTTGAATTTTTTTTCTTTGGGCAACCCCAGCCCCCAATAAAACAGAGAGAAATGAGTTGCTGGCAAATATGCTTTTATGAAATAATATGCTTGTGACACTGGATCTATTACTTTGAGGTAATGGAAGTTCCCAAGAAACTGTATAATCTTCCAGCATGTTCACAAATACATCAATGGTACTGGAATGTTTCGTTGAAATTAAATTAATTTTTAATCCTTATTAGGAATTTGCCAACAGCAGTTTGATTTGCTGCTCTCTCTCTCTCTCTCTCTCTCTCTCTCTCTCTCTCTCTCTCTCTCTCTCTCTCTCTCACACACACACACACACACACACACACACATTTAGTTTTGTGGTTCAGTTAACATTTGGTATGTGCTATTGTCATGCAAAAACAAAATTCTGCTTTGTTGTGCGAGGACTATCTAAGTTGCAACGACTTGCGCCCAGTCCCATCGTTTTCTTCGTTTAACAACAAAATATGTTTAAACTGGTAACGGAATCAAGGGTGTCTTGTAATGGCAAATATAAGTCATAAATAAAAAACTGCGACATTGTTTCCTTTTATTTGTCTAATTATTAATCATTTCGTGTTAAATGTACAAAGATGTATACACCATCCAAAGTTTATATAGTAATATAGGACTATTATTTATTAGGTACAGTGTGTTTGACATAAATAAATAAAAACTCCACGGCGTATATTAGGCATATATCCTCAATTTTTCACGGTCTGGAAAGTACATATTCAACTCCATAGCATAACAAAGACACGGAAACAACTTTACAGTGATGAGGGGGTGAACAACTGATCGTGCAGATCAGGAATTTTGACATCGATGTATTTTTCAAAGCTAGGTTTTGTTTTACAAAAGTCGTGGAAGTACGCATGCTCACTGTTTCCTTTTCAAACTTCGACGTGTTGGTGCATATTATATTGTCTGGAGTTAACAGGTTTAAGAACTGCGTGTTAATATCAAAAGATAAAAGTACAACATCATCAGACTTATGGATAGGTGTTTTAATAAGTGAATTTACCAACATTTAGAAAGGCGTTTAAAAAAATGTTCATGATAAAGAAAGAAAGTTAACTTGTTTAAATGTTCTTCAAAATGCATAGTGATTCTGCCGCGATCATACAAACATATTGTTATAATGGGCCATATGTTATATATTGATAGAGTCACATCACAAATGCGTCGACGCAAAATGTTGATACAACGTTTTGATTAGTGTAGACACAAACAATTATAGAATCTGGAAACAGAGACATATGAAAACTTTCTCTGTGATGAAAATTCGGCATCACAAGTCACTTTTGATATGGCCGTTTGGTACTTATAATCTGGGAAAAATAACTGAAAAATATTGTATTATTGCAAGATAACTAACGTTAAAGAAACTGGACGACAAACGTTGTAGTAAAAAAAGCAAAAATATAATTGGAGAAGAAACACCTGGCTCAAACGTATATCACATCAAGTATACTTCTTTGGATTCTGCACATTTTGAGTACTATGGCACATAAACAATATAAGCTACGTTCTTTCTATTGCGGAAATAAAAAAAGAGAAAATATAGACAAACCTAACTTTTTCACTATATTTATATATTTATTATTAGATAAGCAATAAAATTAAGAGTATTTAAAAAGCATTCAAAAACTGGAGGAGAAAACAAAACGTCCATAATTGCTTAAAAGAAGCACAAACACATTGACCCGGTTTACAATGTGATTCTTCAACCAACGATCTTACCTGTAGGTAACATTATATGATGTTTTGGCATAAATTTAATGAAATCTACATTTTGGAAAATATACTCGAGAAGTCAGCTTTTTTTACATGTCTCGAAGTAGATACGCTGGATCTGATATTGCAGATTTGCTATAGTGTATTTGTTTTAGTGTACAGACAAGCATGCCTTTAATGGTATTATTTGGAGTTATATTCCACTCCAGTGAGGGAAGTATGTCATAATCGGATCTTTCTAGTAGATAAGATATATTGTTTAATGCAGTTTAGCAGCTTAAGATTTTAATAAGACAGTTCCTTGTGCATAAACATAGGTCACACTAACCATTTCACAGCTTGATAGCAAAGTACTTCTTCAGATGCTCTCTGTGCCCCTCCCCCCCCCCCCCCCAAAAAAAAAATGTAGTCAATTGGTCAGATTTATACTGGATGGTGCTTTATATTATATGCCAGAACCAACGAAATAGAAGTAAAAGTGAGTTACCTACTATTTCCATGGAAAGCAGTTTTCTGTTATATGTCACAACTTTATTATTGTTACTTCCATATGTAAAAATCGCAATGCATGTATCTGCAATCTACAACTTTCAAAACATTCATGTAACATAATAATGCAAATCAACTTTAAAGACATGATAGCGTAAAGATCTATAATAAAATGTCGCAAAATCAATTATCGTTAAAGAGTAATTGACCTGATATTGCAGTTATATATTATCCACTCAAATAATATTTAAGAAACCATTACTATTGCTTGTAGTTCTTCAGACACTAAATTGAGTGGATAAGAAACTACTACCACTGATATCAATAATGTTATTAGTACTACTACTACTACTACGACTAATAATAATAATAATAATAATAATAATAATAATAATAATAATAATGACAGGAAATGTAGAAGTATGTAAATATTATTCTCGGCATCGACCAAGTAGACATTTTGCAAGCAATATAAATATTCATGTACATGTATTACATATTATTTTGCATACAAATATATAACATAATTAATACTACAAGAAACTTTATAAAAGTTCTTCCAAAACTAACGTAAACGAGTGTGTTTGGATTTGTCTTTTAAAAAAGAGTCCACCATCAGAACAGACATATCCACAAATCAATTAGTTTAAAATATTAAGAAAGTCGTTTTTATAAAAGATTATATTGACCCCTTACCGTATATATATATATATATATATATATATATATATATATATATATATATATATATATATATCCTTCCAGAGTATTAGTTTGTACTTTTGCAGTGTACATGAATCAAGTGGCCGATGGGTCTGAAAGGATACATGAAAAGTAATGGGAACATTATAAAGGAGAATGAAAAAGGAAATGAAGAATATTAACGGTTCGCAAAGTATGCATATAAGTTGTCATATTTAACTAAATGTCCTACACAGATCCTCTTTCCGGCTTCCGGTCAAGTTGGACATTTGATTTCGTACACGCATATGAAAGATATTATGGAAAGACGGTTAAAAATCAGTTTAGGGTGTCGCGTTATTTCCTCGATTTGAAGCAAGCATTCCAAAGATGACGTACGATAATGATGATCGATTATCTTCGGACCACACAAAGTGATCAAGGGATGTAGGAGTTTTTAATATTCTTTTATTGCTGCCTGTCTGTCACTTACGGCAAAGCAAATATTGTCAGGTTACATACTGTTAGTACAGTTCTTGTTCGACAACATTATCTGAATGGCAACGTGCATACGCGATTTCAGTGGATGTGTGGGGGTTAAATGATTTATGACCCAAACCAAATATGTTAACATTAATGCATGTACTTCTTCAAGCAAAGGGTTTATCCTCCATAAACGTCATTGAAATATGAGACGATATATAGTGTACGCAAAGACCCATGCAAGAAGAAGGTAATTAATTTCATTTCCGAACTAAAAAATGAATCTTTTACGTTGCAGGATGCCAATTACAACATCTCTCTCTCTCTCTCTCTCTCTCTCTCTCTCTCTCTCTCTCTCTATATATATATATATATATATATATATATATATATATATATATATATATATATATATATATATATACCAACAGCACAAATATTAAAACAACGGCAGAAAAGTTGGAAAACGGCGCAAGGAAGATTTGTCACGATATTGTTTGAATTACATTCCGCTCCAGCGTTGGAAGTATTTTATTTTTGTATGGTTGTAGTAGATAAGATATATTCTGAAATGTGGTTTAGCAGCTTAAGATTGTAATTAGACAGTTCCTTGTGCATAAAAATAGGTCACACTAAACGATTCCACAGCTTAATAGCAAAAGCATTTTTCTCGGTGCCCCCCCCCATTATTAAAACTAAAAGCAAAAGGGATTTACCCACTACTTCCGTTGAAAGCAGGCTTCTGTTGTCTGAAACAACTTTATTATTGATATTTTAGTATGTATTTTTAGTATGTAAAAAATCACCAAGAAAATAACATTACACCTTTTTTCCATCTTTTGTCACATTCCTGGTTTGATGTAACAAGAAGGACACGTCATGGCAAGAAGGACACGTCACGGCAAGAAGGACACCTCATGGCTATTCAATAATATAAAAAATCCTATTTTTATTAAGTATTTAATTAGCTTACGACCGATTGGTTAAATGATATGAAATGAACTTGTACAAAAAAGTAATTTTCAAAACCTATTTCTGATGATAATAGTGAAATCTTACTTTAAAACTCAAACTAAGATTTTATGATCTCGATCTCAGGAGTCTTAAATGGTATAGAAGGAGCTATATGACACTTTGCGATAATTAAAGCAAGCGCTCAAATTCGCATACACGAATGCAAGGCTTGGCTCTAATAGAAAAATTAAAAATATAAACTAATTTGCTAACTGACGTAGGAAGTACAATCATTCTTTCATTTGTTCTCCTTCAAACGCATACAAAACCCAGACATTCACAAAATATACACGCTCTTCTACAAAGATACAATCTTCACAACCGTGTGTTTTCATTTTTTTATTGTTTCTTTATTTTTCTAAATTTGTGAAATATGAAAGAGTCTGAACAAGCATGATATTTCAGAAAGATTTTCAACTAAAACCTTATGTACGCATTATTTTTGCATTTTTCCCATTTGCATACAAACGCAGTATTAAAATGTTAATAAACGAAAAAAGTATTTACACCTTATTTTCTCCATTTTTCATCGTTACATAAGTTAATGTAAAATTGTTCAAGTCATTTGCATTATTTTAATATTTCTCTCTTTTTTGTATAATTTTATTTCGTCTCTAATTTTCATAGCATCGGTTTATATATCTTAATTAAGGATTAGACATGTTAACAGCTTAAGTACCAAAGTGACAGTTATAAACAACCAAGGTGACGACGATAGAAGGATTTATTGACCATAAACATCATGTTTATTGTCACATGCGTTCCACCCCCGCCAACGGCATGAATACGTCTCTATAAACTACGTTAATTGTTCTGAAATACATTGAATATTCATGCCATCTTCCATATAAGGTAAACCGAAATTACACGGAGTTCAACGAACATAAATCTTGAATGTATTTTCCAAATATGGACATTGAATTTATAGTTTTGTGCCATAAACGGGCATTTATTTAAATGGCGTACGGAATATGTGAATGAAACATAAAATTTAATGAGACATATCTAATTAAAGCACCTCTATATAAAAGCTACACACTTTAAATACAACAAATTAGAAGACCAGCGTTGAAAAATGAAGATCCCAGGTTCCCTTTCACAGAACATTATAATTCTTACAATCTGTGTAGCCAGCTGCGTGAGAATGCAACAGTTACCGATCAGTGTAAGTATCACTAGTAGTAGCAGTTCTTGTTTTTGTTGCTGATTTCTCTAATATATATATATATATATATATATATATATATATATATATATATATATATATATAATTTTTATTTTGCAATACTTACAATAAATATATCGATAGATATGCTAAATAATAGCGTTCGGAAGAATATAGTAACTTATTTTCTACCTATTTTCTTCAAAAAGGCATTGTTGTTGGTATAAAGCATACTTTACAGAGCTATTGGTGAAATATGTTCGGACAATAAGGACGAATACTTTAATATTGCAATTTCTGTGTTAATAAATACATCATTTTTAACTCCTGAGAGCTCTTTTCTCAATGTTGCAAGGTAACCTCGGGTAATTTGCGCAAATGCTTTCGAGAATTTTTCATTTTAAAAAGAAGTTTTTCTTTCTGCTTATTTCAGAACTTTTCACGCATTTTTAAAAATGTATTTTTAATGATTGATTTCGTGTGACTTTTATTACGTTAGCAAAAAATAGTACAGTTTAATTTAATATGGACTATTATTGGCCGTGCGTTTGTAAAGAGAAAATTTGAAATTTACTCTATTCCTAGAAATGTGTAGACAAGTAAATAAAGTATTTATTTTTCACTAGGTTATACAACATTATCACAAATCTTGATTTTTTTTCTTCAAAATTTCATTGAAAACTAAATATTTATCTATCAAATATTTTATTAGTTAGGGCATTCCTCTACTCTTTACCTGTGTCTATTTGGTAACTTTGTCATAATATATTGGGCATACTTGCTTTAAATTATGTCTTTAAATATGAAGAATATCAAATTAAAACGAACAGGTATATATTCGACTGCAAGCAGCCTCTAGAAAGAAAAAAAAAACATGTCTAAGATGATATCATGGATTGAACTTCTCCCTTTTTTCAGAATACAGAAAATATTATCATTCAAATAGGGAAAAGGTTGTACCTTGCACTTCCTGTCGATGGAACAGACAAAACATACCTTCTTCCGATACAGATCACGGGACCAGCAGAAACATCTACCTTCACATCGGAACTCACGTCAGAATCACAAGTTTCAACGGTAAAGGATAAAAGTCTTGAAAGTCGGAACACAATTCTTAGGGAAGTTTTGCTTCCACATTGGGATATTGTCAATGGACAGCACTCTTTAAATACAAATAACACGAAGGTACTTTCAGACATAAAATCCAACGATTCAGGGGCCATTACTTCCACAGCAAGTAGTGACAACGGGCTACATAAGGCAGAAGAGGCTCTACTTTTGATAGCAAAAGGAAAACAGTTTCAAAGTTCTTACATGCGACATGACTTGAAACTACCCCATGCTCTTCGTGGCATTGTGCGGATCAGTCCCGACATGGGGAAAAGAATACTTAAGAACAGGTTGGAGAGGACAACTACTCAAAATACAGCAAATGACACTGAAAAGGAAGGCAGCCATATTTTTACGATGTCTAGTGGACATTTTACAATATCCAAAGCGAAGACACCGGAAGGTCATTGGCACATTGCGATAAAGTCTGAAGCTGCAAGAGAAACCACTGATACCAAAACAGATTCGGCAACTCTTGCACAGGTGACGAATAGCAACAATTCGAGTATTTCTATTAAAGATGGCTGAAAAACAATGATCGAAGAAAAGATAAACATAGTGATTGAATCTTCTGGTAGGCTTAAACCTGTAAAAGGTGGACAGCATGTTCCAGGTCTGAGACAAGAAACGCCAATAATGCCTCTGTGTGTTTACTTTGAGGAGATAGTGAAATCCAAAGCTTTAACCCCTGCCGCAAGGAGGATTTTGCGCAGTAAAGACTCATAGCGCCTATTTGCAAAGAGTACACTTTTCTTCAAAAAAATTATACTGGATTGAGTGAAATTTGATAGAGCTGAGAATTATGATACAGTGTTTGCGAAGACGATACAATAGCCTCGGAGGTACAAATATTCAACAACTATAACCTTTCGTACTATGCATGAAAGGGAAACTGAAACTCCACTCGTAATCTAATTAAATTATAAGAAGTCCTGTAATGATCAGTTTCAACTGAAATGAAATTTTGTTTCGTGTAATTATACAGAAAAAAAGAAAATATTGCCTGAGTAATCAAGAATTTGTATGTCTCATACTATTTGCATACGTGTCTAAATTTGGCGATACCCAAAAACGTTTCTCTACGAATTTTCTGGCGGATCATTCAGATTGCTAAGATAAGTAAACAAACTACCTACTTATATTAAGTAGTCTGTACCTGATATGAAATAAGAAAATCTTTAAACTTTATTGAATGGTAGAGTCTTAAAAATAATTTAAGCAACGAATAAAACCAAGTATGTGGACGAGAGTAGTCATTCCTAATATTTTGCTTGAATTCCATAAGTAACAATTATAATAATTCATATGTGCATCGTTTTTTTTTTTCCTGCTCATTTCATTGTAAACGTGCATAAAAATGAAGTCTGTACAGATCAACTTAGAATAATTATTAAGTAAATATTAATTCATAAACAGATTGTACAGAATAATTTCAATTAATCACTCAGTGCACTTTCTAACATACAACAAGAGCTCATATGCTTTATAATGATATGTATGCATGAGAATGATATTGTATGATTGAAATAAAGCTTTACAATGATATGCATTAATGAGAATGATATTGCATGATTGAAATAAAGCTTTACAATGGTATGTATACTTGAGAATGATATTGTATGTTTGAAATAAAGCTTTTTTCTTGAGTAATTATTTTAATAAGTTAACTGTAGTTCTTTAAAAATTCACGCAGTTTATGTCAAGCCGTAAACGAGGAATAAAAAATAGTACGCTTTTCTTTGTATACAATATTATAAATGAAAATTAATAATTGCAAACCTGCTTTTCACTTTATCTTTTGAAAATTAATATCGTTGTATCTGTCGTATACTGGATGCTGGAAAGCAATTGAAGGGATTCTGGTAGGATTTCTTATGTGATTAGTCTTGCCGTGTGTTGTTCAACAACAAAATGAACACGTATCACATCTATTTTACGACTGCCCTGTCATTAAATAGTTTAGAAGCTATTTGTTTATAGAATTTGAAATTTTTTGCCATCTTGTCAAAAATACTTATCTATAATAAATAACATCTTTCAATTTAATTTATTATTTTTCGCTGAAAAAACAAAACGCGTGATTTGCAGTAGACAAAGAGCCTGAAAATCAAATGAACGTTTTAATTTGCATGTTGTCATCGTAAAGAGTTTGAAAAATATCTAGCAAAAAGTGTATATTGTCCGTAGATGATCATGCTATCGTTTTTATTTTGGAATGGTACCCTACACTTCAATAAGTTTGACATGTATTTGGATTTAAGACTTTAACATTAGGGAACTCATAATTTTACTGTAATGAAAAGTACCATAGAAATTATATGGATGGCAAGCACAATAACGACGCTCTGAACACCAGACCACTTACATACATGTAGCACATGTTAACATATTTCCATCTCTTCAACAAATAATATGTGCGCTGTTGACATTTATCGTCTATGCTATTATAACATTCGGATACGGACTACAATAGAAATGACTTAGAAGTGAAGGACCTTTGTTTAGTAACCAACGTTTTGTTTGAAATACTATAACACTGCATTTTATTTTACACTTCCTTTCGTCAGTAATTTTGAACCATTCTCCATTATAATTTTGTATGCAAGAAACATTTGCATGTTTCAACATTTGTATGTAAATATGTGTGTTCATATATGTATTTATTTCGTACATGAATTACTATTCTTAATGGTAAGATCATGACGATTTATCTATAAAATAATTGTAAAAAGTATGTGGTATGGATCACTATTAACTCTGACGGTGCCAGTGACATTGCTTTATTGATCATTGTTAACTCAAATGGCGCCAGTTACATTGATAATTTCTCGAATAAAAGCCTGTCACTCTATTACTTTAAACCTTGATTTCGCTTTCAATATTTGTTTGAAACCGAGGCACAGTCTCTTAAGTTTGATATATCAATATTGGCTTTTGAGCCGGTTTTTTTCTAACACTTATACTCAAGCTAGTTGTGCCCGCTCCATATGTTTTTTTTTTTTTACATAGTGACCATACGATTTTCTTTCTCGCGTTTATTTGTACATGGTTGCACATTTTTAGGTATCTGTTCTCGTATACACAGTTTTCAAATGGATTGAGTTTAGAACGCATGGTGGAAAATTTTGCACTGTATAATAGTTGCTCATGAGCTTGACTCGGTGATAATATATTCCATAATCTAACCGAAACGCTATCTATTATATATTCAGAAGAACTAAGCACCAATGAAAGGATATATATATATATATATATATATATATATATATATATATATATATATATATATATATATATATATATATATGATGCATATAATAAAACCGAAATTTCCATGTAAGTTTCAAATGTGATGCCTCGTGCTCTTATATATATATGCACTGTTGTATCTTTCGTCTTTTTTAACATAACTATGACAATGGCTACAGTACAACAACACAACAGCACCATTACCACCTTAAATTCATTAACACGAAGAAGAACATCAATAACAACACGAACAACAACAATCAATGAATTCATTAATCATCATCACCAGCGTCATCATTACCATCATGAAGATGACAAACTGAAGAAAGATGACGGCGACGAAGACAGGAGGGTAATGCAGACAAAACGTGGTTCATTAAAGTCTGAAAGCTGATATGTATTGTCTGATTTGTTACAGTATCACACAGCAATATTCTTTTATCATGCATGACATGTACATTGGGGTGAAATCGAAACGTTGAGCACGCACAGAACGCATCCTATATTTCATAGAAAGTATGTCACAATCCTATATTGGTGTATTTGCCAATACAAACGAAACCCACAAAGGGAGATTATAGTAGATATTAGGCTCAACACAGGTGACATACGTTTCATTTTATTGTCTTCCGAATTAGGGCAACAACAGCAAGAAGGTAAACAGATGTCATGACAACCCCCATCTCTAGGTAACATTAATTAAGTGGTGGGCGGAACAATAACCATAAAATGTCACTTTAATATGTAGCGTGCTTGCCATGAGTGTTTTAAGTACTGTAGTTGGACCTGAATGGTAAACGCTCTCTCGCAATCGCTCAGTCACATAGCATACCGACCTATTGCTACTGATGCAACACCTCTTCAACAACTTTCGAATATGGGAGCGGTAAATATTTACCACAGAGATGGAATGGTGCAATTTGGAAGTTGGGTATGAAGTTTGGATCAGTCAAAATGAGTAGTGCATTTTGAGGTGACACTACAGATAGCATACTATCATGTATTATACATCTTATGATAGGGTATACTATTCTGTGTAACCTCCTACAGGTATGGGTCGGATATTTATGAAATACGATAAGTAACTGCACACCCCACGCCGATCCGAGTAAACACTGGCTGATCACTAATTCGATTCCTCCACTATTTGTAAAAGCAAGGAAAAACAAGAGCAACAAACGTACAGTTCATGTTAAGGGGACACACTGAATAAAAGGTGGGTTACAAAAGAAAATAAATTTTAAATTTTCATTATATTTTATCATTTATGAGTGTGTTCATTAAATCATTACTGTTCATTATAATTTAAATGATCTACATAAAAAGATACGAGACCTGGACGTCATTGGACAAAAGATGGTTCGGTAGGAAGGGAAATTATAAACTCTTAGAACACTAACTCTCTTGTGTTTTTGATAGAATCTGCCCGTGGTGATGGTGTCGCTTTAGAAATTAACTACATCTTTTTGTATCCACATTCAAATCAATAATATTCGGATACTCCAAAGATAAAACAATTCAGAACTTGTAAAACAATACACAACCAAGCAATATTTTTCTTGTCTCCTCAAACTCCTTTTTAGTATAATCAATTTCCTATGTTATTTAGTCAATTCTTACGCTCAGCGCAAAACTCTTTATGCCCATTTCAGTGATCAGTTCTGTTTTGAATTTCTCTCTATTTTCGTTTATTTCGGTGTTAACTGTATCAGTCCTACCACTCAATACAAGAGTATTGCTTTTAACTATTTCAGTTTTTAATCCATTTATTTCTGTTGTAATATTTGTTCCAAATTGTTTTCTTATTGGTTTCATCTTACTGTCTATTTCGTCAATACTGTCTTGTAACAGACCGATATTATTAACCATTTCACGATCAACATACAATTTTCTATTTGTTTTACATTGCTCAACCTCAGCATGTAACTTGTTGTGCAATTCAGTAAAAGTAACATTTTATCGTTTGTTATCTTTTCACTCAAATCTCTGGTCTTCATAGCTTATATAGTGCTGTCAAACAAAATTTATTTTGCATTTGACGTATTTTATGATTTTGGTTATCTCTGTTGGATCATTTTTTTCAGTAACTCTGATAGGCTATTAGTGTTGACAGTTATATTGTTGTTCAAGTCAGTTACTTTTGTGCATCCATTAGCTGTTTAGTGTCTTTTTTGGATTTCATCATTCAATTCTTTCTGCAATTGTTCCAGCTTAGATCGCAAAGTGTTATAGTCTTCGAGAGAAGTTTTAACAAAATATCACCACGTCTCTTTCTAAGGAATGTACTTCACTGTTTTCTCTCTGTTCAATTGGTTATAAATATTGTTGAGCTTTAGGTATATACCCTTGCCCACCTTTTGCGAGGCTCTTTCGTCCGGTGTCCACTCTTTCTGTTACAGTCTGTAATGTGTTTACGACACTAGATAAAGTTCTGAATTTCCGTGTGAATAATTCTTGTGTATCTAAACAAAATTCTTTTCTCATCTAACTGTTTTTTGTAAATCTGAGATTTTATTAGCTCTTTCAGTACCACACTGTTCAGGGTATGTTAATGTATTGGTAACTTGTTTTCACCATGTTTCGACATCATTCTAATCATTATCCTCCAAAGTCTTATGTATTTGAGTATCAACACCGCATTGTTCAAACCGACTGTTTGCTGCACCAGTTAATGTAACGGGATCGCGTAAATTCGTGATACGATTATTAATGAGGATGCGATTATTATTGAGGATAAAGTCAGTGGTAATTGTTTGATCTAGTGCTACATCTTTCTCCACTATTTTTTCACTTAATGTTTAAAGGTAACAACTCACTAGAATCTCTCAGAAATATTTTTGTTAACATCTTATTATTTATCTGACGTAAAACGCAAACTTTGCAGGCAAACAGTAAAAATCTATGACGCTTTTATATTCACCCTTTATGCTGATGTTCAATCTTTTGATAGTTTCTCTTTGAATTGCTTATATTTACCATTATTTCTGTATTAAATAAAGTCGCGGTAACAGATATTCTTAACAGGTTGAAACGCCAGTAAATGCAAATAATATCCATTAGAGTTAATTTTTGTAGTATGAATCTAATCGTGGAAATGTATAAGTTTCAAAAACCCACAAACGGTATCTGATTCAGTAGATGCCTGTATAGTTGTCTAGCTATTGAATCCTAACAATTATCATTGTGGTTGGTGGTATACATATTGTAATTGTTACTTGGGGTAATTTTTACTTTTAAGTTGTGTGTCAAACATTCAACATCAATAATATTTTCTTTGTCATCATTTGCAGTCATTCCATCTTAGCATTTTTTCATGTACATTTCAAGGTTGTTAAAGCCATCAGGTAATCAAACACTTCTTGTATAATCCGTGTCATTTATGCAGTAAAAAAAATTATTGTTGAGGTCGTGGGAAATATTGTGGTAACCAACAACAAAATCTATTCTTTGCAATGCAATGGATACTTTACCATTTCTGTTCTCAATTTAATTAGAGAGAGAAAAAAAATATTCTCAAAGTGACTGTCTTGTACAATATAAATTTCCATTCTAATAAGAAAAATTACAATAGCCAAAACCTAAATTTTGTCTTTTAAATTTGTATATTTTTAGTTGTAAGTTTCTCCAAAATAGAACTTCTCTCCAACGCTTACCGATTCTTGTTCTGCTTCAAATATCTTCTCCTTCTCTAAAAATGCTTTGACAATTCCTCCGTATCTTGGCTTTCTGTATTGTGTTATTTTCTTTCTGAATGTGTTTTATTATCTCTTTATGAGTCTTGTCCTCGGTGATGATTACACTAAACCCCTCATGATTGATTTTATTGTCACTTATGGCTTTGCTTATCATATCTTCGATACTGTCCAACTTCCTAAAAGCAGATGTTACTAATGCGTTAGTTTTAAAAATATATTGTGGATCAACTTTTCCTTGAAAGCTTTTACAACAAATCCTAGTAATATTAAACTACCACCCACTAAAATCAAAGAAACAACAACACCGGTAAATATTCTTGCAACACCTAATCCAGTTGCTATTGTTGCCATACTACCTAAAACTGTTAACATACCTGCCTGCACCCAATTCGAAACTTTGTATGCTGTTTTGTAGTTCTTCTAACAACTCTATAGTGTTAGATCTACTTAACCAACTCATTTAAATCTTGTCAATGTAACCTGAAATTAAGATACTGTCTATCGGCAGTGAAGGGTATAACGGTGGTGCACATGGCGTCTTTTCACTCATAGCTATGCTTTATATATATATATATATATATATATATATATATATATATATATATATATATATATATATATATATATATATACGGCTTTTGTGTTGCAGCTGATTATGCTTCCGGTACAGGTTGTCTCTGGCACGGTTTTATTAACTCTGTCGATGTTGTGCTTTGCACATGGTTCGCTGTTAAAGGTTGTACCGTTGTATTTATAGTTCTCTTTTCTCGGGCTTATACTTTTTAAAATATAAAAGTCACAATTCTTTGGTCCATAAGTTCTCATTCTATCCCTAGGTAACATCTATGCTATTCACTGGGTAACAATTGTATCTGGTGGTAGTACACATGCCATTAGGTAGTCAATTGTGAACTGGCTGAAAGAAACTGGTCTAATTGGTGCTAAACATTTGCTTAAATATTCATCTTTGACTGCGGACCAAATCAATCGTTACTTCAAAAGCATTTAGTAGGCTACCGTAATAGCAGAGTTTAATGTTGGATGACACATTGTGTTGATAATTTATTTTTGTTTCAGTCGACATTTGTCTGTCGGTAAAAGCTATGCCTTTTATTATATAAAACATTTAGCAATGCACATTTGATTTTAAGTTTGTGGATGCATGTTAACAATCCGGACCGGTAAAACTCAATGTGCTGTCAGGTAGTTAGTTGTAAGCCAAGTGAAGATGTAATCATTAGTTTTGGTTTTGTATTTTTCTCCCAAATTCCTGTTTGATGGTGGGCCGATTGACATTTTTTGAGAGTTCTTGAAAAGTACCCAGTATGCAACTGTGAGAGAATATTTAAGTGCTGCATGGTGAACATAATTAACAATATTTTTATTTCACTCGTTACTTGTCTGTCGGCAAAAGTTTTGCAATTTACCTAACGACAAAAAGGTATTCGCTTGCACCCGCTATTTATTACCTGAAAAAGTTAAAACATCACAGGGTTTGCTTCTATGTAAGCTTTGCTGTTGTTCTTTAGTGGTGTTGATTTTCTTAGTCTCTAACAATTCGCTTTTATACATTTTATACCATTTCATTAGCTTTAAAAACAAAAACAACGTTGCTTGAGAGCCATTGATCAAGATGGCTAGAACTGCTACATATCAGCTACCCAATACTATATTTTGTTTCAACTTCCTAAAGATGCATCGTTTCTTTCACATGGTGTGCTTGCAAATTCTTTGATGTCTCATAGTCTTCTTGTTTTTAAATTTCTTGTTAACGTTTGTCAAGTTGTGTGAAAAGTTAAAATTATACGTATATCTTTTGGCTTTTGTGAAGTAACTTTTTCATTTTTTTTTTTTTTGCTAACTTTAGCTTCATCTTGTCTTGCACACCTTCCATTTCTTTGTAAGAAAATTTTTAAAGTGAACCCAATATAAATCTAAATCGGAGCCAAGGTTAATTGCAGGTCACCATGTCAAAGAGATGGGTACCGAAGGTAAAGTCTTACAATATCACTTTGAATAGTGAAAAATAACATCATATCCAATTGCTTAAATAAAAAAATAAAGAATTTCAAGACATGCAAAAAAAATGTCAAGAAATGAAATACATAACTGAGTTCAACCAAAAACGAAGCGAATGTTAAATCTTGTTAAATAGAATACATAAGAAAATGGAGAGATATAAACAAAGAACACCGCAAAGAGTACGAGAAAAAATGGAACGAGGAAAATAGAGAGCACAGTATTGAATACAAGAGACAAAAATATCACAATGATGAAAATTTCAGATTAATGAATAATACCAGAAGTAACATTTCACATGCATTAAAACAAACTATTTTATTTAGATACGACGCAGAAAATGTTAGTTCTGTGTACTGACTTCTATTAATGTGTCAGTGAATATTACCTTCATATTTATCATTTCATTACATGTTCAGGGATCTATTTGCCTGATCTTGAACAACAAAGACAATGATTTCACTGATCAACCACTAGATATATGATAGCCAGCAAATAAAAATACATAAAAGAAAACACGAGAAATGCCTTCTAGGAAAGAGTCTTAAAGGCACAACCAAAAAGATTAATTATTCAAGATGGCTAATTTAATCATTGTGCAGGATTTGAACAGTATGATTTAGCTTGCTTTTTCATCATCGGCTTTAATGAATACTAGACAGACACTCCACAAATTAGACTTGACAGAACAATTGTATTTAAGGCACAAACGCATAAACAACAGAGCAGTACACATTTATTTATAAAGCATTTTTTCCCTCCGTCTTGTGCTTTGCACAGGCTTTGCAGATCGAAATTTCCTCCCTACGTTCTGCTGTTTTGCAGAGGCTCTGAAATTGCCTTTTTTAAAATTAACATGCTTGAATGTTATCAAGCTTGCATTCAATACAGATAGAGGCAAACATGGCTTACATGACAAACATTCTGTGAAGTATCTAATGATATGCATTTGGCAAACTGTATTTCAATTGGAAACAATCTTCTAGTCAGTGATGTTAAAGTATTAATCACAAAATTAAAACAATGATTTGGACATTTTAGCAGCTCATGATACAGCAAATCTTGCTGTTGATTTTAATGATCAAGGTCCATGAGATGTTCGTACTTAGCAATAAGCTATAGAACAAAAATTAGGTAAATTAAGTGAACTATTAATAAATTATGGTTATAAAGTAAGCTAGAAATTTTTCATTAAATATGCTGTAAAAGGGTGACATATATTTGTTCTCTAACGGTTCTTGGTTTTCTTTGTTGCGTTTGTAACATTTTACTCTTTATTGTATATTCGATGCACATTACCTTAAGCACGATTTTACCATTTATTTGTCTAGTTTAATTACAATTACTACTAAATGTCAAATGAAACATTTGAGAAAATTGCATCTTCAACATTTTTATATCTACATACCGTAAAATGTGCACTGGGTTTTACTTCATTCACGTAGTGTTCCAACTCATCTCAAATCATCTAATTTTGGTTAGTTTGGTTTCTATTCTTTGCAAAATAAGGTTTAATGAACGTGCTAAAATTGTAATTAGTAATATTTTGTCAAGAAATAAAAATGTATAGTTAATGGTGAAGTTGACGCAATACCTTCTTTGTATAAATTTCGGGAGCAGCTTAAATGTCCCCATAATTGAATCAACATTTATGTGATTTTCATTACATTTTTTTTCGTTTAAAATCTCACAAACAAGCTTGGAGTCTTTCACATTGTGTTTTTGCTTCAAATTTATTAGATATAGCTGGAATCAGCTTCGTATTTTTGCATGTTATCCCTTTTCATTCCTACCGTAATGTCATCTGTCACCCTCATAGGACATTGTCTAGATTGCAGTCGCGTTACCACGTTTTTCAGTGATCAATGTGTCTATTTACTGGTGCTATTTATGGATGTACTTTCGTCTTTCCCCTCGTTTTGTGACCAACACAAATTCTAATACAATGCACGTTTCAACTCTTTCATGCTCTAATGCGCTGTTGTTGTTTTTTATTTTCCACAAGAAACTCGTTATCTTTAAAAATTTTCATGCTATAGATGTACGCATTAGTCATCTCTCGTTTATTTCATGGCACAATGCCTTTTATGTATTCTCCCTTCAAATCTTCCAGGATCTCCTAAAATTACTTGCCTGATTTTAAATATTTCCTTGGTAACGTTAGGAAGGTAGCCCATTTCAAACATTGTGTGTTATTTTTAAAGTCTAACTGTTTCGCCTATTTTAACTTTACTATTTTTTGTCCAAGGAAGGTTACAAGTTTTCAATGTTGTCCTATTCCAGCAAATCGTTAATTTTTTTTGTGCAAAGCTCTTTTTCTCTCTCATCAGATTGCAATTTTCAGATTTTCGCTCTTTGAATATTTCTCTGAAATGATCGTGTATATCGTCTCCCTATTCTTATATACTTTTTTCAGCCGGAGATTACTAGTTTAAAAACTCTATATCATCGTCCAAAATTTTTTTTATCCCTTGTATTTTTCATATGATTTCAGATCAACTACGTCCACCTGCCACTGGTCATCCACGTGACTAAAATAAATTTATTTTCTTGCTTGCTTGTACAATGTGTAAGGAGATTATTCAGTTAACCATTCTTTCAATTCAGCGTACATGTATTTACTTTATTTGCGTCCTGTCTAATTTGTTTCCACAATTGATTTATATTTGTGTAAGCACCTGGACTTTCGAAATGATAGGAAAGATGTCCTATGTCAGTTATTTAAAACGAAATAAAGCATTAATATACTATTTTATGCTTGATAAATTGTCTTTAGGTGTCATCAACAAGCCAACATGATATCTAACTACAACAGGATCTTTTAATTTCAGAAACTTGCAACGTTTTTCGATTCATTCAAACGTATGAATAATTTCACATTTATTCAAATTTTTGCCATTCCTTTTTATGATTCTAAAATAACTGCCTCATATACTGAGTCAACATGAGCTGTTTTAAATTAATCTTTGTTTTCTATTAATTCTAAGTCTTTTTTGTCGAATCGTTGTAGACTGACTGAAATATTGTAGAGTGACCATGTAAAATGTATGAGATCTTTAAGTGACAGTGTAAATTCAGTCTAATACAAATGTGTGTAATTTGCCCACATCAGATCTGTAATGTATTTTGTTTTTATACTGTTGTAACCATCTTGCTATCAGGGTTGGTGCTTCTTATTACAGTATTATCGTTATTAAATGTAATCTTTTCTGAAACATTTGCATAGTATGAAACAGAGAGATATTTGCTTAAATTTATCCAAACCTGTTAAGACTGGCAGTTCTCTGATATATATTACTAATAGTTAAATATTCAGTTTTGGCATCGTGATAATGAATGTGTAACACTTAAAATTATTTTGATTTATTCACCACTGCCCTTCACTATTTCCATATCTTGTGCCATCCATCGCTGTAGTGTTGTGATGTGATTCTGGCTGATCGCGAAATGTTATAATAATAATAATAATAATAATAATAATAATAATAATAATAATAATAATAATAATAATAATAATAATGTAGCACGCACAGGGGTTCCTCTATCGAGCGAATCAAACACCTGCGTGAGGTTGGGCTGGAAGTCCTTTGTTTGCCCTATTTCCAAGGACTTCCCGACAACATTCGTTGTCAACTGGAAGTTTTCGTAACGCGCCAAGACTAGAAACAATTTTTCTCTAATCAATAAATAAATGGCCACAATGTCACAAATATAACTTCACAATTGCATGAATTGCTGCAATGAAAGGCATCTCGAAACAAAAGGATGACCTTTTCCTAATTATTCCATGGCACAAAACAGTAGTTCTTGTCACGAAATCTCCCACCGAAAGGCACAATCAATCAACATCTCTGAATTAAGATAGGAACTACTTGGCTCCATGCTCACTTATGATAGTATGTCCCCATCTCAAACCACGAAACCAATCCATGCCGTTGCAAAGTCTCTTAACAACTGTAAGTATGACATCTGTTCCTAGAAATTGACTAATTACTCGGGCTGGGAAAGATTTTATTATTATTATTATTATTATTAGTAGTAGTAGTAGTAGTAGTAGTAGTAGTAGTAGTTGTTGTAGTAGTAGTAGTAGCTTTTGCAACTTCGTGTTTTTGAAAAGCGGCAATATTCCGTAATTTCATAACAATACAGCATTGGTTGAAGAATAATTTTCCGCTCCAAGTCAAGAAAGGTTTGAGTTTTAGTTCATAAGAATCAAAGCGTCCTATTCATCGTGATTTGAATGCGACAACATGGCGCAGCAACGTGAAGTTCCCCAACAGGCCCGGCCTTGGAATCCAAATTTTACTTATGATGATAGAGAAAGGTTAATCCCTGTAGTGTTTAGAAAACACAGAATTGATAATATGTGTGCCAGATACAAGAAAATATTGTGATATGTCTAAAATACATCACCATTCAGCTCACATATGTCGAGTTGGTGAGAAAAGACGTACCATATGTACTTGCATACTTATACGTATCATGGTATAGTATTTGTACACCCTCACTTTTGTTTGTACCCCCTACCGATTTTAAAAACAAAAAGCATAAAGGATATACAAATTCACAAAACTACTTCATTTCATTCATCAATTTATAATTTCTAACTGATTCTCGCCAGTGGGTCCCTAACACACTCAACTTGTTGGCATTTCAAACGAAACGGAAGCTCTCGATGTAAACAAGCATACAGACTGCTCACTGTCCTTTTCTGGTTTCTAGAAAAGTCCATTTCAGTATAAACTGTGTCGTCTGCGTCCAATTTTTGCAATGTATGGTTTTAATATTTCTAAAATAAATTGAACAAAAAAAAGGAGGAAATGTTCAAAACGATGCAATTCCTACTAAAGAAACTCTTGTTTAATTCGAAACGCCAACAAGTTGAAAGTGTTAGGGGCCCCCTGGCAACAATCAGGTTAGAAATTATGAATATTTGAATGAAATGACTACGTTTTTTTGCATTTTTTTATGTCCTTGATGCATTTTGTTTTTAAAATAGGAAGGGTGGTACAAACAAACAGGAGTGTGTGCGAATACTATATATATGTTGCTTTGTTTAATGGCACTTTATAACAATTCTGGCTAGATAGTGCAGAGTAAGTTTAGGTATGAAAAAAGGCATATAAAACAAAGATAAAGGCAAAGAAGGGTTAAAACTTTAAAAATACAGTCAATTTTTTGGTATAAACTGCACTATTTTAAAATGCCTTAGACCTTCTCAGCTGGAATTTCATCTTGAGATGCATCCCATGGCAAAAATGTTGTCTTCAGTACTTGCCTCCTATGACATGCAGGAGGGTGCATCAGCCCCATTCTATATCCCCAACTAGCCAGGTTGAATACCTCACATCTGACTGGATACTAGAAACACAGAAATACACAAGTATTTTCATGCTTTTGGTGTATATATCGGTGTACACACTGAAATTATGATTTGTATTTGTTTGAATAATAATAAAAACACAATAAACTTTGATTTCAGTGATTTTGATACAAATGATTTACTTTTTACCTATTTATAGCACAATTCATTTAATGACGTCCCTCAGTCGTACTTGATTGGACAGGTATGATAAACAGCAAATCATAATACATGCACAGAATGAAAATGAAATGTTCCGAAGTACCAAAAGTATTCGCTGATATTATATTATATATTTAGTTTAACTTTAATGATAGTTTTTGACAAATAAAAAAAAGAATTCATAGCATTTAATTTAATTATTATTTAGTTCGAACTTAAAATAAAAGATAGTATATGCAAGAGTGAAATTAAGAGTGATTGAGTGTGAAAGACCACTCCTTCTGCCAAAAAATCATGGTCTCTCAAGACAGATGGTCTCTCATAACAGGTCATAATGCTATATAATCAATAAATCTGTGCATTGAGAATCTGGTCTCACAAGACACATGGCTTGACAGTGGTCTTTCAAGACAGGTTTTACTATAGGAACTTAGCCAAGTGATGTTTTAAACCAAACCTGTAATGAGCCAACCCAGATCTTGTACAAAAACCCCTCATGCCAAATGGGAAAAGACAACTCGGGCAACATGATCTAGGATGAAATGACTCTGGTACAAAATGACGCAGAAGCTGGCAATAACATAACTGGATCAACAAACTTCTAGGCAGGAAGTCATTGTTTAATTTGGATGGCAGTTACTTGATCTTATCTTACCTATATGATCATTCTTTGATCTCAGTTTGTAAATAAACATTGTCCAGATTCCTAAGTTTGAGCATATGTCATAGGATTTGATAAACAGAGCAGAGAGATGACAATCCATTGCTCAGACATGGCAACCACATTCTAGGAGGCTAGACTGGTTATCTGCCTGTTGCCCAGCTTACATACAGTGTATGTGCAACTAGTAATTAGCAGTGGCTAGACTGAGAAAATGGAAGTCAAAAATGAAAACCATCCCATCCATAAACATTTGTGTATGATGCCTTTAATATCAGTTGTTCTCACAACATCATCTATACATGTAATTTATTCATATGAATGAAACTGTTTTCAGTGAACAATCCTTCTCCTAAATAATCATGGTCTCCCAAGAGAGGTGATCTTTAATAACAGATCTTAACACTGTATAATCAATCTGTGCATTGAGGATCTGGTCTTTCAAGGCAGGTGGTCTCTCATTGTGGTGGTCTTTCAATACTGGTTTGAATGTACAACTCAATATTACTGTGAAGAATATTTGGTAGTGTTTGAATTCTTTCACAAAAAGGATTTAGAAAACTTTGATAATTTCCAATTATTGTCAGTAAAATACCTAAGAATTATGCAGTCCATGTGTCATAAAACATTTTCAGCTATAAATTGTGTTTATAAAGTAAAATGGATTACCTTCAAAATTTATAAATAAAGAAATATATATTTGTAATCAATAGAAAAATGGCAGTAAACAATAGACTTAGTAACTTGAGCAACAAAAACTCACTAAGTCCAGAATGTCTGCATTTAAAAGAAACTAGGTCCTGTTTTCCATACTCACATTTAGTCTGAAAATTTGTCTAAGTCATATTTTTCCCTTATTTTTCACTAATTTCCATAGCTGTAGTTGACAATTTTTAAGTTTGATTTTTCTGCAAACTCCTTATATTTTTTGGAACAATTTATGCAAAAATGTGCAGAATCATTTCTACAGGATAAGGCCAGTGGTAAGAAGTCCACAGAATATTGCACAATTTCCACAGAGATCCATGGACTTCCATGGAAAATGTTTCCACATATATGGATTTTGTAATGTTAATGGTATTAAACGTACAGCTCATAGTTGTTTATAGGTCTCATGATTGCATGATTCATGCGAATTTCTTTTTTAAAAAAAGACAAAAAAAATCAACTGAAGGGACAAAAATCATGCATCATATTTTTAAACCCTGACTTTTAATCTCGACGTTTAATCCTTTCAATATTTTGGAAAATTCCCCTTTTATTTGAATGACAAAGGGAATTTCCCCCCCCCCCCTCCAATTTTCAGTTCTAGAATGGACCCTGGCTGAGTTTTTATTCCATAGGTGATTCTGTAAAAAATTCAACATTACTTGGGAGACGGCAGTGCTTAAGTAAATTAGGAAATATTTTCAAAGAAAAGAAGCTGTGTTTTGAAATGCATTGTGGAAAAACTAGTGGTGTTGAGGAGTGGACAAATAAATTGTATAGAACATTTGTGTTATAGTAGATGTGGCAATTTTCAGAGATAAAACAATACTGTTTCTGTAGATGTGGCAATTGAAAGAGACAAAACAGTACTGTGTACATGTAGATGTGGCAATTTTCAGAGATAAAACAATACTGTGTTAGTAGATGTGGCAATTGTCAAAGATAAAACAGTACAGTTGTAGTAGCTGTGTCTATTGTCAGAGATAAAACTACTGTTTTAGGGACAGTGTATGTTTTCAGAAAAAAACAGGAGTGTTATAGTAGATATGTCTATTGTCAGAGATAAAACATTTGTGTTTTAGTAGCTGAGGCAATTGTCAGAGTAAAACGAGTTATGTTTTAGTAGATGGGAACAATTGTTGGAGTGAAGACTGTGTTTTAATATACATGTCAATTTTCAGAGTGAAAACAGTTGTGTTTTAATAAATGTGCCAATTGTCAGATAAAACAGTTGTGTTTTAGTAGCTGTGGCAATTGTCAGATAAAACAGTCATATTTTAGTTGCTGTGGCAGTTGTCAGAGAGAAAACTGTGTTTTAGTTGATTTTTTTTTAGCTGGGTGAAAACTGGCATTTCAGTATTGCTATTTCTTACACCGATAAAACAGTAGGAAAACAGCAAAGCTTTAGTAATGTACAAAAACACCACTGAAGAGCATGTGGTAAAACGGTTGGGAACGAGTTGCCTGCTCAGAGTCGGCTCTTTTAGCAATCAGATTTGAGCATGCTGTTGATAGAAAAACTGTTGGGAATGAGTTGGCAACTCAAAGTCAGCTGTTTTAACAAAGATGATTTTGAGCATGATATTGACAGGAAAATAGTAGTCATACTGTAACACTACTGAAAAAAATTAAGGTTTCAGTAGAATATTATCAGGATTGTAGTATTACTCTAACAAAACAGTACTTCTGTTTGTTTTTTTACATGGATAGTAATTGATTATATTACATTACATTCTAGAACGTTATCAGTTACATTTTGATTACTTTTGATCATATGTATAACAAAAACCAACAAATATACATGTACCATACATACTAGCATATAATCTGATACCAACTGCAAACTGCATAGACCCAGATCTGCCATCGCATAATGCACCGGCAGATCTGGGTCTATGTGGTTTGTAAGGACTAATCAGTCGAACAAACAGCATAGACCCTGATCTGCCAATGCATTATGCGATGGGAGATCAGGGTATATATTGTTTGCATTTGGACCCGGATTATTTGCGAGTATATATGGTACTCCTCATTGTTAGATTGAAAGAGTACTGTCCACAGTATGTCTTCATAACTGCAAGTGTTCTACATTTTGAAGAATAACACATGTAGATACATGTACTCCCATTCTTTTTATTTCAATACCAACTCATTACTTTCATACAGTCTGTGTTGGTCATACTAGAGGTGACAGCAGAGTGTGATTAATAGGAACTGAGTATCCGTTTGATTCCACTTTTATGTCATTAAGTCTGAATTTTTAACAAACTGAATTATGTTAACTTCCATCCAGATCATTATGTAATACTGTGTTATATACAACTTCAAATACAGTTTTAATTTGTTATTAAACGTATATATGGACTGGAATATCACTTACTATGTCTGTTATAGGAATATGTCATTTAAAACCACAATATATGCTGACATAAAACAAACCAAATGAAGCCATTTGCAAAATTTTAGTAATACAAATTTTGTACGAATTGCCAAAGCCTCAAAATTCATCTATATGCCTTTTTTATATATCTCTTTTGAAAGAATTTAAAATTCATTCAAGTTGCAAGCGTATATGTTTAAAATGTTTTTATAAAAGAGTATCTTAATTAGATAGTATATATGACTAATTGATTCAATTTCAATTACATGTAATAAAAAATAATTACAATTACTTGTGATTTTTATGAAATTAGAAACCATTACTGGTTATAATTACCCCATATCTGGATCCAGGATCCAGAATTTTCATTGTCATCTACTCATCACCTTAAATTGTCATCTACTCATCACCTTAAATTGTCATCTACTCATCACCTTAAATTGTCATCTACTCATCACCTTAAATGATCATAAACCAAATATATTACTAATTTATATGTATTTCCAATTACAAGGAAATTAGCAATGACAGACAGACATATAGATGCGCTGATGTATGGACATGACTTATCACAATAATTCCACAAAAGGGTAGATGAAAAATTGAATTTAGAAATGTCAGATGTGTATGTTATTTTCTAGGTGGATCTGCATCTATCCAGCCTACATCAATAGCAAAAGAACTGCTAAACAGGGGCGCAGGATACCAAAGGATAAGGTATGTATTATATGTGGAATGAAAATTCCACAAACAAACTTAAGAACATCAAACCCGGTCGAGGTTCACCCTTAAGCAGGTATGTGTGTCCAATGTGTCTGATACATGATCGGCACAATATCACCTCATCTCTCCAATTTGTTCTATATGAGGGATACCACTTGATGTTCTTAAGTTTGTTTGTGGAGTTTTCATTCCACATATGTTGCCAAATATGACAAACATGCTGATTTATTGCCATAGGCAAGTTTGTTCTGACATCAGGAAGTACTGGAGTGTTGCAATATGCAAGTATGTCATGATGTCAGGTATGTATTATACCGGATTGCAGGATACCAAAGGATAAGGTATGTATTATATGTGAAATGAAAACTCTGCAAACAAACTTAAGAACATCAAACCCCAGTTGAGGTTCAAACTGGAGCTGCTGGAGTGTTGCCATAGGCAGGTTTGTTAAGACATCAGGAGCTATTGGAGTATTGCAGTAGGTAAGTTTGTCGTGATGTCAGGAAGTACTGGAGTATTGCCATATGTGAGTTTGTCATGACCTCAGGAAGTACTGGAGTATTGCCATAGGTGAGTTTGTCGTGATGTCAGGAAGTACTGGAGTATTGCCATAGGCAAGTTTTGTCGTGAAATCAGGAAGTACTGGAGTATTGCCATAGGCAAGTTTTGTCGTGAAGTAAGGAAGTACTGGAGTGTTGCCATAGGTGAGTTTGTCATGATGTCAGGAAGTACTGGAGTGTTGGAATAGGCAAGCTGGTCATGATGTTCGGAGCTACTGCAGTGTTGCAATAGGTGAGTCTGTCGTGACATCATGAGCTATTGGAGTATTGCCATAGGCGAGTTTGTCATGACGTCAGGAAGTACTGGAGTGTTGCAATAGGCAAGTTTGTCATGAGATCAGGAGCTACTGGAGTATTGCAATAGGCGAGTTTGTCATGACATAAGGAAGAGTATATCCATAGGCGAGTTTGTTGTGACGTCCAGAAGTACTGGAGTATTGCAATAAGCAAGTTTGTTTTGATTTCAGGAAGTACTGGAGTATTGCAATAGGCAAGTTTGTCGTGACATCAGGAAGTACTGGAGTAATGACTATGTCTTTACCGGTATTATGTACCACAGTTTTGACAATAAATTCAATTGTAGTACTTAATTACCCTCCTTGACCATGAGAAAAGACCTTCAATAATACCTTAGTAGCATTTTTCAAGTGTCTAATAGTGTCAGTACTGCAAAATAAAGTCCTAAACTTTATGACTGCATTAAAGATAAAAATCAAGTTTTCACATCAGCGAAATGAAGGATCACGTCCATGTATGTACCTGGATGTAAAACCTCATCTACAATAAAGATTTTTAATATTGAGTATGAATATCCCATGGACAATCTAGTTCCTTTCTAGTACATTCATAGCTGGCACCTGTTTGGCACACTGGCACTCTCTTATCAGTCATCTGTAATTGGTCCCATTTCAATCATTCATCTATAATTGGTCCCATTTCAAGATGTGCTAATGAATGTAATTACTAAGTCCATTACATAATCATTCACTGCATTACATGGGTTGTTTATGAGTCGGGGTGATTTGATGAAAAGGATTAATCTGAGCAGCTAACTACAGCTCTGCCCCATTATAACGCCCCTCATTACAATGCAATTTCTGATATAATACGGTACTACTATGGACCCCATTACCAAAATCATACGAATGTATAGCAATTTGGGTTGAAAGAAAACAAGGTGAAACTTAGTCTTATATCTTCATTTTTCAAAACACCATTATTTAACAATTTTGATAGTGCCCGCTATGTAATTGTTCTGTATATCACACTATTCTCAATATATCACTGTTCCATACATATTGCGGTACTCAATATAACACGGTTCGGTACATGACGTGGTTGGTAGTTATGGACCCCGATTACCACATTATAACGAGGGAGAGCTGTACTGACCTTAATTGATTTATTCCAAAAGACAGATATAGAAATACCCATGGAATTAGTCCAATCACATTAGACTTCACATTTCAAACTTGAAATATTTTTGTTTTTTTATAGTGATAGTTTATTTGTTATTTTCTGGGAAATGCATCCTATAAATAGTAAAAGGAAATATCAGAATGTAATATATTAAACGTTGAAATCAGTATGTGGTGTATTACTTTATAGGACTTCCAAAGGAATAGCAAGATTTACAAGGTATATGAAACAGGGCATTTTTATTTCTTGATAAAAGTCAACATTGTGAACAGTTCTGCATTTTATGCACATAAAAACTGTTGAGTAACAAGCTTGCAAGTGAGTAAATAAATAATTTTAAAATATTTTTGCAAAGTGTTTTTTGAAAATGCTGCCTTTAAAAATTCTCTATGAGATATATGCAGATATTGCTTTGATTATCTCAGTATATCACCAGTATCAGGAACAGTTTTTTTTTTGTTGTTGTGGGGTTTAATGCCATTTTTCAGCACATCATAGGCTATACATTGCGGTCGGTATATTTGCTGGAGAAAGAACCCGGGAAGACCCTAGGAAGAACCACTGACCCATGGGAAGCTACTGGCAAGCTTTCTCACATACCCACATTGGTCAAGCCAAGACTCAAACTGACGTAGACAGAGTTGAGATGTGTGAGTGATCTGTAAAGGCGAGCACCTTAGACCATTTGGCCACCTGTATCCCCTCTGGAACAGACTTTGTCATTATTTTAACAATACATTATAAAATAATTGTGCAGCACTGTAGTATTTAATTTTAGAACATGAGTAGAGCATTCTTTTGTAGATCATGCAGTAATATTTCTTTCTGTTGACCACAGTCAAGACAATTTTTATATATATTTTATATCAATTAAATATTATTTTGCGTATGAAAATTGCATATATGCTTTATTTCTCCCTCAGACTCACTTCTCCCTTGTTTATCTGGAGGGAGAAGTCATTGTTCCATTATTCCAGTTTTTGAGCCATGTCATCTACAGATGCCCTTCTTGTGAAGATATATGAATTTTCAGGCTGAATCACCATTACCTGTGTGGTCAAACAGCTACCGTATATACTCGCATATAACAGGTACTGTATGTACGCGCATATAATCTGATTCCAACTGCCAACAAAATAGATCCTGATCTGCTGTCGCATAATGCACCAGCAGATCAGTGTCTATGTTGTTTGTTCTACTGATTAGTTCCAACAAACTGCATAAACCCAGATCTGCCGGCGCATTATGCGATGGCAGATCTGGGTCTATGTGGTTTGCAGTTGGAATCAGATTATACGCTCGTACATAAAGTACCTGTCAGTATTTTTGAGGATGCTAGTTTCATCCACAATTACATCATATAATGATATACTATTATTAGGAACTTGTCAGAATTTGACAGGTGCTTAATATGCTGATGAGTGTGGTAATGCAAGCTTGTGATCTTGAATAAATGAAAAGATGAATGGATTGATTGACTTAGGTTATTAGTGATACATTGTGTTGTTCAAAAGCAGGCCTTGAAGTTAACATAAATTTCTTTGCAGCCAGACAGACTAGTATATTCAGAAATTTACTAGTCCTGCTGACTCTTCACTAGTCCTTCCCTCAAAACGCCGACTGGTGACAACTGAAACTTTACTAGCTATCGGACTATTGAAATTATGAAAACTACTAGTCTGAGAGGAAATTGACTAGCCTCAGACTTTGGGACTACCACTAATTTCGAGCCCTGAAAAGGATGATTGTATCCACACTTTTGCAAATATATGGTAATTGTTCATATCCATCCATCGGTATTTTCCATGTATCCTGACCTCCTATTCTCTATGTTTTCAGTAAGAAACTCAAACTCAAATTCAAAACCCTAGCATTAACTGTGATTCTTTTGAAGTTGCCATGGGGTCAAATTTAGCATGCTATTAGAGGAGCCATAGTTAAGAACATCATCAAAGTTTATAGCATGGACTTCATACACCACACTCTGCAGACTCAGGGATGTAGGATAGGTCCATGCAATCTCCCGCATGTTGTTAGAGGCAACTAATGAAGGGAGGAGCTGTGGTGGCTGATTAGTTAACTTGCCAGTCTCCTGGCCAAAATATGTGCTGGTTTAAATCCTGCCATTGGATCAGCTCGGGTTGGCTACCATGATGTGTCCATGGGCAAGGCTCTTTGCTCTCATTGCCCTGGCACTAAATAGCCTACTTGTGTTACTGTGCCATAAAACACCAAATCTAAAAGAAACTAAATTTATATGCCAAAGTTTTGGGCTTTGTGTTTGAGTTTTGTTCTCAAAATATTTTAATAATACTGGGCAATAGCTTCATCTGTACTGATTGAGGAAAAAGGAATTGTCTTCTGGGATGTAATTAGTAGGTTTGATTTAATGCCAAATGTAATAGAAATTCTTTTTGTTTCTTTTCCAGGCTGTTGAGAATCCCACCTGTACAGAAATGAGAGATATTTGTACCAGTGCAGGGCTTCAGACAGGAGTAGAGGTTAATTCATAAGCTTGTTTCACAAACTTACTTGTTCCTTTACTGAAAAAGCCAACAATACAAAACAGGGACTTTTTTGCTTTCCTTTGTATTAGTCTTGGAATTCCCCAACTGAATCTGCATAGATAATCAGATATTATCCTGTGGAAAAAAGGCAGGAATTATGTCATCCTGCCCATCTGTAGGTTGATCAGTCTTTAATGTCTTTTATTGATTTCTACACTATTGAATATACAGATTTTGGGATAGGATTGGGGGTGGTCTATAGATGTGTACCAGACTTTGGGATATTATTTTGGGTGGTCTATAGATGTGTGCAAGACTTTGGGATATTATTGTGGGTTGTCTAGAGATGTGTACAATAGTTTTAGAATTTTGATATAGCTCCTAGGGTTGTGGTCGGGGGTGGGGGTGAGGATTTTAAGAACAAAATCTCAGTTTTTTAAAGTGTCATAGGTGAAGATCTCAGGATTGTTATGTGTCAATGCCAGGACTATGATGTTTTATGAGTTTTGAATTACACCCTTGGGTCTTGCCCCAGGGGAGGGGGAGTTTTGCCCCTTGGTTATAACTTGCAAACTGTTGAGATCCCCACACTATTACCATTCGTAGGTTTGAAGGACATGAGATGAAATCAGATATATGTCCAATACAGACCCTGTGTCATGCCCTTATGCTAAGGGATTTTCCCCTGGGTCATAAAGTGTAAACTGGTAATATCCCCACCCTATAAACATGTATACATTTAAAGGACATGAGGAGATATATGTACATGTGGATCCAGCACAGGCCCTGGGTCATGCCTGTGGAGTTGGGGACTTGCACATGGATCATAACTTGGAAACTACTAACTGGAGTTGAAGAGACAAATACACATTTACAGTGTGAAGTACAGGGACAGGGCTGAGCAAAATCCCATAACCCGACGTCTCGGACTATTCATTTTTGAAGTGGGGCAAGTAAACTTTTCCAAATCGCTAGTCCGGGACAAGTGCTTTTTTCCTATTTTAAAAATGTCGGGCAAGTCCTTATTTTCATGCTTTAATCACTATATCTACCTTTATTTGGCCATTAATGCCCTTCGGGCATACTGAATACTTGATTTGACCCCTCTCCATGTATACATTTACATCCTGTATAACACCTACAGGCGGTCAGTGATAACTATCGCCTATGTGCATGTTGTGTTAACGCTTGACTGAACATTGGGCTAAGTGACCAAATTATTGGCAAATCAATACATGTCAAACAAAGCAAAGCCAGTATAATTAGTAGTGTTTTAAGCAGCTTTGTTGCACTGTGTTTACTCAAACCAGATTAGTTAGTTAGTTATTTGAATTTAATTCATATTCGGCCATGTACGAATAGTTAATGGGTGCAAAGCGCCCTACTTAATTAGTTGTCAATGGGTTACCGAGCTGCAACCCATTGAACGCATTAATGTGTGCAAGGCACACTACTTAATTTACACCACTCCATCGCTGCATGGTTTCCTCACTATGTGGGCTTCATTGAAGGCGCGATATAGGAGGGTGTGTAAAATTACTTCGACCTGTACATAGGATTAGTGCCGCAATGTTTACAGGTTTTAAAGCAATTCACGCAAAGCTCGAACCAGATTCTCACGAGCGGCTCACTCTGATTTTAATCCAGCAAGCCAGTGTAATTAAATTAATGAAAGGTTCTTTACCGACATCAGTATTGGTTTCCTTTATGAACTGATTAAATGACAGTAATGATTCTTTCAACGTTCACGTGTGATATTGTGTTTGATGCGAAACAATTACGCTAATTAGTGAGCTGTCTCTATTCATATTTAAAAGAGAAAATGTTTGTTATGATCACTTTAAAAGTAGTTGTCAAGCAAGCTGATATTTACTATGTGGATAAAATGAGTTTGCTAAATTATTTTTGCAAGGAAGGTAATAAGGACAATTTGAAGAAGGAAAATTCTTGTGAAAGTGGAGGGATAAAACTTAATTTGATATTTATTATCAGCATGGCATGGTAACGGTAATATTAAAAAGATTTTTAATTAATTTAGCATCACAACTCTTTGGTTGAAAATATACATTTTTTTGTTTACCATTATGACATGAATTTGACTCACAGTGTTTGTTTCCATTACTTCAAGTTACCGTATATACTCACTGATAAGTCAAGTCCAACTGCAGACTGCACATACCCAGATCTGCCATCGCATAATTCACCAGCAGATCTGGGTCTGTGCAGTTTGTTAATAGTAATAAGTAAAACAAACAACTTAGACCCTGACGTGTTGGTGCATTATCTGATGACAGATCAGAGTCTATGGTCTTTGCAGTTTAACTTGATTTATAAACAAGTATATATGATAACTACTGTACAAGCACCATCTACCACTCTGCTTAGTTTGAAATGAACTCACTAATGTTAGTATGTTTTCATAGGCAAAAATAAAGATGTCAGCCTATATATTTGATTTCTTGTGTTGCAGAACAAAACATACTGTAAGGAACTGGATCCAAGAGATATGAAGAATCGAGGAAGAATCAGGGTTCAGATCAAAACAGCTGATGGGAAGCAGTTGCATGACAAATTTAAAACCAGTGAGTCATGTACATTTATGTCCCATCATGAGTTATATATTTATATACTATCATGAGTATTGTGGAGGTACATATTTTGAGCCTTGTCCTTTCATCTGTCCGTCAGTCTTGTTAAGGATGATCGTTTGTAAAATGTTCAAGTATTTAACTTTTTGAAAAATGTATATTTTTGGATTGATGAAGGCCCACGCAATCCCAAATCACAAAAAAAATGTCTATTTTTGCATTGATGAAGGCCCACGCAATCCCAAATCACAAAAAAATGTATATTTTTGCATTGATGAAGGCCAAAGCAATCCAAAATCACAAAAAAAATGTATATTTTTGCATTGATGAAGGCCAAAGCAATCCAAAATCACAAAAAAAGGTATATTTTTGCATTGATGAAGGCCAAAGCAATCCAAAATCACAAAAAATTTATATTTTTGCATTGATGAAGGCCAAAGCAATTCAAAATCACAAAAAAATGTCTATTTTTGCATTGATGAAGGCCCACGCAATCCCAAATCACAAAAAATGTATATTTTTGCATTGATGAAGGCCAAAGCAATCCAAAATCACAAAAAAATGTATATTTTTGCATTGATGAAGGCCAAAGCAATCCAAAATCACAAAAAAATGTATGGGTGGGTGTGCATTATGATAGTTGAATATCAATCCCCAAGTAATGTCATTAAATAGAAAAGTATTGGAAAAAGTATGCTGTCACTAATTGTTTATAAAAACATAGCTGATTGAGTATGTAAAATTCATCAGATTTGCACAGGTTGAAGATTGTGTATGGCACAATTATTAAGATAACATTGCTTTTCTGCAACAGAAAGTGAGGGCAGCCAATTTGCTGCAAGTCATAAATCACTTAATATTTCCCAAGGTTTGTTGACTTTATTATTTTCGTGTACAGGACTATTATTGTGATTATTAAAATTGTATGAGCAGTTTTCGTTTTCATTCTTTAATAAGAGATAGAAGTTGCGACAATGTCATTTTATGTCCAGTCTCTACCAGAGTTCATAGTGATACAATATACTGAGGTAACAAGCATAATGTATTGATTGTGTCATTTCAAGCTGTATAGTAAAGTATTGATTTTACAAAAGTGGACATTCTTAAGTTTTGTGTTTAGACTAATTTTCAGGCACTGTGGTAGGACTTCTATCTTATATGATCACTTTTCTAGTCCTTTAAGTCCTTTAAGTCCATACAGAATTTTGACACGTACCTGTAAAAATTCATACTCCGACATTGAATGAACTGTCCAGACCAAACATACATTAGAATTAGTGCTTGACTCATATTCTTTGAATATGTGTTATCTGTGCATAACCCAAGACTGCAGAGTTTATAAGAAAAAGGGAAATTTAAAGACAGAAAAGTATACTTCTGCAAAAATCAGTATAGATGGGGTTTTGAATATCAGGTCTGTATATATTAAGCAATTTCTTCTTCAAATATGTTACCCGATCATAGTACCTTAGGAGAACTACTATTACCTCACAAATCCAACCCTCCTAGATTAAACATTTAGCATAGAAAGCTAAAAGTTACTTGCCCACATAGGTGGCAATTAATAGAGTGATTTCCCCTTGATACAGGGATTGGTGCCAAATCCCATGAATACTAAAGTTACTACTTCTGCTCGTGCTGTGTAGCACATTCTTTCCTGATGGGAGGCCTAGCAATCCATCTACAAGAACTTGGGAAGTTATTCTGCATTAAAGCATGTTGGAGGAGTTTTCTCTTTGAAGAGAAGTATACTCCGTCTATAATTTTCCAACTTTTTCTTGCTCCTTTCTTTCAAGGCATAATATTTCTGTCTTTTGTAGAGTCATAACTTTGTCATATTCACACACATAGGTGCACTTTGTACATACCTGCATGGGGCACTAGTGTGTCCTCTCACATTGGTGTAGCTTTATTTTATGTGCAGGTATTGTGTGTTCTATAGAAAACTCAAAGTAAATTGCTGTATAATTTCCGCTCCGGTCGTATACATACAGGTAAGTTTACTATACATAGTTTTTTGTCATGGCGTCCACTTCATTGTTTTTAAAAGCAATGCTTTGCTGACTTTACCTGTATAGGCAGTCTATTTGACCTTTCCTACGGGTAAGATTATATTAGAATTTATTTTATTGCATCCACTCAAGTATTAATTGTGATGTTTCAATACTTTTACCTGTGTAGGCTGTCACGTGGGCATTTCTTGCAGGTAAATTTTCACATAGTAGCACTGTACGTCCACTCTCTGAGTTCATAAAGCAGGATGCATGCCTGGCTACAGCTATATATATTATCTCTTCTGTCTTAGTCTTACAGATTTAGACCATGGGCACGATGAAGTGTGAACTATGTAAACATGTGAAACATGGGAATGACAACCTTTCTACATGGCTAGCTTGCTCCGGTTGCCACTCCACGAATAAATGTCAGATATGTGCTTCTTGGACTGAAGGTCAGTGGGCTGCAGTACTGGGGTACAAAGGGAAATGCTGACGTCACTTTGGTGAATGAATTACTTTTCGAAGGTTATCGTACTGAAGGCTCATCAGCCATGAAGTGATCCAAGTTATCCTGTCAGTGACTGCTCAATCTCCACCCTCTCTGCCTCAACATGACAAACCTATTTTGGCGGAACCAATAGGCCTGATAGCCAGTTGTCTTTAATGGCTACATTTGAATGAGATTGAGATAAAATCAAGCCAACTCAGATACTGTCTCACACATCAGAAGTATGGGCCAGTTCTGTGGATCAAATATCCCTTAATCCGTCACAGCATAAAGAACTGGATAATGTCCTGCATGATAAAATGGCACTGTTCCGTCATGACTGGACTCTGTGCCATATGTCTCAGATTGTCTACAGGACCCGATGAGAGCTCTGAAGTGGTACCTGAAAAGAATCAAGTTGGTGCATTGAGGGAGACCCTGTCTATTCTTACCTCAAAGAGGGAAAGGACGACATATCAGTGCAGGCACTCTCATCCTGGATAAAATGGGTTATCCACTCTGCATATCAAGAATTAACCCAAGATCAAATGAACTTGCTATGCATTTCAGCTAATGAAGTTAGGGCAGTCGCAAGAAGCATTGCATTCGAGCAAAACTGTTCCCTAGCTGACGTTATACAAGCCGTGGGATGGAGTGGAAGTCATTCAACTTTCTCGAGCTTCTTCCTCAGAGATCTTTCATTTTAAAAAACTCAGCTAGACCTAGTGGGGCCTATTACCACAGCACAACAGGTTACCTCCCCAGGTTGTTTTGCAGCTTCCTAAGGACATGGCTTGATGACTTCCACTGGATTTGCAAGAGGGAAATTTTTCCCTTTCATAAAAGATGCGCTTCAGCATATGGAGTCAGTGTTCCAGCTGGGTTATCTATCTAGAAGCTGCATCACATACCTTAGGGGACTGGAGATGGCCTCTCTGGGTTTAGGGGTGGTAACTCCACCACCTCTTACCTATTCTCCTAAGGTATTATGATCGGGTAACATATTTGAAGAAGAAACCAATTTTTTCTAATAAAATATGTTTCTTTTAAAATACTTACCTGATAATACGAATTCACCCACCCAGCCTCCCCACAGATACATCCTTCTAAGTGAGCATGCATTCTGCTCCAATAGTAACTGAAGTATTCACACAATTTGGTGCCAATCCCTGTATCAAGGGGATATCACTCTGTTTAACTGCCACCTATGTGGGCAGGTAACTTTTAGCTTTCTAAGCTTAAAGTTTAGCTTGGGAGGGCTCGATTTGTGAGGTAGTAGTAGTACTTCTCCTAAGGTATTATGATCGGGTAAGTATTATCGAAGAAACATATTTTACTAGAAAAATTAGGTTTCTTCCTTACCTTACATTGGTCCAATCACTGTGTGGATTGTAAATCTTAAATTGACTCAACTATGCTTTTCAAAGTCAGGGAAGTTATGAATCTTGGTAGAGAGAACTATTTTGGTCATAATAACTTGGTCACTTTTTAATTTTGAAATTCAAGAATTTTTTGTGCCCACACTGTAGTTCCAAATTTCTTTCACCAATCTTGGATATGGTAGATGACTTTTGGGTTTATCATAACCTTTTAGTCACAAAGTTTTGCTACAAAACACTTTCAGAAATATAAGGGAGTCCCAAGCAGATTTTCATGGTATTCTGAGCTAGTATATCTGTCTTGCTTTTTAGTGGCTTTGTGCATTTCTTATGGTTTGCCAAAATCTTGAGAAATTATATATCAGTGGAAAACAAAAGATTGTATGACTTTAGTATGTGGTATACACCAAGATTTGATGGGTTGCTATAAAATTAAAAATTTTTGCAGCAGAGGTTTTTAAAGTATTGTTAATCTTGTCATTTGAATACTGTCCTTTACACTTCTGGTTGAACATATTTTATCACATGACCTTGATGGTTTGAATACTGTTCTTTACTCTTCTGGTTGAACATGTTTTATCATATGACCTTGATGGTTTGAATACTGTTTTTTACACATCTGGTTGAACATGTTTTATCACATGATATTGATGGTTTGAATACTGTTCTTTACACTTCTGTGTGAACATGTTTTATCACATGACCTTGATGGTTTGAATAATGTTCTTTACACTTCTGGTCGAACATGTTTTATCACTGACCTTGATGGTTTGAATACTGTTCTTTACACTTTTGGTTGAACATGTTCTATCACTGGGGGCCCCGGGTGGCAGGGTGGTCTAAGGCGCTCACCTTTACTGATCACTGCCATCTCACCTCTGTTCGCATGGTTTCGAGTCTCGGGCTCGGCCACTGTCGATATGTGAGAAAGCTTGCCAGCAGCTTCCCATGGGTCGGTGGTTCTTCCCGGGGTTTGCCCGGGTTCTTCCTCCACCAGATAAAACTGGCCGTCATGTATAGCCTATCATGTGCTGAAAAATGGTGTTAAACCCACAACAACATTCTATCACTGTCCTTGATGGTTTGAATACTGTTCTCTACACTTCTGGTTGAACATGTTCTATCAATGACCTCGATGGTTTGAATACTGTTCTTTACACTCCTGGTTGAACATGTTTTATCACTGACCTTGATGGTTTGAATACTGTTCTACACACTTCTGGTTGAACATGTTTTATCACATGACCTTGATGGTTCGAATACTGTTCTTTACCCTTCTGGTTGAACACGTTTTATCACTGACCTTGATGGTTTGAATACTGGTCTTTACACTTCTGGTTGAACATGTTTTATCACTGACCTTGATGGTTCAAATACTGTTCTTTACCCTTCTGGTTGAACATGTTTTATCACTGACCTTGATGGTTTGAATACCATTCTGTACACTTCTGGCTGAACATGTTGACAATATTAGCAGCAGCAATAGGTGAAGAGTTATTAATAACATGTCTTGGTTTTACTCAGCAAGATGAAACACCAAGTTACTTTGATAACATTAATATAGTTTTCCTCAGCAAGATGAAACACCAAGTTACTTTGATAACATTAATATAGTTTTCCTCAGCAAGATGATACACCAAGTTACTTTGATAACATTAATATAGTTTTCCTCAGCAAGATGATACACCAAGTTACTTTGATAACATTAATATAGTTTTCCTTGTTTATCTCGTTTGATGTGCAGATCTCATTGTTTTGTAATTCATGGAAATTGTGATATCTTTAAAAGATGGATACTCAATTTTGTCTGGTCAACTTTAGCAAATGATGAGAAATGGGGCTACAAATCTGTCAACACAGATAAATTGAAATCGACAGTTTTGCTAGACAAATATTTATGTTGAATTAACTGTATGTTACTTGCCCAGACTTTTTAATTAAATATCAAAGAAAAAGAAAAAAGATTAGAATAAAAAAAAATTCATTTCTAACTGAAAGAAAATTTTCAAAATTGTCAAACCCTTTTAGAATTGACATGGAAGGCTGTAGTATTGATATAAAAGGGGAATCATGGTATGTGCTGTTATCAACATCAATTATCAGTGAAACTCATATTTTCAAATTACCCCTAGGGTTGCCAAAGGTACAATTTTACATAATTCTGTATTTTTGTAAGAATATACTGTCTTACATTTTGCATTGACAATTCAATCTCAGATTTGATATTAAACTCAAAATTTAAAATGTATCTTTTTAATTTATTTCAGAATTTGAGATTCTGATTTATTTAGGAGAAATGATTCCCAAACTAAAATCTCGACAGCAGGGTCAGAGTTCAAGCCAAGGCAGTACACAGCAACAACAACAGAGTTCCAAGTCGCAGAAGAAGAAAGGCAGAAAAGGGAAATAACCCCTACCATATTTTTTTTTCAAAAATAAAAAGTTATTCTATTCAATACGAGTTACCTCCCTTACACTTTAAAGCACTTTATAATGCATAGACAAGGTCATGTAATGAATCTGTGATTAGAAAGAATGTACTATAAAGGTTTAATCTAATGTAAATGACCGAGAAAAAGTTTATTTTGACATTAAGGTAATGTTACATGTAAAATTTCCATTGTTATAGTATTTATACTCACCATCATCTGTGCCAAGTTTTCTTTTTTGACTTTCTGCACACAAAATTTAGTAATGATGCATCTTATCCATGCACCAACACTTGTGACAAAGTGTAAATTCAGCAGATTCTTCAGTTTAATATAAGTGTTAAAAAGGACGAAGAAAGAGTTTGATCCCAAGTGAGAAGCCAGAGGGTGTAAAATCTTTTCTGCATGGTCTGACAAATGCTTGAATTTAGCAAAAAATGTTTTATCATTATTTTTACGTGATTAATTGCAAGGTACTTTTTATATATACCAAATACCAACAGAAATGAGTTTTTAAACATGAAAAACTCAGTACTCAAGAAGCATGTGAAATTCCGATATTGGAGTATAGAATTTAATATTATTTTTTTTTTATGTTATTTGTGTTTTTTGGCAATTATTCAACTTAACAGATCTCTGTTAATGTAAGCCAGGTGTTTTATTTTTCCTTGATGTTCTCTAATTTTTAGTTTAATGATTTTGACTAGCTGCAAGTGTTCACTGTTGGCAGACCCATGAAAGCAGTCACAGAAATTATTCTAAATTTGCTTCTTTTTCAACAGTGGAGTTATTACTGTTGTTATTATTAGTAGAATTATTATTATTTTCTATTCTTTTTCACAATTGTTTTGTAAATTACAAATGTTTCATTATTTTTGGTATAAATTCTTTACTGATATTCATATTACACTTGACCTAATATGAAAGTATAACTAAAAGTGAGACAGAGAAATCATCATTCCCACCATGTACTCATGAGATAATTTAAACATTATTCCCACCATATACTCGTTAGGTAATTTCAACATAATAAAATTTTTGTAGTAATTGCAAGTGTACAATGCACACCAACTGTGAAAAGTGTAGACCTAGCCCTGCCATCGCATAATATACTAGCAGATTCTAGCCCTGCCATCGCATAATATACTAGCAGATTGGGCTTTGCCCTGTTCTCTAGATGATTTCCAGTAAACAGGGTAGATCTTGATTTGCTGGCTCATTAAGTGATGGTAGATCTGGGTCTTCGCTGTTTGTATTTGTGTGTTTATTATACGATGATATACAGAACAAGTTTCTTATTCTCAGAAAAATCAAGCATCTTTTGTGATCATGCACTGTTATTTACAGGAATGATGTTGTGATTGTTTATGTTGCACTTTATTCCTCAGATTTCAGCATCACTATATTTTCAAGATCGATGACCATGTCACAAAAGTCATGAATATAAACATCATGCAAGAATTTCATGATGTATCATGTGTTCACAGTATCAATCCACAGTATTTATGTTTTTGTTTTGGTTAATGTGTAAATTTGGGGAGCAGGTTTGGTGCTCAGCTAAAACATCATGCAGATCATTTGAAGGTAACGGAAGAAATGTGATACCATTGAGTACACATTATTTTGACATCCCAGAGGTCAACAGTAGATATGCTGTTTACATTTATCGCCTGTGCATTGTTGAAATCTTGAATGCAGCAGTGCAATAACATATTTATTTGAATTTTAAAAACCTTTAAATTCATTCCTTGATATGGACTATTCAACCTGTCACAGTTTTCCAGATGAAAAAGTCAGGAGTGAAACTAAACATGTAGCAGTTTTTGTATATTAACTTTTTCTTTGCTGAGCAAATTTTTTTTTCTTTTTTTGTGGAATAAGTGTGCATATTAGGATAATGGTGAATATTATTTGCATAGTAACCACAAGCTTTTCACCCACATCGATTGTTATACCTTTATCATAATATTTTGAAATTATACAAAGTTTACATGTTATTTCAATCAGTTTTGGTAGATTGTGTTTTTTGGGGACATCAACTGTACATTATTTGTACACACATTTAAGTGTCTTTAGAAATGATGGGAATCCTGGAAAGACTTCACCATTTATTAAAAATCTTCTTGAGTTTATATGAAACTTAATGCAAGCAAAGTAATTATTACTTGCTCCAAAAAGCATTTCTTTTGTCCAGGACTTGTGATCATTTCAGACTTATAGTGAAAGACTTGCCCTTGTAGTGTTACTAGTAAATTAAGTCAGCAATGAGTTTGTAGTATTCACATTCTTAGATCATCATTTCAGTTTCCTACTTTACTTAATGTTTCCTTAAATTGTACTAGCGTAACAGGTATGTTAGAGTACAACACTGATGTATGAATGGAAAATTTTTCTGAGGTTTTGAAGACCGTTTTATTGCTTTGATTTAAGCAGAGAATGTACATGTTTCTATATTCACACCACATAAATGAGTATGTGCAAGAAATATGAAAACGGAAGAATAAAAACGTATAGATGTTATGAAAAAAGTCATATTTTCGTTTCAGTTTTCCACTGCAAAAATTAAGGAGAGATCATGCCACACCACAATCATTGTATTTTCAAAAATGTTTGTCACTGATACTGTTTAAAATACTTTGTTCAATAAAGAAATTTTGTATGCCCTTGTCATATTATATGGCAGAGGCATTTAGTGTGACTTGCATCCTTGTGTATGTTACATCCTGGCATCATGTAAGTCCCGTAATCACAAATTTCCATTCTGTTAAAAGATGTCGGAAGGACTTCATTGATTTCAAATCCAATTGATATGAGGCTTAATATTTAGAAGATCCAGGTCAGGTTCAATTTCCACCTTTTTTCATTAAAATTTGACTGTGTTAAAGCCCCAAAATAACTTGACTTACTATCCGTACTTAGGAAGGTAAACATTTTTGGAATGAGGCTTCATATTAGGAAGACCTAGGTTCAGATTCAGTTTCATTTTTTTGGCATTAAAATTTTACTGGGATATTGCTATTGTCTGACCTAGAATTTTGCCCTTATATATTGAACCAAAATTTATTCAGTTGTACCTTATTGGCAGTGAATCCATGTCAAGTGAACACATAACAGACTAAATTTCTTTAAAATCAACTGTACAGCAAACTCCAGCAATTTATTTTTATTGAGTACTCACTTTGACTGAGATGGGTTTAGGGACTGTTTTTGAGCAGTGGAAACTAGAGAGGTTGGAAGAATTCTTTGGATTAAAAATTACCAGAGAGGTTTAGTGCTTTTTTCATCATCAGTATGTTTAATTTTTCATGCCTAGTTTAATTTATTTGACACTATAGCCTTCTGAAAAATTATTTCTACAAATATCTTTAAATGAGCTATACCACCATTCCAGAATAAGTATTATAACATATGTTCTTTGAGAATTGTACTTTCTTCACTTTTTAAGTTCTGCATCTCGGACACAAAAGGTTCAGTCATCACAATGTTTACATCTGCATTTTCTTATAATGCGATGTTGGGGCCCTGGTTGGTCGAGTGGTCTAAGGCACTCGCCTTAACAGATCACTCACATCTCATCTCTGTATGTGTTGGTTCGAGTCTCGGCTCAGCCAACATGCGTATGTGAGAAAGCTTGCCAATAGCTTCCCCTTGATCGGTGGTTATTTCCAGGTTCTTTTTGCACCAGATATACTGGCTGCCATGTATAGCATATCATGTGCTGAAAAATGGCATTAAACCTACAAAACTAAACCAAACCTTTATACTGCAATGTATTTTTCTGCAGTACCAAAAATGAGAAACTTTAACATGTTTCTTTTGTTATCAGGGTAGTCAAATGGCTCATTTTTTATAAACGGGTAAGATTCATTGGTCAGAATTAAAAATGGTAGGTTACTGTTTTAAAAGCAAGAAGTGAGACTTTATAGTGTGTCTTTTTCCATTGAATTTGAGGTTACATTTTTCTTAGCATTATTTTTCAAGCAAGATAACTTGAAATTGAATGAAAGCTTTTCCTTTGAATACATTCCCCAATCACATTAATGTTGAAAAAGAAGCTCCACTACCTCTTAAATCCAGCAATTGCAGAAAGACCAAATTTTATTGCCTTTCTCATCTATATACCACATAGATGAAGGGAAGAAACTCTTCCCATCCCTTCCCATTACCTTCCCTTACCACTGCTAGTTGGCTACAGTTGAATCAGTTTACCTTTCACTGAATACAACATATATCCCATACCTCTCATAAAATCCAGGTTATATCATGTGGATTATTGACCATCCATCGAGAAAGTCGGTATAGCATTGAGTGTAAAGGTATTTACTACACGTTGCAATCATTATTTTATGAAATTTTTTTAGATTTATGTGGATTTTTCGCAGTTGTGGACTTCATTTTTTTTCTGTACCTGTGCTTCAACATGGTATTGTTGGTGCTTATTGTTGGTTGTTTATTCGCACATACTGCATGTAATTTTGCTTGTTGAAGTAACAAGTGTGGTAATTGTCAGTTGTTGTTGTCATTTCAGTTAAACAATGACAACAAAATGTGCTAAGTGCAAGATTTTACATCAACAAGGGTATGCATGATATGTGTCTCTCTTGCACAAAGTATTCTTCCGCTATTATTACATGTAAACACTTTCAGACCATTATTTAGAATATTCTGTCCTTGTCATTTCAGATTCAACAGTGATGCCATTATGTGCCAAAGTCAATGAAGACATGCATGATAGGTATCTCTCTTGCACAGATTGTTATATATGAACAATTTCGGGCTGTTATTTCCGATTTTTAGCTCTGCAGATGATAGACCAGAAGAGCTTATGGGATGGTCTGTTGTCCGTCATCTGTTGTCCGATGCCCGTCCTTCAGTTAGTACAAATTTGTTATCGCTACTCCTCCTAAACTACTAGGAGGATTGCTATGAGACTTAACACACACATTCATCCCAAGGTCTAGTTGGATCTCAATGAAAATGGTGCTGCTCAGACATCCAGTATGGCCACTACAGTAGCCATCTTTAAAGTCTTGTTATTGTTACTCCTCATCAGTGGATGGTCATATCAACTTAGGGTTTTCACTGAAAGACTTCTTGTGATGTCTAGTTGGTCCTAAATGAAAATAGTGCCAATCTGACGTCCAGTATGACTGCCACAGCATCTATTTTGAAAATCTTGTTACTGCCACTCTTCCTGAACTGAAAGTTGTATTGACATTTGGAGTTTTCACTAGAAGACTTTTTATGATATCTAGTTGGTCCTAAATAAAAATGATTCTGCTCGGATATCCAATATGGTCACCACAGAGGCCATCTAGTAAAGCTTGTTAACACTACTCCACCTGAATATATGATCATATTAACATGGGGATTTCACTAAAAGGCTTCTAATGATATCTAGTTGGTCCTAAATGAAAATCTTACATCAAATATCACCACCACAGCAGTCATCTTGAAAGTCTTCTTATTGCTACTCCTCCTGAATGGAAAGTCATGTCAGCATGGGGTTTCCACCAGAAGACTTCTTATGTCTAGATGGTCTTAAATGTGAATTGTGAATTGTGCCAACCTGATATCCAATATGGCTTTCACAGTGGCCATATTGAAAATCATATTGCTACTCCTCCTAGATGGAAAGTCATATCAACATTGGCTTTTCACCAGAAGACTTTTCATGATGTCATAGTTGGTACTAAATGAAACTGATGCCGATCTGACATCCAGTATAGCCACCATGGTCCAGAATGAAAATGGTGCCAATCTGACCTCAAATATGGCTGCCACAATGAACATATTGAATATCTTGTCACTAATTCTCCTGAATTGATGGTCATATCAACATGTGGTTTTCACCAAAAGTCTTCTAATGGGTCTAGTTTGTCCTAAATGAAAATGGTGCCAATCTTACATCCAATAGGGGTGCCACAGTAGCTAATTTGAAAATCTTATTGCTCAAGAATATCAGAGATTGTTTCAACACTCGGCAGTTAAAAGGAGAAATGGTCTTACCTTGAATTCCTGGAATTCATGTCGGACAGTAGAGTGTCAGTCCCTTTGAGGGACTCTGTTTGTTTGTTTTTTTGTTGTTCTCCTCATTTTAGAATAAACAATGATGACATTATGCAACAAAGTCAACAAGGACATGCAGGATATGTGTCTCACTTTCACAAAGATTCATTGACCTCTAATTGCAGTGTATGTGGGAAGTGGTCAGAAGTAATTTGGTCCATGGAAAGTGATGTAGCCTCCAGTAGTGTCTTGGAGTTAAAGGGAGAGTGTCCTGCCTTATTTCGGCAGCCAAGTGGGTGTAAGTCCACCGCATATCCAAGCATGGCCTTCAGGCTTGCAACTCCGAGTGCATGGGGTATTTATCGTATTTTGATGATCCATATTGCCATCCTTCAGTGCCGTATGCTACAGATTTGGCTGCCATCCAGCCATCAGGCCGACTGTACTGGTTGACTGGTAACTAAGGTCTGTCAACCGGCAAACCATGTATACCGGCCAGCCATTCCATGGTAACACGGAGTCGTACAGGGATCGGTTGAGTTGGTCTGTCTGTTTCACTGAACATTCCATGACCGAGGTCTGTCACAACAGCAAACTGTGCATAATGGCTGGCCATGCCATGGTATGTGGAGTCGTATGGTGATCTGTTAAGTCGGTCCGTTCATTTTGGCAGAGATTCCGTCGATGAGTTTTCCAAGCCAACCATTCAGCTGCCAGGCCGACTGTACTAGCTGACTGGTGACCAAGGTCTGTCACACTGGTGAACCGTGCATACTGGCCAGCCATTCTGTGGTATGTGGAGTCATACAGGGATCTTTTGAGTTGGTCAGTCCATTTTGCCCCAACATTCTGTGAAGGCACTCTCAGAGCTGGCCATTCAGCTGTCCAGCTGAATGTACCTGTTGACTGGTGACCAAAGGTCCCTCACATCAGTGAGCCGTGATGCATACCAGCCGAAGTTTCCTTGGTATGCAGAGTTATAATGGGATCCATATAGTCAGTCCATCTGTTTTGCTGCACATTATGTCTTGGGCCAGAACAGAACGTCCTGCCAACTGTCCTGCACACATTCTGGCCACCCTACCAGCCATCCATACTGGCAAGACAAGCCGTGTTGTTTTTCTGGCCACCAATTTAACCAGCAGGTCAGTTATTCATGGCAAATCTGTTGTCTAGATACCATGCAACACATGGAATAGTCCCTAATGAGGACAACACCCACAGTGAGTTTCAGCTTTAAAGCGGCTGTGAAAAAATATTAGAGAGTTTGGCCAGTCTCCGAGTTCCCAACTCTGCTATCTCTGAGCCAAGCATATAAGATGAAGGTTTTGGTAGACTTAGAAGATGAGGAAAAACATCCCTCTTTTCATCTATTACAGCAGTCGGCAAACATCATAGATATCTCTGATTGTCTCTCTGACAAAGTCTGGGATCCAGGGGTCACCAATTTTTTTGGGAAAGCCAGCGTCGTTTTCGTCTCGCTGGTACCGCATGCACTCAGACACGTATAGTACTGAGTTTCCGAGCTTGGACAAAATCATTGTGGCAGTTAACTGAGAACACTGCTGTTTAGCGTTTTCTCACCTTGCTAAAAATTTCGGCAGCGATCATGCACAGCAATTCATGGCCAGTATTGCCAAGGTAATTAACAGCGCTATGCACCATTCGATGGCTAACGCCCTCACGGCTTTGGCACATTTCGAACTAGTGAGACGAGAGGCCCGTCTCCGTTTTTCTTCACTGAAGCTGCATTATTCCTTGACTCTCCGTTCTACGCCCTTTGGTACGCCATTGCTGTTTGGTGGTAGAATCGATATATATACGTAATCAGGCTGCACAAGAACTGCCTCTCCAGCCTATATTATCTCCTCTGGCGTTCTGGCCGAATCAGTCTTAGCAGCAACGGAGAGACGATCGTCGGCAGAAAATATAGGAAACCGAATACTGCTCAACAGCAGTTTTGTCCTAAGTCTAATTACAAGCGGCAACAGGTCCCGCAAGGTTTCTCTTTCTCCAAGGTTCACAACAATCGTCAATGACTTGCCAACCCTGCCGCCCGCCGATAGCCTGCCTGACCTGAACGTAGTGGGATTCGTTATGCTGGTTAGGCCCCCCCCCCCCCCCATCAAGATGTTGCGAAAGAAGATGACTGAGATGATTACATCCGGCGAATAAGTGGAACAAAGGGTTGCGGAGTTGTCGTCCCCGCATTCTTCCCAGACGCTGATAGAGTCGCAGTTGCATTGACTGGTACAGGAAGCGACAATGCACTCGCTGGCCTCCTGTCATTTTTGTCCATACGTCCGTCGCATACCTCCAGGGATGGTTTGGAGTTGATAGAAGAGTGTTTGCCCTTATCGAGGCAATCCAGTGGGTGCAAGTCCCCCCCGCATCTCTTAGCATGGCCTTCGGTCCAGTAAGTCTGGGTGCATGGTTTATTTGTTGGATTTGATGATCCATATCATTATTTTTTCATGTCATACGCCGCCGCACCGGCTGCCGACCAGCCAATCCTGCCACTTCGGCGAGCCGTGCCGCATACCGGCTGACAGTTTCGCGGTATGTGGAACCATACGGGGATCAGTTTGACCGATCCATTCGTTTCGCAACACATTCTGCACAGGCGGTTTCAGAGCCGACTGACTAGCCAGCAGTCGTGCATACCGTCCTGCCAGCAACTGAGTCGACCGTCCATCCAGCCGTCGAGAATACTCTCCAGTCGTTAATTCCGTTGGAGAGATACCGCGACACACGCAGAGACGAAGGCAATGCCTCGTCCATGCCTTCGAAAAAGTTCTACGCGGGCATGGAGGACAAGCACCACAGTGAGTGTGACTTAGCGTATTCGGATCCCACAATGGAACGGAGTGGGTTCAGCTTTAAAGCGTGTCAATGACATATATCGTGCGTTGCCGACTTACAAATGCCCACCACCGACAACTGCAAGCCAAGCCTATAAGGTGTGAAGGGTTCAGTAAACATGAAAGACGAGGACGAACATTCATTCTTCTGTCTGCTGCCACATTCGGCGACGATAAAAGAAATATCAAACCGTGAGTTGGATAAGATCCATGATCCGAGCAGTTCTAAGGCATGATTTTCTGAAAGCCAGCTACCAACTACTTTTCGTCACGCTGGTACCGAACACATTCGCACATTACCACTTAGCTCCCAACATTAAATGAAGACATTGCGGCGGTGAATATGACGAACCCGCTATTTTACAAGGTGGGTAAGGGTGTTTTCCATGCCACCTCTAAGCTCGTGCATAATATTGTAACATCGTCTTCCATGTTAGATCTATCAATGATATAATTTTTTGCGACAAGGTGCAATCACAAAGTCTCCACCTTTGTCCCTCTGGTCTCTGGCCAAGAAGCCTGTGCCGTGGATGCACTAGCAGTCAGTTGGGAGTGTTTTGGAATCCAAAATTAATAAAAAATTTGAGAGGTCAGAACTTTAAAGTTATTATGATAGTCCCTCAGGTGGGACAACTCCTGGGTGAACGATCTACTCGATCTAGCGAGAGACGTTCACAGGAAAATCCCAGCCAGGCCAAAGCTACTCAAACTTCCGCGGTCACATGTGTTTCATCTCGGCCTGGACAGGCTTCTCCTTCACGCCTGGCTCTTCGATCTAAGACATAATGGAAGCTATTGGCTGGCATACACGGTCAACCTTCTCGAGTTTTTATCTATGTGATCTAGCTTCGCATAGACAAGAATATAATCTGGCAGGTCCAGTGGCTGCAGTCCATGCGACCACCAGGCCCAGTTGATTCGGCCCAACCTTCTTACGGCCGAGGGTTTAACTCTTGCGCTGGATTCACCTGGAACTTTTGTCGGTAAGACGAATTCATTATTTTCTTCTGATCCATGTATGGTCCTCGCGGTTTACGTGACCGTCGGTTGTTCTGCTGTTCATGTTAGGAGAGCGGATTATCCTTCATGTAGGAAATCCAGTAATTCTTCCTTCGAAAGGTGCCTATAGTAGTTGTAGGATTCTCGCCATATCCTTCTCCTATCACAAGTACGGGCATCCCCGTTACGGTATCCTAACGAAAGGGGATCCAACTCGTATCTGTTCTGAAAGATGAACCTTTTTCATCAGAGATAGCTTTAATTCACAGGCAAATGGATGAAGATATCGAACTATATCAGTCACACTGGCACAAAAGGCCACTTCAATTTCTTCTGCAATAACACGACTACTTTTACCATCATCCAGCAAACGAATTGCTTCGGCCCTCTACCGTAATGATAAAAACTGCCTTGCTTTCGTATTGGACATATTGGCACCTTTTAGTTATATTGACAATACGAGTGAGTAAACGAGAAAAACAATGTTTGCACATCGATTCACATGATATTCCTTTATATAAACAATGTGTTCCTCAAGAAGAAAACTTTTACTTTGCACAGACTGAGTTGTCACTGTAGATATGCCCCTGTGACCGCATAAAGCAGTCAGAAACCATTATTTGGTTAGGAAACACCTGGCCGCTGACCGCGGAAAGCAAGAGACCGTTATATACATGACATTTATATAGGAACTTTGCCGGTGTGGATGGAAAATTAGAATGTCCGCTGTGACCAGGTCACCGCTATATAAAGGTGACCGTTCTGACAGATTTGATTCTATATGTCTTGTTCTTCTTTTCAAGGGTCTGAGGGGGGGGGGGGAGGAGTATTTGCATGACATGATTCAGTATAAAAACTGATTGAACTGGAGGATGTGATACAACTCTGCCTCGCAATAACGCAATTCTGGATACAACACGGTACCACTATGGCGCAAAAGACCAAAAATCATTCAAATGTATAGCAATATGGGTGGAGAGGAAACATGAAGCTTACTCTTATATCTTTATTTCCTTTTGAAAACAATATTATTTGACAAAATTTCATCATTCCTGCTATACCGCAGTTCGGTACATAAGGCTGTTCTCAATACATGACAGTTCGGTACATACTGTTCTCACTATAACACGGTTCGGTACATAATACGGTCGGCGGTTATGGACCCTAACTACAGTGTTATAACGAGGGAGAGCTGTATTACTGTAATTTTCCTTCGATTATGTTTTATAAAGCATTATTACTTAAACAAGAAGTTTTAAATACTTACTTTACATGCCTGGGTATATGAATAAGGTTGACGAGTACATAATTTCATTTATTTTTTTACAAACATCTAAATTCACAGAGGTTAAAATAAGAAACCAAAGCGGGAAGAGCAGGTGTGAGGGATTAAGAAAAATATTTTAAGCTGCTGACAAAAGAGAAAGAAAATTATAAGTAGACATTAATTTATATTTGCAACGGTAAAGTATCATTTGTTTCTTTGTTTTTATACCAACGGTATTTATAGGAAGGTAATTACTCTATCGGACACTATAATAATAAATACAACATTACTCACGGTTTGCATCCAAAGCACATATTATATCAATTTATAATAATTAATGCTCACTAAAACTTGATGCAATCCAATTAAATTTGGAAACATCTGAGAAAAGTGCAGGGATTTTTCTACCCTTTTCAAAAAAGGAATGGGGTCCACGAAATAGGAAATTTTCTTTTTGCACACTGTTAATTCACAAACATTTCCAAAGATAAGATCCTTGAACATTTAAATAGCCTGGGTTACTTTGAATCTTTAGATTCCTTACATTACTCAATTAAATATTTTCTAGGGAAATGGAATCGGATTTTTTTTAAAGTACTCATTGGGAATTTAGTATACTCAAACTGGGAAAAATGGAAAAATGCTTTTGGCATGAAGAATAGGGATTAATTTCTGACCCAAAATTTTCCCAGAAAAATCCATGCATGAAAAACCAGATAAATAACAAACTTTACTTTCTGATCCTCTATGATGCCTCTGACCAAGCTATAACAACACGGAAGAAGTCAAAGTCTACAGTTGTATGCCCTTCCAACATTAAAGTCATCAGTCTTTGCGAAGTTTCAGCATTCAAGCGATTTTTTGAAGGTGTGATAATGTTTTTCTTATTTTTTTTTCAGCCACTGTGGAATGCAATTCTTCTTCTGAAGTTTCACTGTCTGTTTGACATTTGTCTCGGATTTTGTGGGCTTTACCAGCTTGTTCATTATATTCATCATATCTGCAGTAATTTGATCGCTTTCACGATTTGAGCATTATACTGGGTAAAGAAATCATTTATTTGTCGTTCCATATCCATCTTTTAGCAATACGTCGCCGTCTGTACAAATGATAAATGACACTACATCAAAGTCATATCATGTGACTGGCACACATGCTTACGAGAATCGCTGAGACCACATATTTTTCTTTTGTTTTAAATGTTTAAAAAACAGGAGTGGAAGTTATCTCAATATGTTACTTGAATTTGTTTCACATTTTTCATCGAGACTATTACAATTCGGTTGCATGCTGAACTTATACTTAATCTCCTAACTAAGAAATATTATGCGACAGACTGACTATATGATTATTTTCGGACGATCCCAAGCTTTGCCATAAATGTGATTAGGAGAATGGGGGAAAATAGATAGTCCGAGCACAGCGACCAGTGCAATCTAAAATGATTACTTGATGGATTTTCTTCATTTGCATACAATTATTGAGCAGTTCGGAGATCTAATGTTTGGATTGCGCATCTGTATAAGATTAAAGATTAAAAAACGCGTCTAGTTAATTTTTTATTTGGGCCACCTTTGATGCATTAGATCTATTTTGCGGGACATGGCGTCTATTTTGTGCAAAAGCCTCAAGGGCGCATCATGGCTGAAACACCGAGGATAGATGTATATCTGAGAGTTCATCTCTACTATCTCACGTTCATTTTATTGAGTAAAAGCCTAGACTATGACAGGTACATACAGGGGTTGCAACGTATCAGTGCGTGCTACTGGCAGAAACAGTTGAACGATGCTAGGACAGCTATCTCTCCCCGCGATTGGTCCTACAATGTAAGTCGTCAACCATGAAATTTACGATGGGAAGGGTGACGTCTTACTGCCAGCACAAGCGGTGCAGTGTAGCATGTTGCGAGGTCAGTCGAATTTTTAAGAATATCTCACATACTTTGCAGCCCATATTTAGTCGGACTATACTTACTCTGGTGTCTTTTTCACCAGTTTAAACAGATTTGTTTCATTAAAGAAACTTATCCCCACTTAAACCGACTTATGCATTCCTCAGATGCCATCTCATATCAACCAACTGAAATGTATGTCAACGGATCTTGAAAACGCATCTACTTGATTGTGCCAGGGTTTGATTCCGTCTTAAAAAAGACATCAAATTACAGTCCGACTAAAGCAATTACACTCTAAGCTGTATAGCAGTGTCAAAATGCGCTGCCAAGAATGTAAGATATTCTTGAAAATTTGGCCTGTAGTTGCGAGTAAATTCCTGTGCTGGCAGTAAGATGTTGCCCCTACCCATCATAAATATCAGGGTCGACGTCTTAAATTGCAAGACTATCCCCATGATGTGCTTTAAGAACATCAAAGATTACTATAGCCTTCTGATGACACAAAGTGGCTGCGAGTATCAGAGTTCATATGGTATCAGAATCCAGTCAACAAAACAGAGGAATCCTTACAGGGATGATCAAATCTCATAGCCTGATGTTCCGAACTATTCATTTTTGAAGTCGGACGAGTAAAATTTCCCCAGGCGCTAGTCTGGAACAAGTGCATTTTTCCTGTTTTTAAACAAGTCGGGCAAGCGCTATATTTAATGCTTTAATCACTTTATCTACGTTTCTTTGGCCACTCATGCCCTCCGGGCATACTGAAATCTTGAATCTATCGCTCTCCATTTTTCCATTCACATGCTGTGATATATTAAACCCTACCTTAAGAGATCATTGATAACCGTCGCATGTCCATGCATTTTATTATCAGCCAATTAAAACGCTTAAAACAAATCTGGTATGACTACTTAGCCGTGTTTTAAACGGCCTTGTTATATTGTGTTTTATACAATCCAGATAATCACGTTTGATTTCAATCAAGTGAGTCAATGCAATGAAATTATTGAAAGGCACTTTACTGAAATTAATGCCGGTTTCCTTTATGAACTGATTTAATGACAGTAATGATTCTTTAATTTTTATTGATTATACGGAGAATCAACTTCCATGTGCAAAGTACTGCATTTGAAGCAAAACAATAACGCTAATAAGGAGCTGTTTGTGTTTATATTGAAATGACAAGACGTATGTTATGATCACTTTAGAAGTAGTTGTCAAGCTAGGTGATCTTTACTATGTAAATAAAATGAGTTTACTAGACTATTTTCACACGGAAAGTAATAAAGAAGATTCGGAGAAAGAAAATTCACATGAAAGTGGAGGGATAAAATGTGAGGCTGCCACCGAGTCTGAGGTAACTATTTCTCCAAAGAGACACAAGCCAGACTCTGTGGTAAAAAATGTAAAATATGATACAACTAAGAGACATACAATTTCAACTACATTGGGCTGATAATTATCCATGGCTTTAATTCATCGATTCTGAGAAAAAAAGTTTTGCAGTTATTGCAAACAGTATCCCAAACTGGCACCGGTTGGAAATTCAACCAATGTATTTGTCAATGGAACTGACAAATTCAGAATTGAATCGATCAAGTCTCATGACAGACCTGGACCTCATAAGGCCTGAGCAGCACAGTATATGCATGGCACTAGCCAGGATGTGCAGAGAATCCCTGAAGTTAGAGCTGTTGACACTCCACTTGGAAAGGTCATTTTAAAACTAAATGAGAATGAAATGAAAATAGAGAGAGCTTTATTTAACACGGCCTATATCCTAGTCCGTTATGAGAAAAAAATAAAAAAATACAATAAAAAATAAAAAATAAACATTTTCTGATATGGAAATGATGGGTGCACTCTAGGAGAAGAATGATGTTGAACTAAGAGCAGACTCGGGGCAAGAAACTTTGTTCTGTCAATTGATCAAGTCTTGAGAGAAGTTAAGGAAGTCTGAATTCCACTAAATTCTTTTCCATTGTTACTGATGGAAGCCCTGATGCTACTGTGTGGCGGACATGTACATAGACATTCTTTCAAATCCAGCTGCAAAAACATATATAACTAAAGTAGCAAAAAGTATAATATCAACCTATGTTGTTGAAAACTTAAGCAATTTGCAGAAATAAATATGTTGTACATTATTTCTTTTGTTCTGTCCATGGATTAAAGTGCACGCATTTCATCGAATCTCAGTAAGTGATTGAAGTTTGTGGACAAGTGAAAAGCCAGATGGGACAAGTGACCTTTTTGAAATTACTTGTCCTGAACAAGTGGATGAAAAACAAATTTGATCAGCCCTGCCTCAAGATCAGACAGGCCCATAAAAATAGATTCAACTTCCAGTTTCCCGCTCTTTGACCAATGTGTCAGTTTTGACCAATGGTTAGGTCAGGCTACGCCTGTTACCGTAAGTAACACTAGACGGTACTACCTGTGACTGTTGACCCAGAGTGGACAACTACATCTGGCTCCCTCTGGAAAGTCCTCTCTAATGGATCAGGCAGCCGAGCAGATATGTTAATCCCCCCCCGGCTGTGAAGGAAGATGGCAACAGCTGCGTGGACAGCGCAGGGCATCAGCTCAGGTACAGTAGGACCTGATGGCCATCATCTGCATCCAGAATCGCTTCCAAATTGTCGTGCCACTGGATTCAGACAGGCTTGGACAAGAGAGTGAGGGTGACTCTGAGCAACTTTCCCTCGCTTAAATCCAACTCACGCGCAAGTCATGACATTATTTCCTCTCCCCCCACCAGATACCTTCAAGTCCTGTGGCGATGAGCGAGCGGCTAAGCAGCAGGCGTGGATACACTGGGATCTGAATCTGCAGACCTGTACACAGGCGGCTCAGGGCATAGGGTCGCTTTTCACTTCACCGAAGCAGCAGTGGAACTCGGCAGCCCCCTGTGCGACTGGACAGCCCTTTTAGGATCACACTGCTCACCTCAGTAGCATGATGAAGGGGCTAGAAAAGATGCCCTAAACATTGACTGTTTCACCTCAACCCTGGTCAGCATACCGCGGCTGACGGAGATCCCACCTTACCGGTCGAGCATCGAACAAGAATAAAAAAGTGACGCAACTCACCATCAGTCACTGGGATGTGCGCAAACTAATTTACAGTACATCAGCAGATAGACCAGAGAGAAGAACAGCTCTAGATGGTAAAGAACTGTCCAGATTCAACATTCAGATAGCTGAAACTAGCCAAACTGAGGAAGGACGACTCACCGAAGTATGAGTCGGTTACACCTTTTTCTGGAGCTGCCAAAGTAATGAAGAGCGACGTGAAGCTGGTATTGGGTTTGCCATCAAATTACAACGTGAAACAGGCATTGGTCGAAGAAGCTCACAAATCTCCCAAAGGGCGTGAATGACAAAATAATGCAAATTAGACTCCCACTGTCTAGAAAAAGACGTGCAACAATCATCAGCGTCTATGCACCTGCAATGACCAATCCAGATGAGATCAAGGACAAGTTTTATGAAGACTTGAAATCTCTTATCGCAGAAGTACCGAAGGCAGACAAGCTCATCATCCTTGCTGACTTCAATGCTAGAGTTGGCAAAGATCAACAGACACGTCATTGTGTCATTTGTAAACATGGCTTTGGCCAATGCAACAACAACAGACTGCTTCTACTGAGGAAATGTACTAAACACGATCTTCTAATCACCCACGCAGTTTTCCGCTTGTCAAACCGCAACAAGACGACTTGGATGCACCCACGCTCCAAGCACCGGCATCTGATTGACTACGTCATCGTTAGGAGAAGAGACAGGTAGGATGTCCGAGTGACGAAGGTCATGAGAAATACAGAATGCTGGACTGACCATAGGTTCATGGTCTGTAAGCTCAATATCCAAATTCAGCCTAGGAGACGACCACGAGGCAAAAAGGTGCCCGAAAATCTCAGTGTCTCCAAATTGAAACAGGAGAATGTGAAACATTCATTTGTGAAAGAACTGTGCAGTCAACTAGAAACAATTGATGCGAGCTCCGAGAATTTCGAGGAAAACTGGGCATCCTTTGGAGCATTATTATTTTTTACTATACTTTCTGCAAAAGCAATAGAATTTTCTACAAATTGAATGCTGAAATTTATAGATAGATGTATGCAAGGAAGCGGGTATGTCTGAATGCAGCAGGTATGTTTGAGTGTGTGTCGGTCTCTGTATGTCTGTATGAGTGTATATATGTAGGCATTTGCTTGCATTTAGATGCACAGAAAAATGAGTATGATTGTTGTATTCTTATGTTATATACAAGGCAAAACACAAATATATTTGACTTTGTATTGTGTACAACATATAATCCAATCTGCCTTGCACATTTCATTGCTAGCTCGGGGTCTCGATCATGTTCTTCTTCATCAAATCTACAAGCAACAGCCAGCAACATCCTCTCTCCATGGTGTTTCTGTGCCCGACTTAACATGCATTCACTTAGGAAGTTAGCTAAAGTCGCTTTGCTTTCAAGAAGTTTATACTGAAGAACTATTCTAAAGCTTCTTTGTGATTTATTTCTATTTTTGTTGACGATATACCAATATATACCAATATATACCAATATGATAAAATTGAGATAGTCATTTTTATCACAAAAAATGGCCCCAGAATTTACCCCATGGGAACCTGTGAACAAACCCGTCAAAAGTTTCAAAAGATGATCAAATGTCTTAAACAATTGGTCATTAAGATGTTTGGGCGTGATTATACCAACGCGTCAATTATCTATTTTCCGCAGTTTAATTGAAGCTTTTGGAAAAATTTGCAACTTGACTTAGAACGATTCTAACTTCTTGGTGAAGTCAGACCTTATGGTTTTATCTGTTTCTTCTCTTTCCAATATGACCATACCCTGTTCTTTATGTTGTCTGACTTTGAACTGCATCAAATATAATGTTGAAGGCAGCCGTATATTTTCCAAAGAAATGCCTTGTAGCATGCTACAAGGTCAGGGCACCTTTTCCCAGTGGGATGAATTTGGAGTACCTGTTAATGAAGAATAAAGTAACCATATGTCTCCGTCAAAAATAGCAAAACAAAAGTCCCAAGCTCCAAGGAATTCAGCTCAGTATGTAAAGATAAATGTTTCCCAATGTTTTAATCACAGAATCGATTTCTATGACACTTCCTTGCATTTCTTCCAGTAAAGGTCTTGCCTATGCAAAATTTAGCCCGACTTCATGCTGCATATCCTTTACCAGATTTCAGAAGTTCACACAATTTGCCCCATATTCATATTGCTGATGCTGTAGCCAAAAACATCTAATTTTTCAACTTAAAGCAGGATAACTTGAATATATTTTGTTTTTTATTTATTTTGTTGCAAAGATGATTAAATATAATGGTCGGCGGATAAAGTTCTCACGTAAATTCACTATATCACAAATATTGAATATTGTCAGATTCAAAAGCTTGTCGCTTAATTACCATCTCTGCCACTCGTCTGGTAGAACTAATTTTCAGCGACAAAAGCGCTAATGCAATAGTATTTACGCATACATCGATTAAAATCAATTGTTGTTTCAAGAGAATGTATTTCTTTGTCATCTCAAGAGGCAACAGTTTATAGCAAGAGTGAGATGTTACAATCCAAATTTGAAATTCGAACGTCTAAGGGGGAATACATATTACCAACTGCCTTATCACAGATTTAAATGGCTTTAGGACTATCTCGAAGACAATCAAAACGTCAGAGATTCGTGTATTTTTGTAAGTAGCTTTAGGTTCTTTAAAATTAGACTTCATCGTAAAAGCTACAATCATTTCTCAATTTCTGTAATTATGGGCGTAAACTAGTCATAGAAACCATACACGTTCTAAGTTATGTTAATCTGTTAAACTTTATAGTTTGTGCATATAGCAAACATTTGTCTCAATCGTAACTGAAATTTACAATATTTTCTTCTTCCAAATGTATGTAAAAAGTATTCAGTAATAAGATTGTATGTCTACCCCAACATCATAACGAGCAAAGTACCATGAGTTTGGAGTCGCTTGATGGTGTATCTCTTTTTGAGTTTGTTTTTTGTAGTACAATTTGGGCATTCTTCATTGAGCCCAGTTCATATGCGGATATTCATACTAGTCATAATGATATTCTTTTGAGCAAAACGTTAAATCATCTATGGTTAAACATTGGTCGATGTGTTGAGCCACGGAATAGTTATGTTTTTTTTTTAAAAACAAATCATTATCTTAGTTACCATAGAAACGGCTTAAACGTTTCTAATTGGTTGAGAATATTACAACTCCAACATCTATTTCATGATCAGCAGACACATGGCTACAGTATCATACAGGTTTTGTTTTCTTATACCATAGGAAGGGTATTTGTAAAATCATAGTTCCCGCCCCAACTCTACAGTTCAGGAGAAGAAGAAAGTAAAGAAAGTTTCGGCGACACCCATTTTGGTATATTCGACTCCCAGTGCTTGTCTTACACGTAGAGTATCGCAACAACAATAGCAAACGAGCATCGGAGACTAGTTGGCGTATTGGGTATGGACTAACTCTTGGCTAGCATTTACTACTGCTGTTAGCGATGACTTTAAAATCAGTATCGTGCTAAAAAAGGGAAACTCAAAAGCTTGCGTCTCTGCGACATACGACGATGATTGCAATAGCTGGGCATGTATGATTACTAATTAGAGCAAGATGATGCACCACGATTCTTGCAAATAGTTTAAGACGGAGCTCGATCTGTCTGCCGTGCTACCCATGATGATGACGATGCAAAAAATGTCAGTCGGTAGAATACCATCCTGTTTGCTCCCTTATTACGACGGCACCAATCGAATTCGAAATCAAAGGGCAAACCTATTTTAACGTTGATCTGAATAACAGTTGCCTGTACATCAAGTGAAAGTGGTCAAAGCCGACAATACGAATCTCGACCGAGATGCTAGAGTGACTTCTGTCAACAATTTCATACATTCGTACCTGGACAACAAATTGGCAAGCAGCAGCATTGGCATTTATCCTTAACGGGCTTAGAGAATCTACTCACTTACGGAAAGTAAGCCAAGAACACACACATAGTTTTTGTGGTGTAGAAACCCGACACGCCCAGCAAGTTCAACGACATGGTAATGATTGCTGATGATGAACCGTCGAACGAAAATCACGCAACGACACAATTTAAAAGTGATGGCTCGTTTCCACTTGGACATGCGGCTGTAAGACAACTACTAGATGAACGGAGTCTTTGTTCGTCGGAAACTGAATCGAAGTGGCGCAGTCTGCCATCTGCTTGCCAACGCAATCGATTTCAAAACGGCCATCGAAGAAGAGAGGTTACATGTGGGGACGTGAGGAAGTCTTTACCAGTGTTGGAAACGAGATCAGTAAGACTCTGAACAGAAACATCGCCAAGTATCCCATACGAAGAAGAAATGGATATGAAAACTTTAATCACTGCTGCTGGATTCCAATCAAAGATTGAAGATCGCGTAATCCATGGTTAGTTACCGAAATATGTCTTAAATGGCATCGTCAGCAATGTTGCACTCAACATAACTATTGATTAAAACGCTTTCAATTTTCATCACTACAACATCGACAAGTATGAAATCACTTGGAACAAATAGACTTTGTGTACCAGACCGTACCCAACCTCACCCACAATAAATACTTGCGATCCTTCCTGTCTCTACTTCAAGAAACAGGACATGAGGGTACCAATAGCAATCACGGCAAGAAAACACTGTGATGGAGCACTGGAACAAAAGTCAAAGTAACCAACTATTAAATCTTGTATTACATTGTGCATTATATCCCCATTCATTCCCATTCAGGACTTGGGCATTGTGCTTATTGATAATGGACTGCACTAATCCTCATATATCATTGCGATTTATTTAGTTAGTGCTGCTGCTTACTGATATTGCTATTGTTGGCGTTATCGTTTGTGTTGTTGCAACTGTAATTACTAGTCGCACAGCTAAATGGACTTAAGCCGCCATCACATTAAGAATAGTTGCTCTCCAGATTTTACATTTACATTTTGCATTTTACTTGGCGCTTTAAATTCAATTTCAAATTGTATTAAATTAGATAATCTGACAGGGGAAGAAGTTTAAAGCATTTGATCAGCAAAACACAATTCAATTGCATATTTTATCGATTGTTTGCAATAATGGAGAGCATAGGCTTTCAGGTCAGTCCCAGTAAGGTTTGATCTAATTGTACTTCATATTTTGCAATTTTAGAGTTCCAGAAATGATTTGTTTTGCACTAAGCTTTTACTTAGAAGTCTTTCAGAATTTGTCACACAAAGGCTCGTAGTAAAGGAAACATGGTGAAAGACGGAAATAGTAAGACACATCTGCAAAGAAGTGCATACGAACAGTAACAGATAAATCATATGAAATAAAATGGCAACATAGTTCCTCCTTTCACAACACATACTGGGAAAGTCCAGTCAGTCATTTTGTGTCTCAAGCTGGAATAAGTTCTTCGTAATTAATATGTTCATCATTGGTTTTACATACAGCAAGGTGAACATGATCCCCATCAAGAAATGGTTTAAAGATTTATTCAAGTTAGTAATGTTAATCTCATCATAGCAGTACGATGGGGTGACGCAACACTTTGAATATGGAAGAAAACTCCATATACCCACAGCATCGTGGGCAATTATTCATCATATAATGTCGAAACAACATGTACATTTGCTTCTCTTGTTTTTTGGAAAAAGTCTTATTTGTATCCGTATTATTTTGTTAGTTAACTAGAAGCAATGGCGTAAGAGTGTTATAGTACCTTATAGTGACAATTGACGGTAGATAAATGAGGTTAACGCTAATTGATAGCCGCTTTTATTGAAAGCGAAACAATTGGTAGGGAATTTGTCATGGGTTTTTTTTTCGGTTAAGAATATCATGGCAAATACAGTAATGGGGTCCAAGGGACATAACTTTCAAACTTCGATGGTACATTAATGACATCTCCGACTAGTTTAAGGTAAGTACAATGATTGAGAAGAAACCGCGATAGCATGGCTCAAAATTCCCTCAACACATTTGTAAAACTTCGAAATCACAAAAATGTATGGCTTTTTGGTCAAAAGATCGCCATTCCAACCATTTATTAGACTGTGTTTGAAAATTGTTCAAAACATTTCACAAGATAATAGTTGTAATTTTGAGCGGATATTTTGTGATGCAAGCAAAATGGGGTCGACCGTCATCTTCCACTTGCTGTCTTCATGCGTTACAAGGTTGTTTTTATGATGACAGATAACGAAACTTCAAGAAAGGATGTTGCAGAAATAAATTTGAATATTTTTGGTCTCGCCTGTTTTGATGGCAGATGTTGGAAGACTTACTTTGCAAAGGGCACGGCAATTTACACCAGTGGACCCAAATGAACGCAAATGGACTCAAACGGAGACTCAGACCAAAATGGAAACCTAAATAGAAGCCAAGAGACCCAGATTGAAATCAACAATCACAAGCGGAACTGAATGGACCCAATGGAATTCAACAGACTCGAGCGGAGAACTTAGTTAACTCAAATAGAATAGAGACTCAAATACTGCTGTTCTGACAGGGGACCATCACAAAAATTTAATTTGGTAAATGATTCATACTGGTATGGCTTAAGTACAGATATCGGTGTAAAATTAGGAATTGATGTATCTGAGTTTATATGGAAAAAATAGCAAAACAATCTTAACATTACATCGATCAATGCCTCTATATCATTATATAGACGCCATTTTCACATATAAACCACTTTCAAATGGTCCCCTGAGTGACGGCAGCTCTGATACTCTATAAGTAATAATATCATAATAAAAATCTTAGATTTTAATATATTTTCATATTTTGAAACCACCAGAACAAGGCAATTTTATTTTTCTTCAATTGCCAAAATTCTTTGATTTTCACTGCACATGTCTTGTAATTATAGATGAAAATGACTGTCTTTGCGTTTGTATCGAATGAAATAAGTCCGTGTCAGAACTTGAATATTGGTTACCATTATACTCCTTTAATAATTGAAATAGTATTATGTATTTATCCTTCAAAACATATTTAATATATTGCTCTGATAATATGTGGCTTATTAAGAATTCAAACTGTTACACATTGTGGACTCCAATTTTCCTAGCATCTGATGGGAGAGAGAGATTATAGCATTCAAAGCTCTGCCCCTTACACTGGACATTCAACCATCCTATTTTCTAAATACGTACTACATTGGGACTATTCTGTACCGTCTCGACTACATCAAGCCTATGAAGTATAGCTGAAATATTGCATGCATTGTAAGCAGTAATTAGCTTGAAATGAAATACTAAAGTCATTTTTATATAGCGCATGCCGAGCACTGTAAGGATTCCAGGCTTCTCTGGACTTTGAGGTCTATTAAGACTATGGGTTCTAGCGTTCACTCTTTTTAAACTTTAGGAACTCTCACCACAAAGAAAAAATAGACTGTTTATTCTAAAACAAATAACACCTATCCTCTCAAGCTATAGGGGAGATGGTGGCGATGGTTGTGGAGGTGGTAGTCATGATTTATTATGATGGTGTTCTTGCGAATAATGATTGTGATCATGAAATAGGTAAATGTACACATTTTACAGTTTTTAGTAATTATTTGTTATTAACGTTTGTTGTCTCGTTCGTAGTGTCGAGGAAGGATCCCATCGACATGTTATTAATAATAAAACTTCGATGGAGCTTATGTGACCCTTAAAACCTTGCAAAGCGGTGATATCTCAGAAGGAGTCAAGATCAGATATGCTTCATATTGTGTTTCTACTTGTTCGGATTGAAGTTACAATACTTTCATCTGCGAAGTACATTGAAGTGCAGTAGAGCCGCAGACATAGAACAATATATATATGCCGCATATTACAGGTGTGCAGTACAAAAAAGGTTCCTGTTTTATATATTGACAGATAATACAATACACCTGTTCGGTTTGGTCTGTATTTAGATAGTGACTACTTTTCGCAGTTATGCAGCAAGTTGTAGCTTAAATCAGGGGAAATTTGGGAGAGTACCAAACATCAGGACTATTTTGTTTGCAAGCCAGAAGAGAAGACTTTTCTATCATATTATGATTTTAAGTGTGTTAATACAATAGCTAAGTCTACATGTATTGTCTGTCTTTGCGCTACCTGAAGAGTAGAAGATTTTAACGCTGTGTTTTAAGCTAAGTATTAATATCTTCATTCTATGCAGATATTAAGTGTTTGACTGGGAAATTATACCATTGCAACAGGCGTTGTGATATCTTATTTCAAGACAAATTCAGCAAAATAATAAAATGAAATACTGTAGCAGTAGAAATAATTAAAGGCACAGTAACATACGTTGGGCACATTCGTATGGAAAAAGTTTAAAGTTTTTAATATTTGGTAAACAAGTATCAGTTATATTGAATTTGAATCCTTTAGAAAATCTGGTTTTATATGTGGCAATGAAAGTTTTCTGTCCAGTGAATGGACCGTTATAGTACAGTTGTATAACTGTGTAATACTCTATTATTGTGTGCAAACTTTCTGCTCATCCAAACAAAGAAACATAAATGAATACCACGTATTGCTATTATTCAATCTTTACTTGAAATCATTGACTGAGAATCAATGATACAATATATGTTTTTATAACATTTTGTAAAAATACTTTTCTTGAAACATTTTATGAAAATATCTCTCTTACCATATATGAACGTAGCCTTTATCGCAGTTTCCGAAACTTCTTACATCCCAGTAAGGGGTTTTAATTTTGTCCAAATGTTTGTGCAATATTTGCGGGAGGCATTCAGTCTGTCAAAAAATAGGTTTTATGTTCATGATGCATGCCCAAAAAAGCACTTGTTTGAGTATGAGAATATTTTATAGTATGCTGTTCTGTTTAACATTGCCATGCTGATTTTTCTTAATGTATGCAATCAAAAACCTCTTTACGCATTTGAAAAACTTACATTGTGCTTCATATTACAAAAATAAATTTTCCCCCCAAAATGATAGAAAAAATAAACTTACTGAGTGTGTTTACAATTTAATGAAATCTGTGACATGAGTGAACTAATTAGCCGCACAGGCACAATGGTGTAAATATTTTCAATTACAAATATTGTTTCTTTTTTAAATAAAAGAGTTTCCATAATATGATTAGATTGAATGTATCATTAGTGAGACACAGTATATAAACAGATTCAATAGTCCCCATCTTGCTGACATTAGTGAGACATAATCTTTAAAAGATTTTCAATAGTCCTCAGCTTGCTGACATTAGCTAGACACACTCTTTAAAACAGATTCAATAGTTCCCAGCTTGCTGACAATTATATGGAAAACTCAATCCAATTTCAAAATTAAAGTGTAAACAATACAAGTTTGTCAGGAATATTGGCCCTTTGGAGATCCATAACTACGAAAAGTTGTCAACATTGACATTTTTGTTCTATGTATCTCTAAAAAAAATTGTTTCTAGTTTGTTTTCAATATTCAACTCCTATATTACTATTTCTATCTACACACAACTCGTGAACAGAAATTGACATAAGAATGGAATTGGACAATAATAACTCAGAATCCGTATCATGAACCTAATACCTAATGACAATAGTAAGGAAATAGTGAACAGTTATGCTCTGTACTTTCCTGGTTATATGACCAAACAAATGTGCTCAGCAAGTTGCTAACACCTAAATAATATGATCAGCTCATAACTTTCACACCTTAGCTTTCTACTACATACTATCATTTACATTTTTATCTTTTTCTGAATAATATAATATCACAGTGATTCACAAAGTATGAGACATACCTGTGGTTGGCAAGTAAAATAAGGCAATCAAAAATGTATGTTGACACAAAGATAGAAGAGATAAATCACATTGAAATAACCCATCATGAAAACATCACTCTCGCCTGGATCGAGAACAGCAGAACAACTCACGAACATAACGTGTGTTCATGTACGCCAGGGGAACTTGCCATCAGTCAATTCATACTCATCCTTTCAATGATATTTATTAGGTTGTTCATAAATTTTGAGAAGTATTTCATAATAAACAGGTACGATATCTTGGCATCCATGTTTTCTGTTCAACCCGGGAATCACATTCTGATAGGTGTGCGAGACCTTGAAGGTGGAGAGTGTCATTAAGTCTCCTGATATTGTTCAATTTTATAATGTGACCTTATGTCCTTCCTGTTTTCATAAAAGCTTAAAGCGCAATCAACTTCAGTAACAGATCTAATGCTGCATACAATACCTGTATATTCTGCATCAGTCAGTAAGCAGCTAAGAAAATATGTATGCATGTGTTTAGGTTTCCTCGCCTTTTATTCGTTTATTTTAAACTTCATGCTTTCAGACCTTTTTCGGATTTTCTAATCATTATGAAGTTATATACAGGGAGCCGAGGTAGCTCAGTTGGTAGAGCGTCGGAAACTTAATCGACGGGTCGTGGGTTCGATATTCGCCCAGGCCAGCTCAGGTCGGGTACTTCATTGTGTCCTTGGGAAAGGCACTTAGCTCCTATTTCCTTGGCATGATATAGCCAGTAATGTATTACAAATGCTGTTAACATCAACAAAAACAACACACACACACTCACACACACCAAAAAAACAGTCGTTAATAAATCATATTCAGTTATGTTTTTCGCAGAAGAAAGTACATATAGAGAGGTTTCGAGTTGAAAATAACAAACAAACAACCCTAAGCCCCGCCCCGCCCCACACCTTAAAACATGTTATGAATGAATCTTTATGTTTCGATTCTCGTTGACGCTTAGAGTACATAATTTAATCTACAGCACATCTATTCTTACTATACCATTTTTATTGGAATGGATGGTTTTACAAATATCCAGGCAAAGTGTGAATTGCTCCTTAGAGACCATTTTATGATCATTATTGCCTCCGTACTAGAGCATGGAGTGATTGATGAATACGATAAATAGCACTCGGTGATGACTGCACCAAAACATGGATAATAGTAGCTCTGATTTAAATACTTAGTAATATATAGGTGCGAATCCGGTGAGTCTTGACTAATTAATATATAGTTCCCATGCTGGTAGTGGATCAGTTTAGAAAATGATGTACAGAATAAATATGAAATCTGGAGTGGATGTGAATATGGAACGTGTAAAGTCGATTTGTACATGCCTAAAGTGAATGATTTTCTAGGATCCCTGGCAAAAGATAATTAAAAATGAAGCCTGGAAAAATTATTTAACTTGAACACCTTTAACTTTAATGCACGCAATATCACGTTTCTTAAAACAAATTATATAAAAAAATTAACAACAACATAAACAATATTACCTTTGTTGTTGCAATATGATACACCGAATACCAACGGTATAAGATCTAAAATCAAGGGTAACAATTGTACAACTTTCATTAGCAGCTAAACATTTACAATGACTGGTTAATACCACAAAAAGAGAGAATTGAAGAATACATTTAATTTTAAAAACAAAATATACGTGACTTGGAGTTTTCAGGAAATACAATATGAACATGTGTAAACATAAATACAACACGATGACAATGACAAGAAATAATTTGAAATGTTTATTTTAGCTATGTGACAAAAGGCTGACATTATAGTTCACACATCAGTCAATGCTTATGTCACAATAGGCTGCCATTATGGTTTGCAAATCAGTCAATGCTTATGTCACAAAAGGCTGCGATTATGGTTCACACATCAGTCAATGCTATAAGTGGTGATATGGATACATTACCATTCATTTGATCTATATGCCAAAAAGTAAATAGAAGAATATCTTTACTTGACTCTTCTTAATGAGTGCTTCTAAATATTTAAAACGTGGAACATTACCGGCTTCAGCCATACAGTTTAAGTTTATAGAGGTACGCGCAATAACATTTGAAGATGGCGCGCGTCCGTTTGCGATTGATTTCTTAGTTAAAAACTTGAAATGATGCATGATATGCCCCTACGTTTTAGCCAGTCAAAATATATAGTTTTTTTTGTGTGTGTATTTTTATATATATGTACAACTTATATTTGCATCGTATGTCTGTAAAGATCTATGCGTTCATCTCTCTGTCTGAAGACTTTTTGAAAAGCAACAGCTAGACTGGTCGATCGGTTGCATGTTTGTAGACATCACATGTTTATTATTTTAAGATGCTTTTTTTCATGTCATATTATATGCCCTATTCATCCCATTTTTCTTTCTCCCTAAGTATGAAATTCATGATGTCATAATAGCTTTACATTTGATTAACTTGTCAATTGGAAATATGTTGAAATTCAAATCTCCACGTTAAAGGTTGTGAAGACAAGCGACTAGTCTGCTGACAGTTAAGGATTTAATAAATAAAAGTCTGTGAGATAAAGACTGTATTTATGAGATTTACATGTATCTTTTCCACATGGATTTCGTACAAAAAAATTAACATTTTTGTGTAAGAAAAAATCAGATGTTGGCATTTCTCGCATTGCTTCAAATTCTATCGCATAAATTTATATCGTATGTTTTGAAACGATTCATATTTGAACATCAAAATTAGAATCGGACTCATTTCAAAATGGACAAAATGGAAGTAGATAAAAAAGTAATCTCTTCTGTCTTTGACAGTTTTCGACATAATTTGTCATATATATTGGAAGCATCGAATGAATATGACACTCCCTCAGCTGCTTTTCATTTCTTATCAGGCGTTAATAATTAAAACTTGGAAAGAGTGATTTAGAGACACACGAGCTGACACAAGGATTTCTATAGCTGATACATGTATAACATAATGCATACGACTGGATGGGACCCGTGTTGAGATTCAAGTCAAAGATATCAAATAATAATCTTTACGAATAACATTTACAGTGGTGTATAGAAAATACGAAGTTGTTATTTATGTTCTCCTTTTTGTGTATATTCGGTTTTGGACATTTATCAGTACTAAGGATCTGTATATTCAACTGTTTTATAAGAATAACAAATCTGGAATTCAAAGGACAGTTAGAAATGAGTTACAAAAAATAATTGTTACTTTTGTGATGGTCCTTGTTTATCCCGATTTTTGTACGTTCACAATTTGTCAGTCGGCTTAATCAGCTTGCATATGTATGTATGTATGTATGCATGCATGTATGTATGTATGTATGTATGTATGTATGTATGTATGTATGTATGTATGTATGTATGTATGTATGTATGTATGTAAATGTGAGTGGTTATGTATGCATGGATCTCCATAGGACGACAATATCTACCTTTATTTTCTTTTTTCAATAAACCAAATACATAAAAACTCAATGCAGACTAGAACCACTAGTAAAAGAATATAATTAGACTTTTCCTAATTTGTATATTTTTTAAATTGAGTTTCTATCTTTTGTAGCACTCCGGTGTGATATATCTCTAAAGAGTATGATAGGACATTGGTTCTATTTTTGCCATCGTTCTCTATATGATGAAGGACATTATCATCGGCTTATACGCAAATAAATTTGAATCATGGAAGTTACTTTCTGAGTGCATTTTCACAGTAACAATCCCCTCTCATAGTTATTGTACACTGTTGCATTCATTATGTAGTGTTCTATGTACATCTCTACACATAATCACCACTTTGGAGTATGTATGTATATATGCATGTATACATGTATGTATGTCCTAAATCCCTGGCGTTTCTCTCTTTAGAATCGACAAAACTTAGAATAAAACGCTAGCCCATGTTTTAGCTAATAAGACAAGGACACTCAACAACGCGGTGTAGCTGTGATGCCAGCTTTTCACGGCTTTCTCAGGTGTACATATTGACGATGAAAAATCTTTCCCTACCTTTGATGAAAGTTTAGTTGGTTCAATAAACACTAGATCTTACTATTCTAATCATGGTGCTCTTTTCAGCTTCAACCAATATAGCTCAAATGAAACCTTGGCCACATAAATGGGTTTAAAGTAGTCTCGATAACGTTCTCATCGTATATTTATTTGTTTCCCCCATCTGTACTAGAAATGCTAATGATCATGATGGATTTCAACAACTGTTATCGAATCTTCACGCGAGAGTATTAATTACATCAAGTTGTTACTATCAGTTTAATGACTAACAAAAAACACAACAACACCCCCCCCAAAAAAAAAAAATAATTAAATAAATAAAACAACGGAAACATGTTTTATTCCTCTGCCAGTCTTGATAAATATGCAATATCAGCATGAACTCTGTTTCATGCAATATTTTATTCGCATCGTCTCTTGATACTGCTCTAATGTACCAATGTTATTCTTGCACATACCTTGTTTTACATAAACGCATATGCGTTATCTAACGAACTACCTACTCGAGCAGGACCTTCTTCTGCCCCGCTAAAGCTTCTCTCGGTTATATGCAAAACGTGAAACTTAGTAGAGAGTGAAGGTTGCTGGGTAGCATGCGTCTGTGTCCTGACTGGCGTCGCGTGACGTGATGGGCATGTAATGTATTGTGTCTTGTGCGTTCTTTGTCTGTGTAAAGGAAGATTTCTGAGTTGAAAGAAATATGTTTTATACTGTCGTAGAATTTCAAACTTAGTACAAATATTATAGGTGTTTATCTGTTAGTAAGTCTCATGATCAAGGAAAAATTCTGATGAACGTTACGAACAGTTACTTGTCTTTCGTCGTTCCTTTCCGTAATGATTAAAACACTGTAAAATAATGGCGGAGACAATAGGCAATTCAGGTGTAACTGTTTTCAAACTATTAGGCGTAGAGATTTTACATACCTTCCTTTACATATTTTCAGATAAAGTGGAACATTGGATCATTCATGCTTCGCTCGCTATTAAGCACACAATATGCAGTTATAGACATTGTAAACGATGACGTTGTGTTAACGGCGTCATTAAGATTGACATTATGTCTAGCTGTTTTAAAATATGAAATAGGCAATATCTAAAGTGTACGTCAACGTAGTCATGTAGGCGCCTTTAATAATCTTAAATAAATTAGTAATGTTTGTTCTAACATTTAATACTAAAGTAGTGTTACAAAAGTCTGTTCATTCCTGATTGCTGCATAATCTGTGCATTAGTTGTCATCACAAAACTTTTAGATGAAAAGCATCAATCGCTGGTAGACTGGCACTAAATTGGGTCCAGAAAAGTTGACGTTGGGTCGAATCATTACCAGTGCAAGGGTAGTTTAAATTGTGTCCAATAAGCGGCGATTTATGTGTGATACCATGTGGTGCCTCGGTGGCCAAGTGGTTATAAGCACTGAGTCTACGTCTCAAAGAAGCATGAAATGCGTTAGGCCACAGACCAGCGTCTCTCTGGTCTGAGCCCAGGAATCGGCGTAGAGGTGATATGTCTGAAGGGTCCCCTTCCCTCCGATGACACGGTGGTTTCCTCCTGTTACTCCTGTTTCCTAGACCTTAAAAAGGATGCCTCCCGTCGCACCCCTACTTAGCATAGAGATACGTGGTGGGTTGTAAATATAGAAATCCCCTACATACCTTGAATCCATTAACGATCAAGGTCGGGGAGTGTCGTGTTGATCTCTCCACCTCACCAGTTGAGGATGCCCGGAAAATTTAGAGATCTACAAGATATACATATATACATAGCCCGCAACATTCAATACGGTTTACAATGGATCACATCTCTTGGTTGGCCTCGTCTAACAAATATCGACTTACTCTAACATTGATTTTGTGGTACGTATTTCTTGAGTCGTTTATATAATGATCTTACGAGAAATATTGATCAACGAAGAACGAAATTAAGTAAATAAACTATCATTTAAAGGAATGTGTGATCACATTCTTAAAAAATGGCAACTATAGCTACGACAGTCGGTACCGAATGCCTACATTATCTGTATGGCTTGTATTATAGTAGCAAGCAAAACATGATGGATTTGTGTCTGTTCTGACTGGCGTCGCGTGATGTCATTGTGATGTAACACACTGTGTCTCCTGTGCGTTATATGCCTGCGTAAAGTCATGTTTCTGAGTTGAAATAAATATTTATAAATATTTATTGATATTGTTATTGAAGACAAGAGAACAATGTTTGAAATTTTCAACCGTGAATAAGTCACATGACTCAGAAAATAAAGCCTTTTTTCTGCCTACAAATTATGACCCTCTGAAGGGGTCTCCCTGTCACATACCACAGAATGGATTATATTCATCTCTTCAAATACAATGTACATTTTTCACATAGGTAGAGTAACAGACAAGATATCATCATCCACAAAACTTGCACCAGAATGTTAAGCTTGCAATTACTTCTTTTCTTGCCACACCTAGTTTCAAAATCACTTCTTAAGTAATGATAAGTCATTCGACCATTCCAATAGCACCTTTAATGCGGTATGGTGTTCAATGCGCTGACTTTATTGTTTATGTTTCAACTGTGAGATTACATTAATAAGAAATTCAGCTTTATATAAACATATGAAGCTAGTATATGTGTTGTTTCAACAAGATACAATTGCCCACGGTGTTGTTACTCTATTTGTTGATTCTCGAATATTTAAGTTAATATCGGTCTTTTGCCACTGGATTTTATTACTTTTCTCGGTTGTAAAAAGTATGTATGCTATCTATAAATGGGGGGGGGGGTACATATTTTCTTAGGGATTTAGTATTGAGGAAGAAGACCCACAAATTCCTCTGTTGCAATTTTTTCTTCAGTATGCCCCCTTTCTTGAAATAATTTTGCTAATTATTTTTTTATTAAAGCGTCTTTCCCCTTATACAGTCTATATCAGGTATTCTTTGTTACAATCTTTCATTTTTCGTGTTCCCGTGCAGTCGATTCTGCGTTTTAAGCCAATTTTTGGAAGCAAGTGGCTGTATAGTAAAAACTTTCATGCAATCAAACCATGAAGCCCATTTGAATCTAACTTGAAGCAAAACAAAAAAGTCACAGATGTTGAATTTATCGCGTTTTACACTGTCAATGACCATTTCTCAGTCAAATCTTGTTGCTAAACGCAACAAGACTTTTATGACTGACATTTGAGCGTTAAAATACCCATGTGCGCTTAATATGATCAGGAGAACAAATTGTTCTTTCATTTCAATTCCACTAATATAAATTTTGCTGATGCTCTTGAAAATACAACACAATTGTTTGGCGCGTTTCGTCCAAAGACTGTGCAATAGGAAATATCTTCTCATGACACCTATCTCGGGTGATGGCTAAATGTATGCTTTCACGTTAGAATAACATATTTATATATTGTGATAAATTAAGTAAAATTAGTGTCTTCTATGCGATATTTGTAAAGAGTGAGTGATTTAATGCATGTGAAAATTGAATTTAGTTTAAAGTTTGTGGATTAGAGATCTAATGCAAATGGATGTTTTCCACGCATTCCTCAAAAGTGGTGCATTGTCAAAGAAGTAGGTCTACCATAAATTGTATGAATCCAGATCTGACCAATGTGATAGATGATGCTATATACATATATATATATATATATATATATATATATATATATATATATATATATATATATATATATATATATATTAATAATATGTCCATTCATTTAAAAAGAGATTATTCATTGTCAAGACCTTATAAAATAGTTTGTAACACCGCCGCACAAGTGCTTATCATATGTAGCGTCAAATCTATCCTGGCTATACCTGACAGTATCCAAAAATTCAGTTTACGACATATCCGTAAAAGAGAAATTATCCAGTTTGACCAAAGAATAAAGAACTTGAAATTCGTAAAACATAAGCTAATTTGGTCAGAAAAAAGAGCGGGATGTGACGATAGTTAAACCGATGATTGTTGTATTCAGAGGCAACTAAGTTAACCAATGGTTACATTTAAAAAACTGAACCGCAGCATGACTTATTGCCCATACAAGATTTATCTCTAAAGCAGTTGTGTTCCATTCATACCGTGTTTAAAGGCAAGTATACAGGGAACATATCTCAATTCAGATAAAACATTATATTTTGGGAGTTCAGATCGTACCTCAGAAATTAAGTCCATCCTGTTGCAAGAATTTTAGTAACCTTTTTTTCGGATGCAAGGTACGATTTGAATTTAACTTAAAGTCTAATTAAAGTTTATTGATATAGTGAAATTTAACGGATGGGTTGATTCCGGCTGAATTCTGCACGCGCGTCAGCCCATATTGAAAAAATAATTGAAATTCGAATTCAGAAAACTTTAAACTTTCATTAGGCGATGAGACACGTACGACTTTCAAGAAAAGTTGGAGATGTTGATGGCATCAGATTGTTAAGTAAACATGGGCATCAGATTGGTAAGTAAACATGGGACAATCCATGTTCGAGAAGAAAATACAAGTCTACAAAACAAAAACAAAAACAACAACCAAAAAAGAAACAACAACAAAGAATTAAACTTTTCGCAAACGTTCAGCACACGAAGGTCAATTATTCCAAAGTGTGAAATTAAGTAATGACCGATACCAATACGGTTGGTATGAGATGCATTAAATGGACATTAAAACATGGAACTCATTCAGCAGCTGACAGCACTGGTCACGGAACGATGATATATATATATATATATATATATATATATATATATATATATATATATATATATATATGTATATATATTCAACTGCTGCGGTTTAATTGTGGCGCTGTTTTCATTTTCAGCAGATACAGTCGAAATTACACCCTCTCCGAACATGTGTGTTGGCAAAAGTCAGGAGAACATCAAAACATCAACATCATTTGCTAATTTATCTTGCTTTTTGAGTTATGTAACAATTATTAGGAGCAATTGTTTGGTCTATTCAAAATCTTGACAAAATAGATTGTTCAATATACTGCTGCAAGAAAAAAAGTAATTTATAGTGAATTCTGAATGCCGTCAATTTTGGAGATTCAATATTCTGTTAACATTAGTTGTTTAATGTTCATGACAGAGTATCAGTCTTGACAAAAATATTAATTTACATTTAATCTTACAGTATTGAGAATTCAAGATGTATTGGTATAATGAGTCAATAAGATTATACCTCTGCAAAAATATTTCAAATATAAACATTATGTAAATAAAGAAATTATATTGCATTCATATCATATGTGAAATGCTCACTAAGATTTAACACTAACAGTATACTTTTGTTCTTGCAGCAAGTTTATAATTCCTTTTTCAAGTAAAGATAACTACTATTGTATCATCATCGGTCATTTTAAACAGAGCCTTGTCGGTCAATTTAAACAGAGCCTTGTCGGTCATTTTGAACAGAGCCTTGTCGGTCATTTTAATAGAACCTTGTCAAGAATTTAAATAGAGCTATGTCAGGCAACAGGGTATTAAATACGACTACGTCATCACTTATATTTAAATTGAGTCCTGTCAGGCAACATGGTATTAAATACGTCAACCTTATCACTTCCATTTCATTAGAGTCCTGTCAGGCAACAGGGTATCAAATACGTCAACCTTATCACTTCCATTTCATTAGAGTCCTGTCAGGCAACAGGGTATTAAATACGTCAACCTTATCACTTCCATTTCATTAGAGTCCTGTCAGGCAACAGGGTATTAAATACGTCAACCTTATCACTTCCATTTCATTAGAGTCCTGTCAGGCAACAGGGTATTAAATACGTCCACCTTATCACTTCCATTTCATTAGAGTCCTGTCAGGCAACAGGGTACTAATGTGCGTACATCATTACTTACAGTTTTAATATAACCCTGTCAGTTAACATGGTATTTAATACGCCCACGTCATAACTTCTATTAAAGAAAGACATGACAGGCAACAGGGTATTTAATACGCCCACGTCATAACTTCTATTAAAGAAAGACCTGACAGGCAAGAGGGTATTAAATACGCCTACGTCATAACTTATATTTAAATAGAGCCTGTCAGGGAACAGGGTATTAAATATACCTACGTCATTAGTTCTATCTAAATAGAACCCTGTCAGGCAACAGGGTAATAAATACGTCCAGGTTACAACAACAAAACCCCCAGGTATTCCTTTTACCATTTCTTTCGGCAAGAGAAGTCAGATCTGTTTCTAAATAAAGTGCCTGTCTACTAGTATACTCTGGTTAAGCAGAAACCAGTCTAGCTGCCTTAAGTTGTACTTTTTGTAGTTTTTCAACGCTAGTCATGATATGTGATGACCACACTTCAGATCCATATTCTAAAATTGGAGGAATGTTAGTTAAGTAACTCTGGTCAAGAATTTATTTAGGTAAAGTGTACTTAAAAGTGTTTAAGATACCCGACACATTTTGAGGCCGATTTGACAATATTATCAATATGGGTTGACAAAAATCCATTAGAAATTAAAGAACTCCCAAATAACAGTTTGATGAAATACATTGAATTTTCTCTCCACGGAATATAATATTAGGCAAATAACTCGTCTCCCGATTAATAAAAAAAAAACATTTTTTGTAGATGGATTAAAATGTGCTAACTATATATTAGTCCATGGGGGGAGTATTGCGTAATACAATATAACCAAACAGGGTGATATCTGGCTAACGCGAGTGAGTGGGAATTGTTTTAGAGATAAAATTGGTATATATCTTGTCATGGGAGATTATATCAACAGAATATGTGTTTGATAATGGAGAACTAAATGAAAACCTCAAAAACCAGCCGGCATTTGATTGGAAACCAACGAAATGTGATGATCTCGTGGACAATTTGCATGATACCATGAACAGTGAAATGGCAGACATTAGACGAGCTCTTTATAACAGGCAATATTAGCCTCAACCACAAATACCACAAGTATAAGTTGTCTCATGCTGTTTGGTCCGCAAAATCTTCATAAGAGAAACTTAGCTAGTTTTCAAGATTTTTGAAGACGACGAAAGAACTAAAACCACCGACAGTAACGTCTTCAGATGGGACATTTACAGTACAAAGGCATCAATGACTTGCGAGAAAACCTAACCAGAACACTAGTTGCAAGAATACGAGGTCAACTCGAAAAAGGAATAACTCAATTTGGGAAGGTGGACATTTGTGAACTGTGTTGTATATACATTGTATACATATAGCATGTATATATATCAAGAAAAGAACATGAAAAATATAGAAAGATGAAAAATATAAAAAAATAAAATATTATTAATAAAGATAAAGAAGTTTTAAAAAAAAACAATGGAATAGAGAAAAAATGATATATTGAAATATTGATTGTGAACAGACATATAAGATTCTTAATTTCATCTATACAATAAACTTGTACAGGGAATGAAACAAACTGAACAATGAATTTGCTAGCGGGCTTCATTTATATATTTGTACACATATGTGCATATGTCTACATTTGTGCCATATGTTTTATGTCATTTGTCACTTTTAATGTCCGTTTGGAGATTTACTTGGTATTTCTATAATTTATGGGACTTACAAAGCAGGGTCCACGTAACAAGTCCCGCATACACATCAGTGCAGCTCCATTTAAACAAATATGTAGCAAATGCCTAACAAACTATATTAAAGAAACTAAGTAAAATAATAGCCTATGACGTATTTGCCTGACTTTGCACTGTCTTTGTGCTTATTTGCGTGTCTTTTGTGTGTCTTTGTGTGTCTTTGTTCATCTTTGTGTGTTTTTGCGTGTCTTTGTGCTTCTTTGCAATTACGGTACAAAGGTGACTATTATCATCACAGAGTAAAAAACTTTTTCTTCGCAAAGAAACTTCATTTTCATAGCGCCTCAAGTTATTTTTTTAACAATTGAAATCACTTTTCTTCGCATTGAAAATAAAGTTTAGCTTGTGAATAAAATGTTTTTTAGGTGCAAACTAAATTACTTTCGCCGCAAAGGAAATTAGTTTCGGGTCCAAATAAAACTATTTCATACGCAAATAAAATCAGGTTAAAATACACTTCACGAATTAAATTATTTTCTAGTGAAAAAACAATAATTTCCTTTGCAGAGAAATTTGCACTGTTTGGCGCAATAAAACAAATTTCTACTCGCAGAAAACTGCATTTTCGCTAAGGGTGGTACTATTTTAATATGCATTTTCTTTCAAAAGTAAATGTATTTTCGACGAAAAGAACATTTTTTTCATTGCGAATGAAGCTATTATCTACGCAAAGAAAATTCCGTAATAATTTGTTCTAAAAATAAATTTATTTTCACTGCGAAACAAATTATTCCTGCAATTCCATCCTGTATTAAACTATTTTCCGTGCGAATTAAATTAATCATACGAAACCTAACTCATCCATCATAGAGATCTCCACAGACGTTTAACTGACAGTTAGATGCTTTGTTCATATGGAAAAGTATATTTGTTAATCCCTTGGCTAGAAAATGTATCCTTGACGTTTTCAAGCCGGATTATACGGATTACATGATATTGTTATTTGAGTAGACATAACATTCGTGATTAAAGCCTTTGAGGCGAAGTTCTCTGGGAAGCTTGCATGATATTTATATCGATTAGTTCATATAATCAGTTTTGTAAAAAATCATTTTTCCTATAAAATATTGATTGATGTCTTATCTGTGACTTAAAAATTACTACATCCTCTTAGTTGTTCTCTTGTAGAACCATCAATTTAATCTATTTATAACTCTGTGATTAATAACACTGGATTAATAAAATTGATAATTTCATCCAGTCACACCCTATCAAAATGAAAACATTAAGTTGTTTTGCTTTGTTTTGTTTTTTGCTTTCTTTTTTCTTCTCAAGTTATCTCAAATACATAATGGTGTAAAGCCCAACAAACAAAATATCTTGACAATTCACTTTTTATTTCTGTTTGGCACAACAAGGTTTGACAATCATATGCTGCAACCACTAGTAACCATGCGCGGATCTCGTTGATTATCAGACACAGATTTTGTTAATATAAGCTCCCATGACAAGATATATACAAACCTTATCTCTAAACCAATTCCCAATCCCTCGCGTTAGCCAGATATCAACCCTGTTTGGTTATATTATATTATGCAAGACTCCACCTCAATGTGCTAATATATAGCTAGTATATTTTAATCCATCTACACAAAAAATGCGTTTTATTTATAAATCGGGAGAGGAGTTTTTTACATGATAATTAATTCCGTGGAGAGAAAATTCAATGTATTTCATCACACTGTCATTTGGGAGTGTCTTTAAATTCTAATGGATTTTTGTCAACCCATATTGATAATATTGGCGAATCTGCCGCAAAACGTGTCGGGTATCTTAAACACTTTAAGTACACTTTATCTAAATAAATTCTTTAGAAAAGTTACTTAATTAACATTCCTCCAATTCTAGAATATGGTTCTGAAGTGTGGTCATCACATATTATTACTAACAGTGAAAAACTGCAAAACGTATAACTTAAAGCAGCCAGACTAGTTTCCGGTTTACCAGAGTATACTAGTAGACAAGCACTTTATTTTAAAACCGGTTTGACTACTCTTGCGGAAAGAAATTATAAAAGGAATCTCTGGGTTTATTTGTTGTTGTTGTTGGGGGTTTTCAGGGGTGGGTGGGTGTTGCTTTTATTTTTAAAAAACTATAAAAAGCAATGCCCAGAGTACTTAATTGATTTACTCCCACCTTATATACTTATATACTCTAATCTACTAATTTCTGACAAACTTGTTTAACTTCGTGATCATGCTTTATTGTTTGAAGTTTGTTTCTTTTCCTCTCCATATATGATAATCACGTGGAATTAATTACCTTTAGCAACAAGAAGTAATCCAGAGAGAGAGAGAGAGAGATTTCAGCGGACTGTTTTGACAGCAGATCTTGACATGTTCGTATTTCTGTATAATGGAGAGGAACAAGTAAGTTGGATAACTTTTTTTTATCCAATCCTTCTCCCGTTTATACTTTTTCCACTTGCGGTAATAAAATATGTTTAAAGGAAACGAAACCTTCTGTTTCTAATTGTGGCAAAATGCAATTTTTCTTCTTCAGTAATTAAGATTTCTAATGACCAATGTTGTTTTTTTTCTCCACCTATTCCACTCGACAGATGAGGTACATGTAGTTTTTTATCATGTCACCGTGGATAACCATAATGTTGAGGACGTAATTACTTGGCACTGAATGCGCTCAAATTATGCTCCTAATACGTAGCTCCATGCTCATAAAAGAGAAGTTTAATCTATTTTCCCCTTTACACTTTATACTTTCTAGAATTATTTTATTTTTATCCAATTGAACACCACATACATTCTGGTCTCCATAAAGTATGTGACTTGTGATAAACACTTTGCTGTTTTTACAGTGTATTCGACCCTTTGTTATTTTTAATTTTGCCTTTGACATGAAGCGGTGCCAAGGTTGAGAAACCTTGGACAATTACAAAGAAAAAACTTACATACCTGAATTAAGTATTATTTAATATTACTATTTTTAAAATTAAAATACACACATATCTTGCAAATAAATGAAGGGTTAAAACAATGTTTTATTTCTCTGAGACATTTTTTATGGATTAGAGAATTAAAATAAGCAAGGTAGAAACGTTAAAGAAAACAGAGATAGTACTAATGATATGTACTTATGAGTTACGTCAAAATACGAGAACATTGAACTAAAGATTTTAAACTGCTATGGATAATAGATATAAATTTTGTTAACACTATTTTCATTAGTTCTATGGCAAGATACCACTGTAAATCCATTGTGGCTACATATCTATTGCAATACCCTTTTTGTATGCAGTGTAAGTTGATTCCTCTTGTAGCATCTTATTATTACCTCAATCCCAAACAAAACAGCTTTCATAGCCGAACTGATCATTTTTAAACGTAAATATGATTTTAAACAAAAATTGTCATGTGTAATCAATACTTTGTGACTGGGGTATGCACAAATTTATATAAAATTCCTTTTTTTTTATCAAATTTCTATCTTACTTTTAAACAATATTAAGGTAGATCAGATAAGTGAAGAGTAATTTTATATTAATTCTTTTGCAAGCGAAGGGGGGTGGGCGGGGTAATATTCTAAAAGAACGGAACAAAATATGTCAAAAAGTTTGATCTTACACAAACGTATTTTCAAAGTACAAAAAGACATAACATAGGAGTGGACTGATTACAAACTATACTCATCTCAAGCATCAGCATACGAACATATATCATAGCATTGTCATAAAACAGGCGTGCGTAACTTCCTCCAGGGCGCGGACCAGATAGCTATTTTTAAAGCCCCACCGTATGATGTAAATGCAACCGAATAAAACCAGGTCGAGGGTCATAGTTTGCACATGCCTGTGACATACAATATTATACCAGTATAAAGGGTTCAGTCTTGAATTAGGTTAATGCAATTTATAATGTGTAATAAAGACTGCTCAGATCATTTGATTCCTGCTATTTATAATAATAATGATAATAAAATTTATTTATTCTCGATGGACTGTTGACCGGAAGTTCTAGTCACACATGTTCCAGAGTTATTAATACGTACAGTATTCGCATTAAATACAAACAAAAAAATAAAAAAAAACATGAACTGCGACAGATAAATATTATTACAGACTGGAGGCAATTATAAAATACGGCAAGTTCGTAAAACAGCTATTAACTTATGTTTTGGGTTTTTAAAATGTTTTACGTTTGTGTTTAGAACCAGCAAGAGTTCTACATGATTTAATATCATTATGTAAGATATTCAATATTAAAACACCATTAACGAAATGGCATACCTTATAATGAAAAGATATATCATATAGGGCTGTGTTTTGAATTATTTATTTTGGTCTTGACTATGAATAACCTGTTTCAAAGGATCAAATGTGTGTAGCATTCGTGACTCATGTCTCAAGATATAGTGGTGTATTTATTAATAACATATCTAAGAAATTAAAAATGTAATATTCCTTTTTGTGCAATATCACAAGATACAAAACATGTAGCGGTTATCAGTTACATTACATCTATGTTCAATTTCACTACATTTTATTTCATCAACATATTCTGAGTTGGACCGTAGAATCCCCATCCTCCCATCCCCAAAGTAAACAAATTGATGCATTGAACATTAACATAGACTCCTTTAAACACCGGGTATATCGTCCTTATCATATAAATACACTTATACGAGTCTACGTGTATTTAATCTTAGATAAAATAAACTTAAAGGTGTCTGTGTATATTTAATCTTAGATAGAAATAAACTTAAAGGAATCTCAGTGAACTTAATCTTAGATAGAAATACCGAAATTAATCTTTAAACCGGAGTAATGTTAGAAACTATCAATGCATTCATGTATACCAACATAAATAAAACCACAATTTTCCGTTTCACGTGCCATATATCAAGCACGATGAAGCTGTCCTTATTTATTTATGAAACATGTTTCTTACACCGATTTGTAGCATTCGTGATGTGTAAGGTACATACAATTTGCTTGTATTGGATGTCTAAGGTGCACAAAATTTGCTTGTTTGAATTTTTGCTTTCAACTTTTGTTGAACTGTAATCTTGGAAGGGCTTTTGTGCATTTCGGCCTTCTTCCTTTCAACTTTGGAATCTTTAAAATGATTTGTCTACACGAAAGCTCTTCTTCAACTGTCTCTTTCGTCAAACATATGAAACAAATCGATGAATTTACTGCTATGGAATATGGAAAACCGTCACTTCTAACAAAAACAAGTCTAAAAGGATGGAGTTAGGGGTAACGAAACAAACTGCGAAGGTGAAATTCTGTCCGTCCATCTATCTCCGTGTTAGTAATGAGTTCTTTATAAAATGATGTAACCTTTTCATACAGTTTTCACATAAAATTAGAACGCGCACTGAACCTTACGATTTTTGTCACCATCAATAGACAACATAGTATTTTTTCTAATCGAGTAAAGTAATGAAATTGCTTTGTAGGTGTCAGGTTTTGGCTTAAACTGTTAGGATTGACAAATCTTTATAGAACCAAAACACTTGGGACATTTAGTGTATTATATCACAACAACATCTATACTAGCTTTCTTTTTTAAAAAAATACAATACTGAAATTTGTAACAGTAGAATTTCACACATGAAATAGAAGTGATGTTGTAGGTGTGTTTACTATCCTATTGCCTGTCAGGGCGCTAACGAAATGGAAGTGATGACGTGGATGATTTTAATGCCCACTTGTCTGACAGGGCTATATTAAAATGGAGGTGATGACGTACGCGTATTTAGTACCCTGTTGCGGGACAGGGCTCTAATGAAATGGAAGTGATGACGTGGACTTATTTAATACTTTATTGTCTGACAGGGCGTTATTTAAATAGAAATTATTACGTACGTAGGCGTATTTAAAACTCTCTTGCCTCATAACTCTTTTTTTAAAAAAATTGAAGTGATGACGTAATTATATATAATATCCTGTCGCCTGACAGAGCAATATCAAAATAGAAGTGATAACGTAGGAATATTTAGAATGTTGTTGCCTGACAAGGTAGTATTTAAATGTGAGTGATGACGTATATTTAATACCCCGATGCCTGTCAAGGATATATTTAATGGAAGTGAGAACGTGGACATATTTAATATCGCGTTGCCTGACAGGGCTCTATTTAAATGGAAGTGACGACCTGGATGCATTTATTACCCTGTTGCCTGACAGGTTCTATTTAGATAGAAGTAATGACGTAGGTATATTTAATACCCTGTTCCTTGACAGGGCTCTATTTAAATATAAGTTATGACGTAGGCGTATTTAATACCCTCTTGCCTGTCAGGTCTTTCTTTAATAGAAGTTATGACGTGGGCGTATTGAATACCATGTTGCCTGACAGGGCTATACTAAAATGGGAGTTATGACGTACGCGTAATAATACCCTGTTGCCTGACATTACTCTTATGAAAAGGAAGTGACGACATGGAGAGATTTAATACCATGTTGCCTGACAGGATCAATTTAAATATACTAGTAAGTGATGACGTAGGGGTATTTAACGCACTGTTGCCTGACAGAGCTCTATTCACATTCTTGACAGGGTTCTATTAAAATGACCGACAAGGCTCTGTTTAACTGGCCTATAACGATACATTATTATTTATCTTTACCTGAAAAATTAATTATGAACTTGCTGCGAGAACAAAAGGATACTCTTAGTTTTAAATCTTGGTTTCTTTATTTACATATTATTATATTTGAAATATTAGTGACGAGCATAATCTTAATTAACTCATTATATCAATACATCTTGAATTCCCAATAATGTTAGATTAAATGTAAATTAATATTTTTGTCAAGACTGATACTCTGTCATGAACATCAAACAATTAATTTTGTCAAAATATTGAATCTCCAAAATTGATTGCATTCAGAATTCACTATAAATTACTTTGTTCTCGCAGCAGTAGATTGAATAATCTATTGTGTCAAGATTTTGAATAGGCGAAACAATTGCTCCTAATAATTGCTATCCTATTTAAATTATTAAATGTCTGAAATCTATCGCGATCATTACAACTTCCAGAACTGAAAAAGGAAGATAAATTAGCAAATAATGTTGATTTTGTGATGTTTTCCTGACTTTTACTAACACACATATTTGGAGGGGATTTAATTTCAGCTGTAGATGCTGAAGATGAAAACAGCGCAACAATTAAACTACGGCAGTTGATTATATATATATATATATATATATATATATATATATATATATATATATATATATATATATATATATATATATATATGTGTGCGTGTGTGTGTGTTTGTGTGTGTGTGTGTGTGTGTGTTTGTGTGTGTGTGTGTGTGTGTGTGTGTGTGTGTGTGTGATCTTTTCGTTACCAGAGCTGTCAACTGCTGAATGAGTTGCATGTTTAAATGTCAATTAAATGCATTTCAGACAATCCGTATTAACCTCCGTCAAGACTTTTTTCACACTTTGAATAATCGGCCTTCGTGTGCTCAATGTTCGCGACAAGTTTACTTCTTTGCTTGTGTTTGTTATTGTTGTTGTTGTTTTGTTGGTTTGTTTTTTCGTCTCGAACAGGGATTCTCCCATGCTTAACTGTGAATAAGTCAAATGACTCAGAAAATAAAACCTATTTTCTGTCTACAAATTCTGACCCTCTGAAGGGGTCTCCCTGTCACATATCACTGCATAGAATGGATTATAGTTATCTCTTCAAATGCAATTTTCCACATAGGTAAAAAGTAAGAGAGAAGATGCCATCATCCAAGAAACACTCACCAGGGTGTTAAGTTTGTAATTGCGTCTTTTCTTGTCACATCTAGTTTCAAATTCGCTTTTCAAGTAATGATGCATCATTCGCCCATTCCAATATCACCTCTAATGCGTCATTCGCCCATTTCAATAGGACCGCTAATGCGTCATTCGCCCATTCCAAAGCACCTCTAATGCATCATTCGCCCATTCCAATAGCACCTCTAATGCATCATTCGCCCATTCCAATAGCACCTCTAATGCATCATTCGCCATTCCAATAGCACCTCTAATGCATCATTCGCCCATTCCAATAGCAACTCTAATGCATCATTCACCCAATCCAATAGCACCTCTAATGCATCATTCGCCCATTCCAATAGCACCTCTAATGCATCATTCCCCCATTCCAATAGCACCTCTAATGCGGTATGGTATTCAATGCGGTTACTATATTGTTTATATTTCAGCTGTGAAATTACGTTAATAAACATTTCAGCTTTATATAAAAATGAAGCTAGTATATGTGTTGCTTAAACAAGATACAAGCGATAATTTCCCACATTGACGTACACTTTAGATTTTGTCCATTTCATATTTTTAAACAGCACGATATAATGTAAATGTTAATGACGCCATTAATACAAGGACGTCATTTACAGTGTATATGAGTTCAATTTGTGTGATTAATAGCTAGCGAAGCAGGAATGGATCAATGCTCCACTTTATCTGATAATATGTAAAACAAAGCATGTAGAATCTATACCCCTCATCGTCTGAAAACAGTGACACCTGAAGTACCTATTGTCTCTGATATTATCATAATGTGTTTTACGCATAACGGAAAAGAACGAAGAAAGACGTTTAAGTGTTCGTAACGTTCATCAGATTATTTCCTTGTTCATGGGTCTTATTAACAGTTAAAGACCTATAATATTTGTACTATTGTCTAAAATTATACGACAATATAAAACATATTTCTTCGACACAGAAACCTTCCTTTACACAGACAAAGAACGCGCGCAAGACACAATACATTACAACCCCATTACGTCACGCGACGTCAGTCAGGACACACTCATATGATACCCAACAACCTTCCCTCTCTACTAAGTTTCACCTATTGTATATCAGAAGATTCGATAAATGTCATTGAAATCCTTCATGATCATTACCACGTCCAGTACTTATGGGCGAAACAAATAAGCATATATGTGGACGTCATCTAGACTACTTCAAACCCATTTATTTGGTTGAGGTTTCATATTAGCTATATTGGCTGAAGCTGACAAGAGCACCATAATTAAACAACGGCGATAAAATATTAAGATATAGTGTTTTTTGAGCCAACTAAACTTTCAGAAAGGGTAGGCAACGATTTTTCTACGTTAATATGTACACCTGAGAAAGCCACAAAGAGCTAGCATCACAGCTACACCGCCGTATAAAATGTCTTTGTCTTATTAGCATAAATATGAGGTAGCGTTTTATTTCTAAAGTTATGTCGATTCTAAAGGGAGAAATGCCTGGGATTTAGGACATACATACATGCATGCATACATACATACATACTCCAAGGTGGTGATAATATAGAGAGATTTACAATGAAAACTACATAATGAATGCAACAATGTACAGCAACAATGAAAAGGGGTTGTTACTGTGGTCCAAAAATCTCTTTGCCATAAGAATGTAAGGTTTCTGTGAAAAGGGAAGAGTCGAAATTTTGACATCGTTAAGAGACGTAATAGCAATTGCGGCATCATCGCGACTTTGGCCAAATAAGATTGATCTTGCCATATTGATTTATACTCTTTTACCTAGTTGATAATGGATATAATTTGTGTGATGACGCCTAATGGATTGTCTCAAGATCAGAAAAGTTTAAAATTAAGATGAATTATTACTATTATTAAAGCTCTTCGTTGATCTTTGAAGGCAATAATGTGGCCATTGTATAAAGCGCAAAACAGAAAGTAACTTCCAAGATTCAAATTTATATTCGTATAAATCGATGATAATTGTCCTTCATCATATGGAGAACGATGGCAAAAATAGAACCAATGTCCCATCATACTCTTTAGAGATATATCACAGCTGAGTGCTGCAAAAGCTTGAAACTCGATTTTAAAAATATACAAATTAGGAAAAAGGTTAATCACATTCTTTTACTAGTGGTTATAATCTGTATTGAGTTTTTTTATGTGTTTGGATTATTGAAAAACAAATAAAGGTAGATATTGTCGTTCTATATAGATTCATGCATACATAAAAACATACATTTAAATGCATGCATACATACATACATACATACATACATACATACATACATACATACTTATGCAAGTTGATTAAGCCGACTGACATATCGTGAACGAACAAAAATTGGGATAAACAAGGACCATCGCAAAATGTAACAATTATTTTCGTAACTCATTACTAACTGTCCTTTGAATTTCAGACTTTTGTTATTCTTATAAAACAGTTGAATATACAGATCCGCAATACTGATAAATGTTCAAAACCATTTATACAACAAAAAGGAGAATATAAATAACACATTCGTATTGTCTGTATCCCACTGTAATTGGTATTCGTAAAGATTATTATTTTACATCTTTGACTTGAGTCTCAAAACACGTTCCATCCAGTCATATCCGTTCTGTAGTACATGTATCGGCTATAGAAATCCTTGTGTCAGCTCGTGTGTCTCTAAATCACTCTTTCCAAGTTTTAATTAACGTCTGATAAGAAATGAAAAGTAGCTGAGGGAGTGTCATACTGATTATATGCTTCTAATTTATATGACAAATTATGTCGAAAACTGTAAAAGACAAATGAGATTTTTTTCCTAATTCCATTTTGAAATTAGTCGGTAGACAGTTTTTCCTAGAATAACACTCCGATCCTCATTTTGCTGTTCAAATATGCATCGTTTCAAAAGATACGATAGAAAGTTTTGATATAGAATTTGAAGTAATGAGAGAAATGCCAACATTTGATCTTTTCTTAAACATAAAATGTTACTTTTACAAAATCCCTGTGGAAAAGAGGCATGTAAATCTCATTAATGCAGTCTTCATCTCACAGGCTTTTATTTCCTAAATACTTAACTGTCAGCAGATTAGTCGCTTATCTTCACAACGCTTTAATGTGGAGATTTGAATTTCAACATATTTCCAATTGACAAGTTAATCCAATGTAAACCTATTATGTCCTCGTGAATTTCATACTTAGGGAAATACAAAAATGGGATGAAAAGGGGATATAATATGACATAAAAAGCATCTTAAAATAATAAACATGTGATGTCTACAAACATGCAACCGATTGGCCAGTCTGGCTGTTGTTTTTAAAAACGTATTGATGTCCTTTCCAGTCAATCAGCCCTGTCTCCGCTTTCCCAATCAAGGACAGATCAAAACATAATCAACATTGTTGCATATCTATAAGAAGGACAGACAGAGATATAAATAAATAGATCTTTACAGACATACGATGGAAATATTAGTTGTACATATATACACAAATACACAAAACTGTATGTCTTTTGCCTGACTAAAACATACGGGCATAACATGCATCTTCTCAAATTTTTAAATCGTAAAAGCGATCGCAAACAGACGCGCGCAGTCTTCAAATGTTATTGCGTGTACTTCTAGACAATTAAACTATTCGACTGAAGCCGGAAAAGATCCACGTTTTAAATATTTAGAAGCACTTTCTAAGAAGAGTCAAGTAAAATATATTCTTCTCATTTTTTTTTTTTTTTTGGGGGGGGGGGCATTAAGATGAAATGAATGGTAATGTATCCATATCACCACTTAAATAATTGACTGATGTGTGAACCACAATGGCACCCTTTTGTAACTTAAGCAAAATGAACATTTCTCGTTTTTTCGTGTCATTGTCATTGTGTTGTATCTATGTTTACACATGTTCATTCTGTATTTCCTGAAAACTCCAAGTCACGTAGATTTTGTTTTTAAAATTCATTCTCTAATTCTCAATTTTTGTGGTATTAACCAGATAGTTTAAATGTTTAGCTACTAATCAGCGTTGTACAATTGTTGCTCTTGATCATAGATCTTTTGCTGTTGGTATTCGGTGTATCATATAGTAAAAATAAAGGTAATACTGTTTATGTTGCTGTTGGTGTTTTGTGTTTATAAACTTTTTTTGGGAAACGTGATATTGTTTGCATTAAAAGATTCGCAACTGAAACAAGTTTAACGTGTCCCAGTATAATATTTTCCCAGGCTTAATATTTAATTTTCTTTCGTCAGAGAGCCACTCCAGATTTCATATTTATTCTGTACATAAGTTTCTAAACTGATCCACTACCAGCATGGGAACTATATATTAATTAGTCAAGGCTCACTGGATTCGCACCTATATATTACTAAGTATTTAAATCAGAACTACGATTATCCATGTTTTGATGCAGTCATCACCGAGTGCTATGTATTCCATTCATCATTCCCTCCATTCTCTGGTACGGAGTCAATAATGATCTCTAAGGAGCAATTCACACTTTGCCTGGAGATTGGTAAAACCATCCATTCCAATAAACTGTATAGTAAGAATAGATGTGAAGTAGATTAAATTATGTGCTCCAAGCTTCAATGAGAATCGGAAAAATAAAGATTTATTCATAAAATGTGTATTAGGGGACGGGGTGGGGCGCTCGAAACCTCGAAATATGTACTTTTGTCTGAGAAAACAGAACAAAATATGATTCATTGACAACGTTTTTTTTTTTTTTTTTTTTTTTTTTTAGGGGGGTCTTGTTGTTTTGTTGATTTTAACGGCATTTTAAACACATTATTGTCTATATCATGCCAAGTAAATGGGAGCTAAGTGCCTTTCCCATAGGAACACTCAGGTAGCCGACCTGGGCTAGCCTGCGCGGGTAGCGAACCCACGACCCTTCGATTAAGTTTCCGACGCTCTAACTGAACTACCTCGGCTCCCTCTATACAACTTCATAATGATTAGAAAATCCGAAAAAGGTCGGAAAGCATGAAGTTTTAAATTCCCAAATAGATGAACCATACACATATGCATACATTTTTTAGCTGCTTACTTACTGAAGCAGAATATACAGGTATTGTATGCAGCATTAGATCTGTTACTGTAGTTGATTGCGCTCTAAGCTTTTATGAAAACAGGAAGGACATAAGGTCACATTATGAAATTGAACAATATGAGGAGACCGAATGACAATCTCTACCTTTAGGTGTCGAACACCTATCAGGATGTGATTTCCAAGTTGAACAGAAAACATGGATGCCAATATATCGTACCTGTTTATTATGAATACTTCTGGAATTTAGGCGTAAACTTTAGATGCGATCGGGTTATATATTCTTGTACATCCATAAATATTATTGAAAGGATGAGTATGAATTGAATGACGGAACGTTCCCCAGGTGTATGAACACACGTTATGTTCATGAGTTGTTCAACCGTTCTCGATCCAGGCCAGGGTGATGTTTTCATGATGGGTGACTTCAAAGTGATTTTATCTCTTTTATTTTTGTGTCAACATATATTTTGTTTGCCTTATTTTACGTGCCAACCACAGGTATATCTCATATTGTGTGAATCACAGTGCTATTATTTTATTCAGAAAAAGATAAAAATGTAAATGATAACATATAGAACAAAACTCAGGTATGAAAGTTATGAGCAGATCATATTTATTTAAGTGTTAGACTTTGCTGAGCACATTTGTTTGGTCATATAACCATGAAAGTACAGAGCATAAATGTTCACTATTTCCTGACCATTGGCATTAGGTATTAGGTTCATGATACGGATTCTGGGTTATCATTGTCCACTTCTATTCTTATCTCAATTTCAGTTGACTAGTTGTGTGTAGATACAAATGTTGTGTGTAGATACAAATGTTGTGTTTAGATACGAGTTGTGTGTAGATACAAATGTTGTGTTTAGATACGAGTTGTGTGTAGATACGAGTTGTGTGTAGATGCGAGTTGTGTGTAGATACAAATGTTAATATAGGAGTTGAATATTGAAAACAAACTAGAAACAACTTTTTTAGAGATACATAGAACAAAAATATCAACTTTGACAACTTTTGGTATTTATGGATTTCCAAAGAGCCAATATTCCTGACAAGCTTGTATTTTTCACACTTTCATTTTGAAATGGATAGAGTTTTCCACATAATTGTCAGCAAGCTGGGAACTATTGAATATGTTTTACAGACTGTCTCTCACTAATATCAGCAATCTGAGGACTATTGAATCTGTTTTATAGACTGTCTCTCACTAATGTCAGCCAGATGGGAACTATTGAATGTGTTTTATAGACTGTCTCTCACTAATGTCAGCCAGATGGGAACTATTGAATATGTTTTATAGACTGTGTCTCATTAATGATAAATTCAACCTAATCATATTATGGAAACTCGATACTTGTAATTGAAAACATTAACACCGTTGTGCTGTGCGCGGCTAATTAGTTCACTCATGTTACAGATTTAATTAAATTGCAAACACACTCAGTAAGTTTATTTTCTCTATCATTTTGGGGGAAATTGTATGTGTAAAATGAAACACAATTTAATTTTTTAAAATGCATAAAGAGGTTTTTGATTTGATACAGTAATAGAAATCCGCATGACAGTGTTAAAGCAGAAGAGAATAATATGTTCTTTGAGCATGCATCATGAACATAAAAGCTATTTTTTTCAGGTTGCATGCTCCCCGCCAAATATGTTAAAACATTTGCCCAAAGGTAAATTCCCTTCCTGGAGTGTAATAAGTAGAAGTTCCGAAAATTGCGATTAAGGCTAAGTTCATATATGGTAAGAGAGATATTTTCATTAAATAGTTAAAGAAAAATATTTTTTTAAATGTATAAAAAACCATATTGTATCATTGATTCCCAGTCTATTATTCCAAGTAGAGATTGAATCATACCAATACGTGCTATTCATTGATATTTCATTGTTTGAATGAGCAGATAGTTCTCACACAATAATACATTATTACACAGTTATACAACTGAACTATAACGGTCCCTTCACTGAACAGAAAACTTTCATTGCCATATATAAAACCAGATTTTCTAAAGAATGTAAATACAGTGCAACTGACCCTTGTTCACCAAATATTACATACTTCAAAACTTGTTTCATATGAACGTGCACAACTTATGTACCTGTGCCTTTAATTATTTCTACTGCTACAATATTTGATTTTATTATTTTGTTCAATTGTTATGGAACAAAGATCTCACAACGCCTGTCCCAATGGTATATTTTTCCAGTCGGAATCTTAATATCTGATTAAAAATAGGTATTAACGCTTAGCTTAAAACAAAGCAAAGACAGACAATACATGTAGACTTAGCTACTGTATTAACAGCGCAAAGGCAGACAATACATGTAGACTTAGCTACTGTATTAACAGCGCAACGACAGACAATACATATAGACTTAGCTACTGTATTAACAGTGCAAAGACAGACAATACATATAGACTTAGCTACTGTATTAACAGTGCAAAGACAGACAATACATGTAGACTTAGCTACTGTATTAACAGCGCAAAGACAGACAATACTTGTAGACTTAGCTACTGTATTAACAGCGCAAAGACAGACAATACTTGTAGACTTAGCTACTGTATTAATTGCGCAAAGACATACAATACATGTAAACTTAGCTACTGTATTAACAGCGCAAAGACATACAATACATGTAGACTTAGCTACTGTATTAACAGCGCAAAATTAGCTACTGTATTAATAGCACAAAAACAGACAATACATGTCAACTTAGCTACTGTATTTACAGCGCAAAGGCAGACAATACATGTAGACTTAGCTACTGTATTAACAGCGAAAAGACAGACAATACATGTAGACTTAGCTACTGTATTAACAGCGCAAAGACATACAATACATGTAGACTTAGCTACTGTATTAACAGCGCAAAGGCAGACAATGCTTGTAGACTTAGCTACTGTATTAATAGCACAAAAACAGACAATACATGTAAACTTAGATACTGTATTAATAGCACAAAGACAGACAATACACGTAGACTTAGCTACTGTATTAATAGCACAAAGGCAGACAATACATGTTGACTTAGCTACTGTATTAACAGCGTAAGGACAGACAATACATGTAGACTTAGCTACTGTATTAACAGCGCAAAGACAGACAATACATGTAGATATAGCCACGGTATTAACAGCGCAAAGACAGACAATACATTTAGACTTAGCTACTGTATTAACGTCGCAAAGACACACAATACATGAAGATATAGCTACTGTATTAACAGCGTAAGGACAGACACTATATGTTGACTTAGGAACTGTATTAACAGCGCAAAGACACACATTACATGTAGATATAGCTATGGTATTAACAGCGCAAAAAGACAGACAATACATGTAGACTTAGCTACTGTATTAACGGCGCAAGGACACACAATACATGTAGATATAGCTACTGTATTAACAGCGCAAGGACACACAATACATGTAGACTTAGCTACTGTATTAACAGCGCAAAGACACACAATACATGTAGATATAGCTACGATATTAACAGAGCAAAGACACACAATACACGTAGACTTAGCTACTGTATTAATAGCACAAAGGCAGACAATACATGTAGACTTAGCTACTGTATTAACAGCGCAAAGACAGACAATACTTGTAGACTTAACTACTGTATTAACAGCACAAAGGCAGACAATACTTGTAGACTTAGCTACTGTATTAACAGCGCAAAGACACACAATACATGTAGACTTAACTACTGTATTAACAGCGCAAAGACACACAATACATGTAGACTTAGCTACTGTATTAACAGCGCAAAGACACACAATACATGTAGACTTAACTACTGTATTAACAGCGCAAAGACAGACAATACTTGTAGACTTAGCTACTGTATTAACAGCGCAAAGACACACAATACATGTAGACTTAGCTACTGTATTAACAGCGCAAAGAGAGACAATACATGTAGACTTAGCTACTGTATTAACAGCGCAACGACAGACAATACACGTAGACTTAGCTACTGTATTAACAGCGCAGAGACACACAATACACGTAGACTTAGCTACTGTATTAACAGCGCAAAGACACACAAAACATGTAGACTTAGCTACTGTATTAACAGCGCAAAGAGAGACAATACATGTAGACTTAGCTACTGTATTAACAGCGCAAAGACATACAATACATGTAGACTTAGCTACTGTATTAACAGCGCAAAGACAGACAATATATGTAGACTTAGCTACTGTATAACACACTTAAAATCATAATATGACTGACAATTCTTCTGGCTTAATAACGAAGTAGTCCTGATGTTTATTACTCTCCCCAATTTCCACTGATTTAAGCTCCAACTTGCTGCCTACCTGCGAGAAGTAGTCATTATCTAAATACTGACCAAATTGAACACGTGTATTGTATTATCTGTCAATATATAAAATAGGAACCTTTTTGTACCGCACACCTGTAATATGGGGCATATATATTGCTCTATGTCTGCGGCTCTACTGCACTTCAATGTATTTCGCAGATGAAACTATTGTAACTTCAATCAAAACAAGCAGAAACACAAAGTTAAACATAGCTGATCTTGACTCCTTCCGAGACAGGACCCGTTTGCAAGGCTTTAATCGGGACATAAGCTCCATCGCATGTTTATTAGTTATAAAATATCAGAAGGCGGCCTTTCTCCACACTGCTAACTAGACAGCAAAAGTTAATAACAAATAATTACTAAAAACGGTAAAATGAGTACATTTACCTATTTCATGATCACAATTATTATTCGCAAGAACATCATAATAATAAATCATGACTACCACCACCAGAACCATCATCATCATCTCCCCTATGGCTTGAGAGGATAGGTGTTATTTGTTTTAGAACAAACAGTTTATTTTGTCTTGGTGGTGGGAGTTCCTAAAGTTTAAAAAGAGTGAACTTTAGAATCCATGGTCTTAATAGGTCTCAAAACCCAGAAATTCCCGGAATCCTTACAGTGCTGGGCATGCGATATAAATAAAAAATGACTGTAGCAATTAATTTCAGGAAAATTACTGCTTACAATGCATGGAATATATCAGCAATGCTTCCTAGACTTGATGTAGTCGAGACAGTACAGTATAGTCCAAACGTAGTACATATTTAGAAAATAGAATGTTGAAATGTCCATTATTAGGGGCAGAGCTTTGATTTCTATAATCTCTCTCTTCCATCAGATGTTGGAAAAGTTGGAGTCGATACACAATGAGATCCACGATGTGTAACAGCTTGAATTCTTAATAAACCATATCAAATATGTTTGAAGGATAAATACATAATACTATTTAAATTATTAACGGAGTGTCAAGTTAACTAATGTTCAAGTTCTGGCACAGACTTATTTCATTAGGTACAACAAAAATGCAGTCATTTACATCTATAATCACAAGACATGTGCTGTGAAATCAAAGAGTTTTGCAATTGAAGAAATAAAATTACCTTGTTCTAGTGGTTTCAAAATGTGAAAATATATTAAAATCTGAGATTTTTATTATGATATTATTACTTATAGAGTATCAGAACTGCGACCACTCAGAGGACCATCTGAAAGTGGTTTTTATGCGCCAGTGGCCTCTATATAATGATATAGCGGCACTGATTGATATATTATTAAGATTGTTTTGCTAACTATATAAACTCCAATACATCAATTCCTAATTTTGCCCCGATATCTGAATTTAAGTCATAGCATTATGAATCAGTTGCAAACTTATATTTTGGAATGGGCACTATCAGAATAGGGGTATTTTGGTCTTTATTTGGGTACATAAGATTCCATTCGAGTCTACTTAGTTCTCCGCTCGAGTCCGTTGAATTCCATTTGGGTCCATTCAGTCCCGCCTGTGGTTGTTCATTTCCATCTGGGTCTCTTGACTTGTATTTAGGTTTCCATTTTAATCATCGTCTCCATTTGACTCCATTTGAGTTCATTTGCATCCATTGGCGTGAATTGCCGTGCCTTTGCAAAGTAAGTCTTCCAACATCTGCCATCAAAACAACAGCAGGAGAGACCAAACATATTCAGATCGATTTCTGCAACATCCGTTCTTGACGTTCCGTTGTCTGTCATCATAAAAAAGCAACCTTGTACCGCATAAAGACAGCAAGAGGAAGATGACGGTCGACCCCATTTTGCTTGCATCGCAAAATATCCGCTCAAAATTACCGGTATTTTCTTCTGAAATGTTTTGAACCATTTTCAAAGAAAGTTAAATGGTTGGAATGGCGATCTTTTGACCCAAATCATAAATTTTTGTGATTTCGAGGTTTTGCAAATGCGTTATCGGAATTTTGAGCCATGTTATCACGGTTGCTTATTAATCATTCTACTTACCTTAAACAAGTCAGAAATTTCATAAATGTACCGCCGAAATTTGATTGTTATGTCCCTTGGACCTAATTACTGTATTTGCCATGATATTCATTAACCCTAAAAAACCATGACAAATTCCCGACCATTTGTTTCGCTTTCAAATAAAAACGGCTATCAATTAGCGTTAACCTCATTTCTCATCCGTCAATTGTCACCAAGCATTAGAGTACTATAACACTTTTACGTCATTGCTTCTAGTTAACTAACAAATAAAATCATACGGATATGGATAAGACTTTTTCCAAGAAACAAGACAAGCAAATGTATATGTTGTTTCGTTATTATATAATGCCCGCAATGCTGAGGGTATGTGGAGTTTTTTTTCCATATCCAAAGTGTTGCGTCACTCCATCATACTCCTATGATGTCATTAAAACTACTAACTCGGAAAAATCTTTAAGCCATTTCTTGATGGGAATCATGTTCACCTTGCTGTATGTAAACCCAATGCTGAACAGAATAATTACGAAGAGCTCATTCCAGTTTGAGACACAAAATGATCGACAGGCTTCTGATTTTACCAGTAAGAGTTGTTAACGAAGAAATATGTTGCAATTTTATTTCATATAATTTATCTGTTACTGTTCCTATGCAATTCTTTACAGATGTGTCTTACTATTTCTGTCTTTCACTATGTTTCCTTGACTGACTACGAGCCTTTGTGTGACAAATTCTGAAAGACTTCTAAGCAAAAGCTTAATGCAAAATTAACCATTTCTGGAGTTCTAAAATTGCAAAATAGGAAGCACAATTAGATTGAACCCTACTGGGATTGACCTGGAAGCCTATGTTCTCCATTATTGCAAAAAATCGATAAAATATGCAATTTAATTGCGTTTTGCTGATCCAATGCTTTAAACTTCTTCCCCTGTCAGATTATCTAATTTAATACAACTTGAAATTTGCATTTAAAGCGCCGAGTAAAATACGAAATGTGGATGTAAAATCTGGAGAGCAATTATTCTTAAAAAGTTCAACTGACATATATTCTGAAAGCTGTGATGACAACTTAAGTCCGTGTAGCTGTGCGACTAGTAATTACAGTTTCAACAACATAAACGATATAGCCAAGAATAGCAATAACATTAACCAGCAGCAGAAGCGGTCGAAGAAGAAGAAGAAAAAGAAAAAGAAGATGATGAAGATGAAGATGAAGATTAAGATAGTGATGATCATGATAATCACGATCATGATTGATGATGATGACAACGATGATCATGATCAGTCTGTATGGATGCACAGACGTGTGGATTACTAAATGGATATATCTTGTTATCCATCCATCGATTCTTAACAAATACTCTTTAAACAATTCATATAAAGTTTTTCTTTGAGTCAAATGGATTATTACTCATCTGGAGATTGCAAAGTGCATGAAAATGTAGCTATAATTATGATAATTTAATTTATTAAACGTGCACACTAATGACCAGTTATTAATAACTGTTTACAAAATTACCACATAAAGTTGGTGCAACCGGATTTTTCAATGTCAGATAGGTAAGTTAACAATTGCAGTATGCTGATGCAAATAAAAAAAAACTTCGTGTTCGATACGTGTCGTTGTAGAGATGAAATACAAATCTGCGTATTAGGCAGATAAACATAGATACTGTCATAGAGAAGGTTTACCTGGTCCAAATATCAGCTGCCGTCTATACTCACCAATGTATTTTTTGTTGTTGCGACTTTTGTCTCATTGGCAACTCGTCGACGACACCTGACCCAAGTTTAAACTAGGTCTTTACTTAATTGTTAAAAATGTGTATAGATTGAGAAGTGAGTGCTTTTTTTTTACACCATAGAGCTATATTAAAATAATAAATGATCCATAATGTTTTCTAATTTTGAATAGGAGGCTACCTAGCGTGCAACATTTGTTGCGCCGAAACGCTGGGCAAAAAATCCATTAGGATCATCAAAACTTCGAGTTTTACAAAGCATACATGTTAGTCAATGCTAAGGTTATCCACCGAACCATTATTACTATTCTGCAACACTCAATTCAAATAAATTAATAATGGATTATATTATCGTAGCTATTCTTGTATCTCTTGCCAATAGTTGAGACTGAGCATTCTGTCTCCAATTTCACCTTTCGTTGCTGAGAAAACCCTTTCCTATCGTGCCTAAATCTTTAAGGATGGTTTGGGTTGACAATTTAATACAAATATGATGAATTGTTTTGAAACTTTACTGTATTTAAATCTGATTTAAGTTTGTGAAATGTGTCACTCAAACATGCTCATTGCACATCTGGTACGAATGGGAAATAGATTAGTTTTAACAAGCCGTCTCCGACTTTTGCGCTGATTATGCAAATTGGGGCTTCTGTTGAACATTGTAAGTAATCAATAAGGAAATTGGCACTTTGTAAAAGGGAAATAGCCTCCCTTCATTTTTTAAAACTGATAAATAAAAAAGGTGGCAAACCTCCTTAAACCATATTTTTTTCTGACATAAATCTGAACTATGGCCATATACTCCTTGTCCAAAAGAAAACAAATAGATCTATTAACCTGAAAAAGTATAGAAGTGTGACAATTTATCTTGGAATTATGTGAAAATGGGAAAAGTAATTTGCTGACATATTATATCTTCAGTGAAATCTGACTAAGATGAAACTTCTTTATCAAGAGCACCTCCTAACAAAGAACAACATTTATAAACCATTTTCGCAACTGACTTATATAATAAGCCTCTAAATACAGGATACTTGTCCACAAAGGACAGTTTTGGGTCCTTGATTGTACTTTATATACAGGTTTTCCTGCATTTCACTTTTAAACGACACGTACAATCATCATCATTTTAATTATTCCTATTTTAGCCGGCGTGCTGCGATTACGTACCTACTTAACATTGAAAAAATAATCAGTGAGGACATTACTTTGTCGTTTTTCCATCTACACGTAGTTTTAGTTACGGGCATATTGCATCATCTTGATACTTATTTACTCACATAAATACCAAGTAATTTTACAGTCGCAAGTGTCAAGCTGTATTTAAATTTAACAGAGACAAATGATTCAAATATTTTATTAGTAATATACCATGGAATTCGCACGTTGAATTCGTTGTTTTGCAAATCTGTGAAGATAAGGTTTTTCAAGTCGGACGCAGCAGAGTTATAATCTAATCGTGCTTCCTATTTTGCACCGTAAGAGCTCATACAACGCTTTTGTATCCACGAGAGTTCCGGTGTAGCGGCAAATTTCTTACGGACTCTGTTACAACGAAGACCTGAACTCAATTAAACAAGGAAAACGCCAAATTGAAAACAAGGCAAATGTAGGAATTTTAACGGAAGAACAGCCTATCTATTAATGCCGTCGTTCCAGGAAAACTGATTTTATATTGTTACGACTCTATGGTCTAAGAAAAATGTAGCAGAAATAAAGTGAAACCAACAAATGAAGTAAAAATCAACAAGCAATTTATTTCTAGACAATTTAAGTGAAAATTCAAAAGACACTTACAGTAACGTGAATTAAAATCCAAAAATTCAAATAATCCTAAGTGTCCTAATCACAATTCCTAAATATAGAATGTTCCGAATGAATGACTCTCTCCTTGAATATGTTGATGTGCCAATAGTCTTTAATATTCTGATGTACCAAAATGAAGTACTCCAGAATATATTTGAATAAGTTCACATAAATTCCAAAATCATCGATTCAAAATCCAAAAGTCTATGAGCACTTTTATAATCCAACGAATATTTTAAATAATTCCTCTCTCTGAATTTGGAATGATTTTTCACAACTATAATGGCTCTTTAAAGACTGATGTTAAGGTCGAAACTCAAAAACTGTCCACTAAACATGGTATATATAAAGATAGGTAACATCACAGAATGTTCTAGCATACTATATGGTGTATGAGATTTTTGACACATAACTCTAAAGTAAATTCTGGTTTTATCTGTAAACAAAATCAACCTTTGACCTCAAATTGAATCAACAACTTCTTTACCAAAACCATCCTTGAACTAAAATACTAAGTAAATAACTTAATTCAAGGACAATAGTTAAATCAACATTATACTTAATATTGATGTTTAAGCAAATAATAAAGTCAAGAAACATTTATAATTTTCTATATATTGACTTTTATGTTTAGTGCTTGTTTTGTGGATGTAAATTGTTTCTACTCCTGAGGAAGAGCTTGTTTTAGCTCTAAAAGTTGGGAAACTGTTTTGAATTTGCGCCGTTATACATTTTTGTGTTAATATAAATGTATATATATATATGTATATATATATATATATATATATATATATATATATATATATATATATATATATATATATATACCTTATTTTCAAGCATATATCCCGCGGGTTATACAGAATTTTGCATACCCCGCACCCACTTTGCGGGGTATCTCGGTGGGCAGGCTGTATCAGTTCTTTTTCACAGGCCGGCAGTCATCATCTTATTTTTAAATTTATACAGATATAATTTTTAATAATTGTGTGACTGGTCACATCATTGCCTTCATTAACATGTTCGTGTTAATGCGCTATGTTTACAAACCAATAGCATGTGACTTGCGATGCTTTTGATGTAATGCCAGAGATGCCAACTCCTCCGATTTCATCGGAGCAACACCGAGAATGAAACCATTTTCCGAGAAAACGCCAAGCTCCGATTGAAACACTAAAAACTTAGATATTTCTGCCATTCAGAAAATATGTTTATTTATGCAAAACATCACGAACAAATAGACGATAAAGGCATTACGTGTTCAATATGACATCCGGTTGGGTCGCTTATACCAGCACTTGACCTCATTTTGGGATTATACGCCGCTTGATACTGAATGGACGCCATCGAGTGCAACAGCTTTCAGTATGCTTATATACGAATCTAAATACAAATAATTGAACAAAACCTATGATGTTTTAAACCCACTATCGAATTTTCATAGCGGTATAGAAGTCTAAATTAGAGTAATAGAAGATATTACAACCACTCATGTATAGACCCTCTGGTAGGTATATTGCATCTTGCGACGTCATTTGAATTAGCAACAAAGTATAGTACGACCATCAAGCAATTGAACCATGCCGATTAACAAATATTGATGAAGTGTCAGAGGTTTAAAGTCTCAGTCCATCTGATAGATGTCATATTGCAGCCTAAACAACCATATGAATTTAATGATCTGACACTGGAACGGGTTCGACCTGGACATCAGGTCTTCATTTTTTGGCACTGGCTCTTAGCGCACGTGGTCTGTCATGTGAGATTATGTTAGGGTTTGTGTGAATTTCTCCAGGGTATATGCGAAGGCAGGTTATACGCGTGGGCGAGGTATATGCGTGAAAATACGATATATATATATATATATATATATATATATATATATATATATATATATATATATATATATATATATATATATATATATAATTCTCGCACGCGGAATGAGAATATTACGGTCCTTTCGCTATATTGTGTGTTTGTTTGTTTGTTTGTTTCTTTGTTTTCTTTTAATAAATTCCATATATATTTATTCCAGCAATATTTACTCCCCTTGGTTTCTCTTCTTATGACAGTGGAATACCTTTGTTATTTAAAAACAGATTCATGTACATGTAAAAAGAAACCGTTCTTCTCATTTTATTGAACTTATAATAGTGATTTAATTTATTTACTTTAAAATTAATTTAACGTCAACCGCTGTTGCTATGTTATTTTCTGTTGCTAGGCTTTTTCCTATCTATTTATTGCTCTGTGTAAGACGCATGGATAAACAGTACAACATCACAAATAAAACCTGTTCGCATGTATGCAATTAAAGCAACTCTAACATAGATACAGAACGGACGTACATTGTGTGACCAGTTGTCCGCGTACAGATTATATATACTTTAGTTTAGTTTAATTATATGGTATTGCCAAGAAGATCACAAGTATTGATACAGGGCAAAAGGACTTGAAACAAGTTTTTCAACTTACAAATTCCTCTGCATTATTTACATAAATACTTACTTAACGAGCATGCTGACAAGAGTTCTGGATAAAGCAAGGCAGGTGACCTACAAACTTAAAATAAAATGAGAGAAATTTAAGAAAGATAACAGCGGAAGGATAGCGTTTGCTGTGGTCTGGTAGATACAATTTTAACTGTAGTCATAATGGAACAAAACGTAATCATGTGTTTGTGAATCTTTTTGTGTCAATAGTAAATTTCTGCATTTCTTTTAGTAGCAAAATGTTTGTTTCTGATGTGTAAAGTGTGTTGCCAAATAAAAGTGTATTAGTATCAATATTAATATTCATTAATGATAATCTGCGATAAAGCTCATTTCTTGCGTTATTAAATAGTCTGCATTCAAAAAGAAAATGATGGTCGTTTTGTATTGGACATCCACAGGAACAGGAAGGATTGGCAATAAGATTACACCTAAATAAATCATAATTCAGCGAACTGCATTTGTGTCTTAACCGGCCTAATAACACAGAAGCTTGCCTCTTACTAAATGCTAAATAACGCGGAGAAGAAGTTTTGCGCTCGGTAATTTCGTGTTTGAAGGTTAGTATAGGTGAACAATTTCTTGTGGATTGTGGCAGACCGTTCCATGAGTGGATAAGTCTTGGTATATACGATTTCTTTAACAAAGAGGTTCTATATTGATATTGAATGATATTGTTCGAGTTTCTCAGATTACAAGGAACTGTGTCTCATGAACAACGTCGAAGTAAACCGGTTCCATAATCTGGAGACTGGTTGTTGATAATTTTATAAAAATGCAGACAATTTCTATCGTTCGCCTTCCAGTAGGCCATCCAGTTTCAAAATAAAGTGCTTCTCTGCTCGCAAATGTTGGTAGTCCAAAAACTACTCTGGCTGATTCAAGCTGTAATGTTTCAAATTTTTCAGAATCTGAGTTAGTAGAGGAAGTCCATATTTCAGTTGCATATTCCAAAATGTTTTGAATGTACGTTAAATACATTTTATTCAGATTATGTTTTGATAATACATATCTAAACTTACTCGGTTGTCCAATTCGCATAGATACAAAATAAATTATAGATTCAATTAGTTGCTCCAAGATCCATTGGATGATAAAATAATTCCCAGATGTCAATGTGATGCAACAAAACGAATCTTTTCACCCGAAAATTCAAGGTCTGGTATGTATTCCAGATCTATTTTAGTGAAAAGGACGCACTCTGGTTTGGATAGATTAACATTAACAAGCCAAAGACTTGCCCAATCCGATATTTTTTTAAGAGCATCGTTTAAATTTGAATGAAAAGTGGATCAGGCGATTTGCATAGTAAAGAGGACTCGTCTGCAAATAATCTAATCAGTGATTTTAAACTTTCAGCTGTATCATTAATGTATATAAGAAAAAGAAAGCGACCTACTACTGATCAATGGTGTACTCCTGCAGTGAGTTGTCCAGGGTTTGTGAATTAATTTCCAGTCATGACTCTTTGAATCATCTATCCATGCTAATAGATTTCCATTAATTCCATATAGCTTTTCAGTTTATGAATCAATCCCCTATGCCACACTCTATCAAAGGCTTTGGATATGTCGCAGAATATAATGCATGAAATTTCACTTCGATCAATATCATTGCAGATGTTATGATAGATATCCATGAGCTGATATGTGGTTGAATGATATGGTATAAACCCAGTTTGATATTTGTAAAGAAAATAATTTTCATAGAAATAATTATACATATATTTAAACCAATCTTTCGAAACATTTGCTAATGTTACTCAAAAGGGATATGGGACTGTAATTTGACGGAATCGATTTGTCATCTTTCTCGAATATTGGTACCACATTGGCCATTTTCCGCTGATTTAGAAAATTTCATAAATTTAATGACTTATTAAAAAGTAGTAATTAAATAGTAGTAATAGTTGTTTGTAATTGAAAATTTAGTTTTTTAAGTAAGAAGCTGCTAATATTATCTGGACCAGAAGCTTTGTTGTTTTGCAGTGTGGTAATTATGTCTATAATCTCGCGTTCAGTTAGCTGGATCTGATTCAATGTGTGGTGGGAATTTGTCTTCAAGAAAGACAACTCTCTTTCGTGATCAATAATGGAGGAAATCGAGCAAAAATAAGTATTAATTACGTTTGCTTTTTCAATAATATATAAGGAAGGAGATGTTGACGATCCAATACATTCGTTCGTAATAAATCGCATTATATTCCAATAATATTTTGGATTAGTTTTATTATTTGAGGACAGACGAACGTCCAAGTTTTCGAAAAATACATTTCTTGCTTCTTTTTTCAATTTTTTTACTCTGTTTCTTAGCTTTTATATCTTGTTAAATGATAGGGGCTGTTAGTGTTTAATGGATTTTTTCTCAGTCTGTCTCTTAATCTGACTTGACGTCTTAAATCTGAGTTAAACCATATTTTGTACCCTGGTCTAATTGTAACTAATGGAGAAGGAATGCGCTGTTGCGAAAACAGAGTTATTACATTATAAAAACAATTTGCACATTTCTTCTATGTCTTTACACTAATTAAAGGATTCATTCCATGTGCAATTACCAATTAATCTATTGAATAGTTCGTAATTGCTTTTTTTTAGAGCTTGACTTTTCGTTTGAATTAATTAATTTTAGGATAATCTAGTTTTATGCTGACAAATGTGGCCTTGTGATCACTGATATTTATTACCCGATTCAATTATATCGTAGTCTGATTATACGATAATCGGATCAAGCAGGGTCGCAGTGTGCTTTGAGAAGTGAGTTGGTTCATTTATTATGTTAATCAGATTGCCTTGCACTAAAAGATCGTGCAGTTTATTGTTGATTGGTCTAAGAAGGTCGACATTTTTATCACACGTAATAATTATGTACGTAAATAATTCTCTCGCAGCATCAATACTGGATGAAAAGGTCTCCCAAAAATCTATTGTTGAGTTTGGCGGTCTGTATACCGTGCAGAATAAAATTGATTTGGTTCTAAGGGATAACTGTAACCAAACCATCTCACAGCTAATATATTCAGAATCTGATCTTCTTTTCTTTGACTAAAATTGCCACACCACCCCCAAACTGGTTTCTATCTTCCAAAATGTTCGAAAGCCCTCCCTCTCTCATATTTTATCCAGAACAGTATCATCAAGGTGAGTTCAGTAAAGCAAATATTCATCAAATTTGTATAGTTGAGATGCAAGTTCATCAACTTTTTTTCTAATATTTCTGACATTTAGATAAAATACTGAAACTTTGTGTGTTTCAAACGTTGGACCAGGATTAAGATGAATGTCCCACCCGATGATGAATTTGAGCATTGGCTAGAGGATTATATTATTTTCTCAAGCATAAATGGATTGTTTTGCACGTGTAGAAGGCTTCGATAAACATCTATATTTAGTGTAAGAACACACAAAAAGAAATGGATATGCATATGAAATAGTTCAAACTGAATAAGGTAAGTTATTGTTACCGGATGTGTTTTCAAATGAAACAATCCAATACACACTCTTTATTGATTTAGCGTATCATATTTGTGGTAGCATGAAAATTGCTATAGCATAGAAAGATTACGTCACTGGTCGCTCAGATCTTTTCGATCGAAAGGAAACAAGGACGGATTATCTCCCATTACGAAGCTTACCAGTGGCAATGCCTCCTGTCTATATATTGTCCCAGAGGTATTGAGAAATGCCTCGGCATGATTAACAGGTATTAGATTTTTCCGACAATACCTACTTTCGTGCAGCTACACCAACTGGGTGCCAATGTATATCCAACAATTTTGTTATTTATTCTATTTGTTTGCCTATTGTTTGGTTAGGAATAATCACGCGTTGTTAGGATGACAGGACATGAAATATGCAATAACTAAAACCCAGACAGCAGCACATCACGATATTGTAACGGTTTTAATATCCCCGTGAGGCATTGCTTTCCTTGTATGCTTCTGCATTCATAGACTTTGCAATTAATAGCTTTTACCTTGTTTTAAATGTTCTTCAAATGTGAAATTACCATTATAAAATGTATGCCTGAGGAACTGTATCACAGTTCTCCTTCAACAAGTCTTTTCATTAAGCTAATGTCATATTACGAATGCTGCCATCCTCACAACACATAAAAAGAAGTCCAGAGATTCTTCAAATATTCCTCAATAAAATCCGCAGGTATTATCCAGTACATCAAGAGGTTTCGAAACGGGCTCCAATCGGTTCAGCTAAAAAAGGCAAGCTTTTTAGGAAAACCGATACTTGTATTAAATAGGATTATAATATAAAAAGTAGGTTGACAAATAAAGTAAATTGACACATTTAACAGCGAAAGTGGGAATTCTACCCGTCCTACTGCGTCCTTTACGAACTTTGTTAGAAGATGTCATTTATTGAGCAAATGTATATCACTGTAGTGTGATCTTGATGCCTTATTTTCTTTTATAACCGGGTTATCAAATGTCTTTATCAATGTTAGGGTATATTAGGAGCCTCACATGTCGAAAGTGGACAAATATTTGTATAACCCAATATCGTTGGCATACATTGCCATGCTGTCTCAGAATAATACAGAAAATTACATATTTGTTTATAAAAAGCCTTATTTTTATCTATATTATCTGGCTAAATGCCTGGAAGCAATAACGTTGGAGAATTATATTACCCTGTTGCCTGACGACAATTTCCAATTATTATCCTTGTTTTGGAGCTATATGGTGAATCATCCACCGAAAACATAAGCAATTTTACCCTAAGGCTTCGTCCCAGGGCAAGTTAATAATACATTTATCGTACGTAGACAATTTGTCATTTAAACTTCAAGCAAAGACAATCTTTATTATATTAGGCTGCAGAAAAGTGACTCTACCCAGGTAAAACGAACTGAACAAATCGCAACACCTCGTGGTTCTTCTTCCAAAATCTACCTCCGAAAATGGCTGGTACCGACCTAAATTGGCAAGCCAATGTTATAAGGCGAACCATTTACCGAGGACATAAGGTTCGTTCCAGGGCAATATGACAATTTGTTATTTAACTTCCAAACAAAAAATTATTTTGAACTTATTTAAAATATTGTATTATCATAAATACATTACAGACATTTCCTGAAAAACGGAAGTAATCATGTAGTTGTCGTGCTCCCGTTACATAAGCATGCGTGAAACGTGCATGCCTTTTTGCGCGCTTTCATACGCAGTTTGATATCAACCAGCTGAGTGAAAGGTTGATACTTTTGTCAGGAAAATTTGTCGTTACCTTTTCATGGCCGGAAAATGTGTTGCTACATTGAAAGTTATGTTCCTTCGTTAAATTTTCTACAACTAATGCGTCTGAAGTAATTTCTATTCGCATCAATGACATAATTGCATTTTCATGACGTGGATGAACTTACTTGCTAATTTATGTGCTGTGAGAATTCTCGTCCTAGGAGCCAGAGAAAAATCAAATGAAAATGGACTATTCTCGCTTGAATTCTGTCGGTTATTTCTAACGACAATGTAATATAAAATTTGAGATTGACAGCTCTGTAGGTTTTTCTTCAGTTAACAATGTATTGACCAGAGATTATAACACCAGTCAGGCCAATCTATTTCGTATACAATCGCATTGTCAAAATTTGGGCGCGGATTCCGGTGCCAAAACAGTTCAGTCATATTATGAATCGGTCGTAAGTGCGGACGAAAAGGACCTAAATAGTGCAAGGTGGGAAAAGGATCTTACATATTTGGAACTTCAGAAGGCTGAGGTGGAAAAGGTGTAAGAGGAAAATATGAAGATTAAAATGGAATTAGAAAATGAAAAAGACAGAAAGATATTACTAGAGAGCAAGAAAGAACAAGAAAGATTTAAAAGTTTACCAACCTCAAAGTACGAAAAAGAAGACTCAAAAGGAAAAGCCAAGGATGCCATCACAAAATCTAAGAAATTAAAAGGTACAAATAAGTGCATTAAAGATAATAAATTGTCAGCGAGTAAAATGATGGAAAAACACTTTTGATGAATTAAGAAAAATCAGTGGTCAAAGCAATATTATAAGAAAAGAATTGTGGTCAATAGGTTTAAATGACTCAAATTCCAATTCATAACCAGATTCTGACTTTTAGTCTTTATCAGATAATTAGACAGTGAGACTTCTTTATATGAATATGTTTCCAGTCAGTCGGTCTAAGAAAAAGAGAACACACATGAACAAAATTGGTGAATAAAGAAGTATGGTCTTGCTGCCAAATCTTTGTATAAAGTTAAACGCCCTCAACTTTAGCCCAACTCTGTATTACAATAATAGTTTTAAAATGAATCAAAAAAGTCAGTGAGCTAGTTATAAAATTGTTTGTTGCAGGAGACGTTTAAATAATCACTGTGAGCACTTCCTCAACTGAAAAGAAGAGTAGACCAAAATGCTTTTAAAAAATTGTATACTATGCCAATATTTACGAGTGCAAATCTCTAAAATAAATTATGCAGCTTGGGTTAGAAAAATTGAAATCGGTCAAAAACCCCGGGGGTAGATGACTCTGGTGAAATTGAAAAACCCATTTTATCGCAACACGTCTGGAACAAACATCTAAACCAAACGTCATGGCTGCCAAGACTGATCCAGTTTCCGATCAAGAAAAAGTTTGGTTTTCCTCCAATTATCATAAAAATAACTGTCCATATAATCCATATAAGACCAGTCATACAGTTGTTTTCAAAGGAGAATGTGTTGGTCTCAGCACATTTGTGCCACTTGTTGGCAAAATCCAAAACAGTAACTGGAACATCCCGAGTGTTCAAAAGCATTGCCTAATTCTTTATCACGACTCACGACTTCAGTATTGACACATTTGTGCCATCATTTGTTATATTTGATCCGAATCAGAGTGCTAACTTAACGAGTAATTTGAATTCCACATCCAACAAAACCAAACAAATTATACTATTTCGATTATTCGTGGTACCAATATTAACTTCTCAGCTCAAACATGCCGTAGATCTTGTTTTAATACATCCTAAAGTAAAAGAGTCAAAAACATTTAGTTTTAAAAAATGCAGGACTCCAATTAATTGAAGAATGAGCATTGGTTTAATAAACCAAATTTGCAAGATTACAGTGATAAAATAGTTTGTAAACTTCTTTAATTTGGATTGCCACTAGGTTATTGTAGACTTTTACGCACGGATTATAATTCACAATGTTTTTCAACTTTTTCGTGTTAGAGTAATTACCAAAGGCTATGGAAAAATATTTACATGTAGAAATAGTAGCCCAGGGGGTAATCGGGCCTGTTAACGTCAATCCTTTTAATTAAGAAATTGGAATCTCACCATTGAATTCAGTGCAACAAAAAAAAAATGAAACAAAATAAGAAATTATTTTGAAAGGAGAATCATTTTAGATTTAAGTTTTCTAAAAGTTTTTCCTGTAAATGACGGTATTGACAAAGATCATTAACAAGACAGTACCGTAGAAAATCTCATTCACCCAAACGTTGATGATTTGGTTCAATTAATTAAGCACAAGGGAAGAGAATGTTTACCCTTTTAGAAAGATCTTAAGCGAGCATACTTGCTAATCCCGATTGATACAGGAAATTATGATTTGGTAGGTTTCAAACGGAGAGGAAATGTTTACTTTGAAACAGTTTTATCTATGGGTCTGCAAAGTACAGTACAAATCAATTAACGAGTTACAAATGCCATTGCTTCCATTTTTCTTCAATGTAGCAGCATTTTAAAACAATTTAGATGATTTTATATGTGCTGAAAGAATGGGAAAAGCTTTAATATCATATGTTGTTTTAGGCATTATGTTAGACAAATGTGGAATTGAAGAAGCCAAAGTAAAGAGTCATCCACCCTCTTCAAAAATGTCATTTATCGGACTCTTATTTGACACAGTAAGCATGACTTTAGAAATTATTCCAGAAAGATTGGGTGAAATTAAAAGTCTGGTTCAATATTCAGTAAAGAAATGGAATTAAGGACAGAAATTCAAAACCTGGTTGAAAAGCTCAAATTGCTATCGTGTTAGTGTTAGACCGGGGTGAATACTTATGTCTTGCATAATAACTTATTATCTGAGACTACCAAATATTTGATATGCATCGGTGTTTGATAGGAAAATTCCACCCGAGGGTCAGAATTTTGGGTCCGATAAGAGGCTATGCCGAGTGTCTGACGCAAAACTTTGATGCAGAGGGTGGAATTTTCCTGACCTACGCTGAAGCGTAATGAAGGATTCTTTTCTCACATTTCTGAACGAAAAATGAGGGTTGAAGTCAAAATGACAAATTGTGAATACTAATGTAACTTTTAAATAGCAAAATATCCATTTGAACATGTCCTTATCTTAAGATAAAGTAAAAAGTTAGGTTTAAACCGAACAACAGAGTGTAAACTTTAAATGACTTTTAAACACATTTTAGCTTTCAAAGAACAGTGGCTGAAGCTGCTATGGTAATAGCAATACACAGCGTCCGAATTGTGTACTGCAGATAGCTTGCGCAATGATACAAATGTGAACAGGTCAAGAAATAAAGTCCATTCTTATCCATTAGATTAATCGAGAAAAGCAAGAAATAATGAAACAGTCCTAGATTCAACTTTGACCTAGAATTGATTCCCCCTTAAGAAATAATAATGAGAATATAACAATTACAACAACGACTTTTTCAACTCGAAATTGGACTGACGATACCATACATGTAGTTAGGTCGATTAGTGCGAAACTGCCTGTTTGCAGGACACTTACTTCAACCACTGCTCGTTTTAGAACCTAATCTGTTGCAGTTAATGTTTATCTTGATTATTGTGAAAGAATATTCAAGTGATGATGGAAATCGGGACGTTTTTGCTACTTTGTGTGCACTATACTCGCAGTAGAATGTCAAGATTAAGGTCACGTGTGAGGTAGGATAGAACTATCCTGCACCACTGTTCTTCACTGGAAAACACAATCGTACACATATAGCAGTGTGAGAAAAGCATATTCTTTCAAAGCTTCAAGATTTATAGTACCTGATTGTGTCATAAAGGATCTAAAATGGTGGTATATATCTTCCTTTCTTTCTACAACCGTGTGTCAATAATGACGACGAATAATGGTCTGATGCTGGTGCAATATTTTCCTGTCATCCTTATTTGAAAGGCTGTGGAGGATTTTATCAGGGAAATTTCTTTCACGGTGAATTTCCAGCATTTATTTTTAATCAAATACTACATACAAATTCTTAACATATTTAAGAATTCTTGTTTGATTGAAGCAATGGGTCCCTCGTTTTAGGGGCGAATATAATTTTTTTTTTGTGACAATCAAGCATCAGTAAGTGTAATTAACTCAGAAGCGGCCATATGTATATTCTAACAATCTTGTCTCAAAGAAAAATATTTTGTACAGTGCCATTTTTCAATTCAAGATTAAAGCAAGATATCTAGAAGGTGTGCAAAATAGATTATGTGACCACTTGTCTCGTTGGAACGTAGATCTTTTAACAGACTGAAATTTTCTAGATTAACGTCTGATATTACTATTATCCAATGGAACCCACCTTCAGACAGTTTCGGTTTCATTAATGATTGGTAATTCTAATTTCAAGTGGTCATCTTAAGACATTGAGAGACAATCTTAAACATTCCATAAGATCAGTTTTAGCAGACATTTTGGACTCAACCGCTTTCCAACAAACACACATACTTTATGTTTATTTGCTCAGTTTTTATCTCGTTAATTTGCTTCGATGTATTCAATAAAGAATTATTTAGCAGGTTTTAAGACCATGCATTGCCCTTTAGATTTGGACTACTCAGATGTCAATCGGTATGAACTGGATTTATGTTTAAAGTGAATAGAAGGGTTAAATCCTCATTTCTCCCAAGTAAACATAACTTATGACAGTGAAAGTATTGCTCGACATTGCAATTTTTTCAAAACTTACACAACCATTGATGCACATATGGGTGTCTATTTTTATTTGCCTTTTTTCTTCTTGCCAAAATATTAAATTTGGTTCCAAACAGCATTTAAACATTCTTTTTTGTTTTAGGTCAGATGTTTCGATGCACGAAGACTACTTGCTTATCCAGCTGAAATGGATAAAAACAATCCAGTTTGGGGAATGAATTTTGCATATACCTTTAGTTAAAATACCCGATTCGGTACGTTGTCCCGTTAAAACCTTTCATTCAATGTGTTCATTGATTCCTTCTGATCCTAACAGCCTTGCCTTAATTTTACCTAACAACAGAATTATTACATATCTAATGATGGCGTCATGTTTACAAAATGTAATTAGTAAAACAGGGAGAGACCCTCAAAGAGAGACCCTCAAAATTTTCATCATACAGTTTTAGAAGAGGAGTAGCCCCTTGGGCCTTTCAGGCCAACATTCCGTCAGAAGTAGTACAATATTAGGGAGAATGTAAATGCGACGCGTACAAACAATATATCAAATTTTCTTTGAATGATACAATTTACATTGATTGCAAATTGTCTGAATGTATCTCTAAATTTTAACTTTGCTTGCAGGCAAGAAGTACGCAGTTATTTCTGATCCAATAGCACATAGATATGTCTCTAATATAAGGAATACCAAATTTCAAGCATTTCGAGGGGATATAATTGCGAGGATGGCTCACTACCTGTCTTCAAATAGAGCATGTTTTTGGAATTACAATGCAGTCATATTTAATGTCGGCACCAAAAATTTACAAATACGGTCAGTTGAAGAGATAAAGTCAAAGTATGAAATTTAGTAGCCCAGTCAAAATCAAAGTCTCTGTCAATCAAAATTATTGTATTATCCATTCTACCTAGAATCGATGATGATCAATTATATGGAGCAACACTTTTAGAAATAAATAATTTCTTGCAGTCAAGGCAATGTCCCGATCTTCACGTGGTGTTCATTGCCTCATATAAACCCTTTTTCTTTCAAGGAAAAATAAGAAGATGGTTCTTTGCAATAAAAAATGATGGTCTTAATTTGCATTTGGAATGGGAAGCAAGGTTAAGATTATATTTTTTTCTGTAGAGTTTTAGATAATCTATAACATTCTAATTGGACGATATCGTTACCGGTTACCGGTATCCTACGTTTATGAGTTTGATCATACTACTCCCCAGATACTTTCCCTTTTCAGAGGGTCTATGATGGACTAATATTGAAGCCCCCCCCCCCCAATTTATCCTGAACAATGTTCAGTGGAAAAGCATTCATCCATTGGTTTACGTAACTTTATTTGTCTGATTAGGCAGGATTTGGGTTGTTACCATCATGCATATATCTGCCATTTAATTTCAATTAATTTGTGTAATCATTCCTTTCACAATTCTATTGAATTTTACATATTGATTTCATCTTGCAGTATATCTATTTGTATCACCATTGGAAGATTATTATTTATTTTAAGGCATTTTCCCAGTAATATAGTTAACTATCCTTTTATGTCAGACCAATATGTGCATTGGACTCAATACACATTACAATTTAATTCTGACCAACGATAACATTAGTGATGATTTTTTACCGGGCCTTCGGCTTGGCGGCATTAATGGACATTTTCAAGTGTTATAATTTCATATTACATATACCCATGTACTTTGTCTTTCATGTTTTACCATCTGTACATACTTTCATCTCATCTATTCATATTGTTATTATTGATGCATAACTGTTCTGACATATATATGCTGTAAAACAAATATTGTCAAGTGCTTGTACTTGTGTATGAACCTTTAATGTATACTGAAACTGATTAAGTCTCGGAAATGGAACAGAAACTTGCCGAAGTAGACACATTATATGATTGCCAATAAATCAGTATCTATATCAAGTGTTCTCTCGTGCTTGAATGATAATTACAATCATTGTTGTATTAGGTTGCAGAAAAGTGACTCTACACAGGTAAAAGAAAATTAGCAAATCGCAACACTTCGTGATTCTTCTTCCAAACTCCACCTCGGAAATTTGTTGGTACCGACCTAAATTGGCAAGCCTATGTAATAGGCCAGTAAATATTAAAATCCATGTCTCCCGATTGGTTAGTCAGTGACGTCATTCGCACAATAGTGACGTCATTCCCATAACGGCTAGTTTTGAAACTCCATCTGAGCTGCACTGAGTGGTTGATAGTTTCACATCGTCAAGGTGCATAATCATCAACAAATTTAGTACTTTCTTCGAGGATGGCTATTGATTGTTATTTGAGGTCACACGAGAGCCGGAAGTGTGATGCAGTTGTCAGCGAACCTCAGAAAAAGTTCAGTGAAATAATACAGTGTAGAAAGAGGGAAATAGCCAGAAAATAGTGGAAAGCTCGATCCCGCACTAAAGTACGCAGGACAAAATACAAATATGTCAAAAGCATTATGTAACTTTTTTTGATATTCTCTGCACCAGCTCAGTAAAAGAAAGTTCTCGAGTAAGCTTATACTTGAAGAAAGGTTTGGGTTTAACGCCATTTTTCAGCACATGATAGGCTATACATGGCGGCCAATATATCTGGTGGAGAAAGAACCCGGGAAAATCCCGGAAAGAACCACCGACCCACGCGAAGCTACTGGCAAGCTTTCTCACATAACCACATTGGCTGAGCCCAAGACTCGAACCCACGCGGACAGAGGGGAGATGGCAGTGATCGGTAAAGGCGAGCACCTTAAAGCACTCGACCACCCGGGCCCGACTTGAAGAAAGAGACTTGGAAGGGTTTGGTCAAGAATTTAAAAAATTCAGTCGATAAGTCACCGTAATGAACTCTATGATGGTTTGTGAGTTGTACGTGACGTTAAACATGGTTCACATATACATGTATACAATGACGACTATTATATTATTTCCAATGTTCTGTTGTTGGGATTTCAATCATTGGCGAAATGGCCAGAGTGTGTACCGACTGGTAAATGCACATGTCATGAGCATTTCAATTTACATTAACTGGTGACGAACCTTTAAACGATTAAATGTTCATTTTGAAAATATTCGAGTCTGGGCAGCAGCTGGGTTATATGAGTGTCACGCGACAATAAATATTATGTACACGTGAGCGTAATATAGGGAGCAGTTTTAAGTTACAGACAGAAATAAGAGTAGTCGGAGAATCAGTAGATTGGTTGGTTAATCAGCATGTTTTTACCTCAGTGGATCCAGATCCCTCTCTCTCTCTCTCTCTCTCTCTCTCTCTCTCTATATATATATATATATATATATATATATATATATATATATATATATATACAGTAAAGTTTGTTTATATCGTTCTTCAGGGGAATGGGACTTTCGGTTATAATCAAAAAACGTTATATCCTAATTTATTCGTTTATATTTCAAAATATTTACTTATCCATTTATACTGGTACGATTACTGTCAGAACTCATATGTAATGGTAATAAAAGTTTCAAACAACATAAATTTGTATCAATACATGTTATCATGAAGAACAAAATGATAAACCTGTAAAATAAATCACTTTTATGTGAAAACGTCTGTGCTCAATAACTTAACGACTAGTAAATTAGTAAATTAGTCCTTTATTTATTGGGATGGAAAGAAATTGTCAATAGTAATCTGTTTTTTTAATCTGAGATTTTTTGTTGATATGTTTTTTTTAATGACATGCAAATGCTCATAAAGAATATTAGGTGTGTCACACTGAGCTTGTAGGTACAGTCTAAAGTCAGCCATGCTAACTAAAACCTAGCTGACTCCGGGTACAATGGCTGATGTTGTATCATCATTATCCTCGTCATTTCCAGTAGCAGAAACATCGGCTGCTTCCTGGCGATCACTAATTTCATAAACAATATTCTCAATTATTGGTATCGCAGATGTGACAGTGTCACTATCAGGATAACATAATCCAAGAAATCAACATCCTCATTACCAGACCCTAGTAGGCGTAACGTGTAATGCTCCATGTCAAGGGGAATAGCAACAGCAGCAGCATCTTTGTCATTGGTAATGACATCTGTTTGCTCACTGAACACTGCCTTAACAAAACAGTTTGCAATACAATGCGTAGCTTTGTGTCTGAAGGTACTTTTTTCTGACCGGCGAATTTTCAGCCATTTTCACAACAGTCAGAATTCAAATGAACCAAAATGATATTCGAAATTATTTAGTCTCAAAAGTACCAAACAAAATCATTTCTTTTCATGCTTTAATTGCATTGAAGTAGCAACATGTGATTCTAATGTACCGATCATGAATGAGGTGTGATTCTCATGCCTTTGTTATCTGGCGCCTTTTGTTAGGCCTTTGTTATTTACTGATTATGAATGACGTGTGATTATCATGCTTTTGTTACCCAACTCCTTTGTTGCTACGCCTTTGTTATTTAAATGAAAGTCACTGTTTATCTGGCGTCGGCGAATCAGGTGATAAAAACGTTATAATTGAGCTAACTGTCTCAGGCGGACCACACAAATCAAACACTATAACCAATTAAACGTTGTAATAAAGGAACGATATGACAAAGCTTTTGGAATAAATAGTAATAATGCATAGTAATTAGGAATTTGGCCGGAAAAATTAAGTTCAGACGTTCTAACAGAGGAAACGTTGTAAACAAGAACATAATAAAAAATCTGTGTTATATATATATATAGTCCAGGGTTGAAAAGGTAACATTGGAGTATCTTTCCTTTATACTTAATGATCTGCACAAAAACAACAACAACAACAACAACAAAAAGATGGATATCTAGGAAAAAATATTTCTGAATTTGAAGCCCGAATAACCAGATTGGGCTGAATTTGTTTTATATATGATGTACTAAGATACAATTAGTTGCAACATAATAGAACACAAAAGATGAAATATTGATTTAATTTGTATGATTCCCCAAATCATTTATTGGTGGTTCTATACACTGGATGATCCCCCAAATCATGTGATGGTGGTTCAATACACTGGATGAGTTGTTGCTATAATGTATTGTATGGTAAAAGGTACTTTATAGATGCAGTCATGACATGATGATTTTTACTGTTTATCGAACAAATTCCCCTCTGCGTGATTAATGAAAATACAGAAAAATTCTTTAATAAATTTCAAATGTGGATGAGACGAGACGTTACTTTGATGGACTATTAGGATTCCTGTAACGACTTAACGTAACGTTGAAATAGGAGAGCAAAAATTTTAATGATAGTATGGTTCATATGCCTGTTCCTGCATTGTTTACACAATATGGTCATATTTCCCACGACCACTTTAGCTGAAGGGGTTCTCTAATCACTACTGTCTGTATGTAAATGTGAACTTAATAACGAATAACTGTTTAGTGGAATGTAACGAAATTTAGTAATGTTATTTAGGCTGATACACGATAGAACTGATTATATTTTGGTTCTTGCATATCGCAAACGTCTGTAGTATTGCCACCATGTATATTACAACTAACCAAAGCTCACGGGAGGTAGATGTGCAATATAGGGATCATACCTGTTTTTTTTATGGCATCATGATTTGCCGATTCATTAGCTTGAAGAGCGAGGGTTTAAAGACACCTGAGGAATTTGGCGATAGCTTATACCAGAAACAAATATGTACCATCAATATTCTAACATAAATTTCTTTTTAAAAAATGACAAAATTGTCAGCTGCAATTAAAAGTTTCCCAAGTGAAGGCGCCTTTCTGGTACATTGGCTTTAATTATTCCTCTGTGTCTTGGGGGTGGGGGTGGTGGCTCTCAGTCTCTATCAGCTGATGTAAAACGATCGATGTACGTAAGCGTCTCATAACTCAGCCAACTTCGAAGATCTATAGAAAAAATCACCGCTTTTGCGAATCATTCAGCATAATATGTCATTTCCGAGGAATAAAGTCATATGTCTGGCAGGAAAATATATTACATTAGACAGATTCGGAATCGTGTTTTGATTGATACACAAATGAGAATACACACATGTTACTATGTTCCGTTGTTTTTAAAAATCGATCACTTCTATTTAGGCATTGTGTTTGCAGAGTACATACGAGATTTACATACCTCCGAAACTGAAGAGCTTTACAACATGCAAAAACGACGCACCTTCGAAACTGAAAACTTGAAGTGATCCAATGAGAATGGGCAATTTTTCATTTAGCAAAAAGATGTTAACGCATTTTTACGAAGAATTTTACTTAGTTCAAATTACAATCAAGATATATATTAGATCGGCCTTGGCAAGCAATCACAATAAACAAAGTTAAGATGCCAAGTGTCTGGAACTATTTTGTTAGACTCTTAACATACATACGTTTCCGCTGAGCTGGTCAGCGTAGGGATAATATTCAAAGTTGGATAGTAAAATGCCAGACAGCAGAGACACTTACTTAGCAACAAATGGTGCAGAGTGCTCTGCGACTGGAGAACGTAACAGTATCGGATATTTTCAGCCAATACATACACAATGCGGAAAACAGACCCATTTGTTTGTGTGTGAGGCCTAAGTAAAAGCTCAAGTACAACAACACACTGTGAAATCGATGCCATGTGAAATCCGATATTGATACATAGATACTGCCACACTGAATACACTTTGTCCAACAATGCTGCACAAGCATTTTTATGTAAGAATAACATATACAACGGGTCTAATTCATCTTCCATGTAAACATGGAACCTAAGAAGAAACGTAATAAATGAGTTTCATGTAGTTACTGATAATGTTACCCTCTCTGGGTAGTGACCAAAATGGATATGTGTGGTGTCTAGGTTCTTACAGCTACAATTGTTCATAAATGTATATTTATTTGTTACTTAAAATAAAGTAATACAACTTGCTCTCCATAAAGTTTGATCCTACCATCTTGTCTTTACAATAATATTTGCACACACACATTCTATATTTATCTCAGTACGTATGTTACTGGCTCATGTCAATCGCCTCACTTCGCAATTTTCGATGAAAACCCACACCAGAAGCAGCCTCGGGTCAGATCAAGGCTAGTATTCAATCCATAGGACTGTCGAGTTGCCTCGCCATTGAAAATCAATAACTTACTACTGTGGTACATACAGTGCAATATTCACAGAGCGATATGCACCCTGGCGGTCGAGGTTTGCATCTACAGATGTCATTCAGATTTATATGTATGCAAATAAAGATCAGGAGAGACTATTACTGAACCCTTGTTTATCAACTTGTCTTAAATCTTCAAAGATGTAATTAGTATATGTATCGGGATATAAAGTTCATGACTGTGTCGTTCAAGAGCGTTGACGTGTCCTATAAAGAAAACGATATCCGGATATAAAGGTTAATGGCTGTTTCGTGCAAGAACATGGACCTGTCATCTAAAGAAAACGATATCCGGATATAAAAGTTAGTGACTGTTTCGTTCAGGAGCGTCACCTATCATGTAAAGAAAACTATAAATCGTTTTAAATCAACTTTTATTTCAGCATTTAAGCCACCAACACCAATTATAAGTCATAATTGCCACCGTATGGAGAGTCATTAGTTGTCATCCAAATCTACCAGGATAATTAACACTTCCTTGACTACAAAGAAAACAAATTAGTTGATGGTATGGACGCTTTATGTCTGTATGTGTCTACTATGCCAACACAGGAACTAGGGAATTTGAAATACACTCTTCTCTCGCTCATATTATCTAATTATCACCATCTAACTTCTAAGGCATGACTGAGATTAAACATTAGTCGAATAATTTCTTAAGTAATAAAATGGTGCCAGCTTGTAACATTACATCATTTTCATATATCCGACCAATAGCATGGATGGAATCCTGAAAAGTTGTCTGTTGCATAATTTTTTTTGTGGTGTGTAATATTTTAGAATTGAATCCATGATAAATATAACACGGAGGTGTAAGAGATTCCCTTATTAGGATTTCATTCTTCCAGACGCTAAAGTATACAGGACGAAACACTTATTTCGTATACAGATGAGCAAATAAAAACAACAGAGCACATATCAAGTCCCGACATGCAGGACAAAGTTTCATATCAGCCATTAAGTAACCAATAAGAATTTTAATTGGATGTTATCTTCTTCCCTGATAACACTTCAGGTAGGATATTAATTCTGAAACCACGTAATTCACTGTTTCAGAATATCAAGTAATCCCCATCTTACTGTTTAAAGATGAATCGGAAGGAGAATCAGACGAAGAAGAATCTTTGCTTTTTAATTAGTTTGATTGGATCAACTCCCACTTAAGATTGACCTCCATATGGTCAAAACCTGTAATGTATTCCGTGACAATTCACTATTTTTATTATGTTTCTTCACTGAGGGAGTTACATAATGTGTAATATGTCTGCGACATAGTTGTTGGATGTTTTGTTAAATATCGTAAGTATAAATGGTATGACATATATAATAGAGACACTAACACTTTTGACTATCAAAATTCCATTATTCTCTTCCTCTTGGCAATAGAATGCTTCTGTGGTATGATTTATGTCCTGATCGAAAGGCGGAATAAAATAAACCTAAATCCTGCACATATCAAGAATATATATTAAATGAAAATAATGACATTAGTCACGCATACAGATCCACCCACAAACATATATCATTGTTTGACGTACATTCATATTGCACAAACATTAAAATACGCAAAGACAGGCAGGATTGCATAATCTCCGTTCTTAATGCTTTAAGGCACGGGAGCACAAAGTGCTATCTGTTTAATTACATACATTAATACATGGAGGGGGGGGGACCTGTCATAAGACGTGAGAATTGGCCTGTTCCTTGGTAAAGACCGTGCCATTTTGGTCTTGAACAACCTACCCTCTCTAATAAGGTAGTCTATACATTTTTTTGTTTTACCCGGCACTCTTCATCCGACTCGCAACGATAGACCCGTGTCCGCGATAATCGTGTACACGTATGTTTCGACAGTATTCCGTCATTAATGCTCGAGGAATTAGCACATAGCTGGAAATGAAAGAGGAGGGGGGGGGGCAATTATTTGTATTTTCTTTTCTTTTGTACTTGTGGATGCTGCTCGGAATTAAATATTTCATCGGCTCATTATTCCTTGTTTCCAAGTTAGATAAATCTACACTGCTAGCTGTGACGTTGGAAGCGGCGCCTATTGTAAATACGGTATAGATTTTGTTTCGAATTTCGCTGAAATGAAATAAGAAAGCAAAACATAGAATCAGACTAACACTTTATTTTGCTAGTACTTCTGTATAACTACTTTTTCTTTGAGTGGTCATGACTGAGAACATGTAAATCACATTTGGGATGTACCTAGAGAAATATACTTTTGACGTCAGAGAATAATTTGAAAGCAGCTCGCGATATTAATAAACCTTCTATACTTATCAATAAAGAACTGATTACACCTTCATGATTTGAAAGAATGAATAAAGAAATACATGAATGAAAATTGCACCCTCTCTCTCTCTCTCTGTGAATTGTGATTGTGTGGATAACAAAATGACAAAATAAATTGCTGGTCGTGCTTTTCTTGAAACAATGTACGCAACTTACAGTGAATTACTTAGATACACGTATTGTCCGTCCTTAAAATGAAATAATTAACTTTGGGCACAGGATGACTGAGATTCAACTATTTATTTAAATTATTACTAACTAATAACATTTTATTAAGTAAAATAATTACTAAGTAAAATATTTACTTGTCGTTTTTAACATGCAATTATTTCATTTTCTTTTACTTAGCGTTGCTTGCAATTACTAATAATTACTTGGAATTACTTGTCGATTTGACAAACGTTTTACTTATATTTTTACTGATGTTGAGTAAAAGAAAAACTTTTTAAAGCAATTACTATTATTTGCTTTTAGTGTAGACATTAAATAGGATGGAGAGAAAAACAAACACACACTTAAATATAGGCATTGGGTTACCTTTACAAGGCAAGAAATGCGTTACAACATATCCAGTGTCAATGTTGTTTGCAGCCAAGTGGGGTTTACAGCTTGTGTTATGTATAAGTATTATATATTTACATTCTGTCCTACATATTTAACTTTGTCCTTGGTTATAGGACGTAAACAATTTGTTTACATAGAATTCAACGTCAGGGTTGCTTTTGTTTACAATTATACTGGTTTTTCCACTAGTATTACTGATATTTGTCAGGTAAGAAATATGATTTTATATAAAATTCTGTCAGGTGACTTGTGTTTATATATAGGATGTTAGGTCAGCAGTATTTCATTCCTATGCTAATTATTCGTCTTTAAGGAATTTGGTTTAGTAATCAGATGTTTATAGTTGCGTTGTGAAATCTGAGAAATTCAGAGAGAGGAATTATTTATTTCAAATATTCATTGGAAATACTAAAGTGCTCATAGATTTTATGACTTTTGGGATTAATACATGACTTTAGGATTTTTGTGACATCATTCATAGACATTCTGGATTACATGATTTTGGTACATCAGGACATTCAAGACACCTGGTACATCAGGACATTAAAGAACTACTGGCATATCATGACATTCAATACTACTGGCATATCAGGACATTCAAGGCTATAGTAATTCATTCGGAACATTCTATATTTTGGACTTTTGATTAGTACACTTATATTTGTTTATTTTACTTGATTTTGTTGGTTTCACTTTCTTTCTGTTACATATTTTAGACCATATAGTCGTAACATTTGTAATACTGTTTTCGATTTTGTCATACTAGATTCAGTTAGTTCACTAAACAGCTACCCATTGTCGCTTGATAAACATTGGCAGAACTTTTGTTGCAAAACTATCCAACGTCAATGCTGTATGAGGAAGGTTTAGTTCTTCAATTTGTTGCAAATTTAAGGTTTTCGTTTTGCCATCCTATATTTCGTGCACTTCATGTATTCATTAACATATTTACTCACTTCGTTACAAATGTTTCTGTCCCTCTAGGTTTAAAAAGCTGAGTGAAATGTTACCTATTTCAATGTTCTGTTGGTGAAGGGAGGCGAGAGTTAAGTTTGCCACACTGTCAAACTGGGTCAGAATGTGGCGTGAAGTTAAGTTTCTCTTATACTATAAGTTGTGACATTTTCTGTTTGCGTTTGAAAACGACAAAACCTAAGAACATCGAAGTTATGCATTGAACATGGAGTGTCTGTACATGCATGAAAAGAATATTTTGATTCCTAAAATTACGGGGTGACTCTAATCCCATATAGCAGTAGTTGTGACTTTTTACCTTTACAATACCTAAACTTAAAAATTTAAAGAGGAATTTTTCTTGGACGACTGATTGAAGATTTTTTTGCTCGGTCATTTCTTTCCTACTCTTACTGATTTTCTACATGACTTCCATGATATGCGGCTTTCTTTTTTTAAACTTTAGATAGACATTTTTTTGTGTCAAACCTGTTAAATCTCACACCGACAGCAACTACCTCTAGCACTACAGTGACAGTAGGATTTTGACGTGCAAAAGGTTTAAGGAAGTTAGAGCTGATGTTATCAATTCCATATTTTTTTTCAAACCCAAACGGTCATTTTCATGGCTATTTAGATCTCTTGGAAACGCGATACTACTCACCATTGCCAAATCAAGCAAAACAAATCTGTTTATTATACAATATGTGTCAATATTGTATCTATATTAAAATAGCAAATGAAGACATAAATACACGTACGTGTTTTGGTATATTCTAGTGAATAAGAATCGCAATGAAACATCACAAAAGTATTTTTTTTTCTAATTTTCTTTTATTGGATTATTGGAATGGGTTCTTCTTCTGCTTCTTCAGTTTCATCTGTTCGACTTGGCTTTTGAAATACCTTTCTGGAAAGGTTTTTTCTGTGTTTTCTTCTTCTTCTGCTCCTGAACTCTATTCCTTTGTATCCTTTTTCACCTTCTTGGGTCACTCTGAAGACCAATGTCCTATTCTTGACAATGATAACAGGTATCTTTACGTTTAACTCTGAATTTGTTTTCTGCTGTCTTAGAGGTTTATTTTCTATGACGTTGTGAACATTATATAGACCAATGTCTTTTCTCCTGACATATATAACAGGTATGTTCATTTTTATCTCAAGAGGAGTAGCCAGAAGTCTTGTTGGAGATGTAATTTCACAGATTGAAACTGCATGAGAGGGGTCTCTCTTTCTCTCTCTCTCTCTCTCTCTCTCTCTCTCTCTCTCTCTCTCTCTCTCTATATATATATATATATATATATATATATATATATATATATATATATATATATATGGAGGGAGAGTATACCCTACTCAAATCACAAATAAATCTGCTGCTGACCTGAAAAGATTAAACCTTTCCAAAGAGAAACCAGATGTCAATAGAATTCAAGTGACGACGTTCTGTGTTGACGATTCTTATTCAACACCATTTACCTCCTCCTCTCCAAGACCGTAATATCCAATTTTAGCCAAGAAAGAAAGTCTTTCGGTAGCCCCTGAAGATTATTTTCACATTCGTGCTACCCACAAAGTGACTGCTTTCACTAACACAGTCAAATTTAAAGAGTTCAAGTTGCAATTCCCGGCAAAGAAAGTAGTTGTCTTTATTACAGGCTTATCGGAGTCTATGTTAGAGGAACTGAAACGACAGTGCCACTCTAAAGATCGTTTGAAACTATCCAACACTCACGACCGTTTGAAATCTCCTGTTTATATCGAGTTTAGTACACATACAGAATTAACTTCTTTATTGGTGGATCATCTTCTCTGTAGCAAAGCAAGAATCATCCAGATTAACAACCATCAAGATAGGTGTGTTTAGCCCGTGTCATCATGCTGGCTGAAACTTCTGCAGAAAAGAGCGATACAACGGAATGACATCAATTATGGAAGAGTACTAGAAAATCGAACGTAGCCAAACAACGAAGAGAAGCAGAAATCCTTTTGGAACCAGCACGAATTTCAGAAAAAGACCGTGTGTGAAGTTCATGAAATACAAAAACCTCTGCCTGAATCCTATTACTACGACCCCGACGGTATGCAAACAGAACAAAAAGAAGCTTTCTACGCTGATGGGGGGATCGGTATGAAGACTTTCTAGTAACTGATCAAACAGTTTTTAGGGTATATCAGAATCACCTACTTTTGGCTTTTTAAACGCAGCGGCAGCAGCACAATATACATGTTTGTACTTTCATTATGTTGAGGATAACTGTATAATTGAATAACTGTATGATCTGTTTCGCAGGCCAATTAGTTTCTGCATTGATATCTGTCGCAGTATGTTGCGAAGTGATATGCTTATGCTAAAAGTGGTCAGTGGGATATCTTTATTTTATTCCCCGTGAGCTTGTTAAGATATTTGGTTTATTAGGCCCATGCGTGTCCTTTCCAGATATATAGAACTATGCAAATAAATCTTATTTATGTAAACTGTTAATTTATCAGGGAAATTTATTGTTAGTAAGAAACTTGTGTACAGGGGTTAAATTATGCAGCATAATATCACTTCATGTATTTATATATGTATTTGTAAACGATAGACACACAATGTATCTGTAATGGATACTTACACAAATGTATTTCATTTCTTTTTAAATGCTTATTTTGAGAAGCATGTTGGTTATTTTAAGAAGCCTTTTTAATTATATATTTTAAGGAAAGATTCGTGCAGATAGTAATCAAATGAGTTTGCGAATAAGAGGAATATACAATGAAAAAGGCACATTGTGACTGGTTAATTAGAAACATGAACACAACCTACAATAATATTGTTTGCCCTTTATGCGCTGACACTGGTGTGCTAATTAAATTTCAAAATTTAAAATTAGTAGTTAATTATAAAAGTTAATAGGTATAAATGATATAAGTACACTAAACTAAGTGATTTAACATAGGAAGAATGCTGATCTATTAACATGTTTCTCCTGTGCAGATGAAATATATGGCAACAAGTATTAACAATAGATGGCAGTTATTGCTCAGACGAAATAATGCAAATCATGTGATTTTATTTTAAAAATGCACCGTGCTTCACGTTCCAAAATGAAGCGTACTTTGACCTTGACTATGACTTTTGGTTGGTTTGTTTTCTCTTTATATATATATATGACTCCTACTTTAATTCTGTCTCCCTTATTTGTTTAAACATTTTAAGATTTTATCTTGCCTGGTCATTAAGGGAATACTTCAAAGTATGTATATCTGTATGTCTTTATCGCCATATTTACAATTGATGTTGTATGGGTATATTTGTAAGAACTGTACTATTCTTTTTAATATTATTTGAAAATAGTTAGAATTTTATCTTTAAATACAAGGGGACTAAGAGATAGGCAAAAACAAACGATGTGTTTGAAGTCGTAAGAAAAATAAATTTTCCATATATTGTTTATAAGATACTTATTTCACAGAAGCAATTGTACCATATATTGAAGCAGAGTGAGGTTGTACATGTATTTTATCTCTGGCACAATCAGATCTCGTGGTGTGGCAATACTTTTCTCAATAATATCGTTTCTAAAGTTTCAAGGCGCTTTAAGGATAGCCAAGGAAATAAAACTGTTCTTGATATGGAAGTTAAGAATCAAGAAATGACGCTTATTAGTACGTATTACCCAAATCAAGATTCTGATTTTTTTTTGGGATACAGTTGAGTCAATTATCAAAGAGTATGAAAATCACACCACTGTCATCTGTACAGGCTGGAATGTAGTTCAAGATTGTGATATAGATGCACATAACTACAGAACATTAGCAAAAATCGAAAGCAAGGGACAAAGTATTCGATCTGAAAAAAGAATTGCATCTCGGCGATCCGTAGAGAATTGATAATCCTCAGATTAAAGAGTATTATTGGATTCAGAAAAATCCTTTTAAAATGACAAGTTTAGATCTTGTCTTAATAAATGAAGAAAGTTTAAGTTTAATTGATAGTAATAACACAAACATATGTCGCGGCTATAGGTCTAACCATTCCCCAACGATACTCACCTTTAAATTTACACAATTTAACAAGGGACCAGGTTTCTGGAAATTAAATAATTCGTTGTTAAAAGACACAATATATGTAGAAAAGGTAAAGAAAAAGTTAGCAGAAATAAATTTACTGTTTACTACTACTACTATTACTACTAGTAATAATAATAATAATAATAATGACAATAATAATAATAGTAATAGTAATAATATGGATTATCAATAATTCTTCGAAATCCTTTTATTTCAAATTTGCACCCTCACATTACAACATTTTTCTATAGAAAAAAAGGAAAAGGAAAAAGAAGAAAATGAATTGTTGCAGAAAATTTGACATTTGGAAAATGTGCTAAAACAAATTTCAATATATTGAGTTTGGATGTACTTAAAAAATTGTAAATTTCGCCCGAAAAAGTAAGAAAAGAGAAAGTAAACAGAATGATTGTACAATCACAAAGTAAGTGGATAGAAGAAGGAGAAAAAAAGACAAAATATTGTTATAATTTGAAAAAACGACATTGTATGAAGAAAACATGAACAAAAGTAAAAGATGAGTCAGGGCAAATAATCACTGATAAATTGAAAATTTTGAATGAGGCGAAAAAGTAATATTATACATTATTTAGTAGACAAGATAATAATTTAAGTCTAATAAAACTAGATGATATACTTGGAAGATTTGAGATTCCTATATTTACACAAAAAGAATAACAAAATATAGAGGGTGAAATAACTCTAGCGGCACTCTTCACAATGCCTAAAAAAACATGAATAATGCCAATAATACAGGAAGTGATGGATTTTTTTAGTTCACTAGTGAATCTTATACATTTTTGGATGGATTTAGGACATTTTTTGATAAATTCAATAAATTTAGGATTCAAAAAGGGAGTTTATGTGTAACAGGGGGGATTATTACATTATTGCCAAAGGAAACTAAATGGGAATGTTTTAAAAGTTGGAGACATATTACTTTGTTAAATATTTTCTATAAAACAGCCACAATTAATTCATTAAAGTCAAAAAGGCTTTATAAAAGGTAAGTATATGGGGTAGATAGTCAGACGGATATATGATAATATATGCTTTACAGAAGAAAATCACATGAATGGTATTATTTTGCAAGTTGATTTTGAACAAGCATTTGACTCTTTTACTTGGAGATTTATACAGGAAGTGCTTGCTTTTTAATTTTGTTGAACAAATGAAATATTGGATATATATATATATATATATATATATATATATATATATATATATATATATATATATATATATATTCTTTAAAAGTGCAAAAACATATTGATTCAAAATGGATTTGCATCGCAGTTTTTTATATATTGGACGTGATTTTATTAGTAGTGGAAATTTTTAGCAATTTTGATTCGAAACAATAATGATATTAAATCATATGCATAAATGAATATGAAAATAAACTGGCATAGTATGCATATGACACATCGTTTCTGTTACGTGGATCAGAGAACTCTTTGCGTGCCTCTGGAGGAACATTAGACTTATTTGCATCAATGTTGGGATTAACGTGAATATCAATAAAAAAGTGATAAAAAATGGACATTAAAGAATTCCCAGACACAGGTGTGTACAAATTTAAGACTTGATTGGATTTCTAATTTCTTTTTATTAGAAGTTAAGCTATCCATAAATACAGAAGAGATTGTGGAAATTAATTTTGAAAACAAAATACAAGATATACAAACACTTTTAGGGGAATGGAACAGAAGCAAATGAACAATATATGGGAATATTATAGTTCTAAAATCAATGGCTTTATCTAAACTGACACATTTATTCTTAATTTATAAAAAGAATTGAAAAAAATGTTTTATAAATTGATGTGGAATAACGGTCCTGATAAAATAAGTATAACGACACTTATTAATAAGTTAGAAGAAGGTTAATTAATTAATTAGTTAATTGTGCATGAAACAGTTAGCATCTTTTATAAAATCGTTACAAATATATTGGGCAAAGCGTTTACTGATTAATCATTCTGAACGGCAAAGTATAATCGATTACTTTCTCGATAAATATGAGTTGTCGTATTACACTTTTTTCAATTAATTGAATTGCAAATATCGGAATTATCCAAAAATAGTTTTGGAAGGATGTACTTTTAGCATGGACAATCAAAAACGATATGGACTTCTTTAAAATTTCACACGAGTGTGTCTGGAAAAATAAAAATATAACGATTAACAACAGACCAATTTTGTATCAGTCGTTCTTGTCGAAGGGGGTAAAATGTATATACAATTTCTTTGATGAGCAAGGTTTATATTTATCCTAAGAAACGTTTTGTGAGTCATATGATTTTTGTTTACCCCAGATCACACAGTTTTATGGTATTATAAGTGCAATCAGGCTATGTTTCAAAAGATTAAATTTGCAACACGAGAAAAACAATCTGCATATTTTTTCCCGAAGAATATTGAAGTTCTACTCAGGAATAAAGAAGGATGCACGGAGATATATAATAGTTTAGTAAAGTCATTTGTTTACTGTCCCAAAGCTTAAGAAACCATTTTTATTAAATTCAAACATTCAAAATTATAGAGATTGGTGGAATAAGGTATATTCGATTCCGTACAAAATTACTTTGGATACAAAAGTATGGTGGCTCCAGTTTAGAATTAACCACAACATACTGAGTACAAATAGTTTCTTATACAAAAAAGGTGTTAACATTGCAAACTTTGAGTTGATGTCTTTACCCAAAATCAATTTTGTTTTTAAATTCACACGCTTTATACTTTTTGTTTGCAATGTTTTGCATTAGACTACTAGAGAAAAGTCCTTGGAATTAATTGTAGCCATTTTGCAAGTCTCTGGAGCTGTTATTGATGTAATGGTATTCAATTGATCCTCTCTACTCTTAACTACTTTAAAGCTTATTTCTTTCTTGAGAAACAAACAAAAATTGCCAGTTGAGCAATAAAATGATATTATCATATTTTATAAGAATCAGTGCCAGGTTATGGCATATCTGCACTTACAACATGTGCACCTCGAACTAAATGCCGATCTTCTAATAAGTCAGATAAGATTCATTTCAAGCCTGATTGCATCTTTTGCAACAGCGAAAAACGAAGGAAAATGAAACAGAAGGGAGTATGGACAACAGAAGAAACTTCAAAGTTGTAATATGATGGATGGAAATCAGTCCTTGAAATAACTGAGCGGAGAGGGGATGAGAAACGTCTCACCAGAATAAGAGGTTATGGCTTGTTTGTTTGAGAGCCACAGTTCCACAACCAATGTCGTAATAAATATGTTCAAGATTTAGTCTACTGGCGGAGTTAAGATAAGAAAGAACGGTTCAAGCAGAAACAGCTTGAGGAGGGACATAGTCTGGCTTTTACAAGGTTGCCAAGCAATCGACAGAGAAATCATAAATAGTCAAAGAAGTTCTGAAACTGAGCCTTCTCATCGACAAAAAAAAAAACACACACACACACACACTTACTAACACCTCAGACACACACACACACGTACAAACTCATGAGAAAATATATATAGATTGTATAATTAGGTAGTAATATTATACACCAAAGCGATAGGCAAGTTTGTTGCCTGTTTAATCAACAAAAACTATTAAAATAGTAAATACCCAACTAAAACGATCCTCAACAGATAATTGATTTGCAGCGATGCTTAGAACTAATTTATAGTAATAATATCATTCACATCAATTTTTAAAGCATTTAATTTTCGTTAAAAAATGGGGAGTGAATTAGCCACATGATGAGAAAATTAAATGAGACAGAATAATAATAAAAACTTGGGGAGGGAAATTTGCAATATTTGTTGAAAAATGCGGAATGAATTAGCCACTTGAATAAAAATTAAATGAGACTTAAGTTGTTCGGTGGATTTGCAATATTTGTGAATTATTTAAAACTTTCCATTCTCAAACTTAGAAAATTTGAAACGAAGGCCTTTCTTTAAAGAGCTTATAGAAGACTTATTTTTGCTCAACCATGTTTATCATGCTCCTATCGATTTCCTATGTCTTAACTGAGGATAAAGGTTTTTTTATTTTTTTGCAAAACCTGCTCTTTCTCCCCCATCTCTCTCTCTCTCTCTCTCTCTCTCTCTCTCTCTCTCTCTCTCAAAGAAATAAAGAGTTTGGTTGTGCAATATGTTTTCAAATTTGTTTCATTTTTGCAGTCAACATACCATAAATTCAAAGGTTGTTAAATTTTCTGTTTACAAAACATAAGTGAGTGGGCAGAACGCATTGGAATGCGTACAAGGTCGAAGAAAGGGTACATGTTGTAAAAATGTTTTATACGAAATCTTGCATCTCCCAGTTTATAGAATTCGATGATTACACTATATCAAAAACAAACAAACTTGGAGTTATGTTTGGTGTACTTTTATATAGAAAGTGGGTAATTCCATTGTTGTTGTTTGCTGTCTTTTTTTGTTGTTGTTGTTTTAAACTGCAAACTAAAATACATTACTTCCTGCATAGTACATTGAGTGTCTGTATTTTTCAATAAAATAATATTTTTTGTCTGTAGCTTTGAAAAAGGGAAGGTTAATATGGCCCACTCAATCACTGTTTTATATACATGTGTGAAGGAGTGGATGAAAGAATGAAATAATCAATTAGCGAACAAAGGACAAATTATTGGATCCTTACAACTACTAAAAGAGTGAGAAGGTCTATAGTACACACCCACACACTTGGAAACAAATACATGTACTTACAAATCAGGGAAGGGACTGGATGCAAGAAAATTATTGTTTCCCTAAAACTAATTAGAGTAGGAGACAAACAGACAGACATACAGAGAGAGACATAATGATATACTCAAGATCAGCCATTAGTGAGAGTCGCACTATAGTACCCATGGATTATTTTCATATCTAACCTGCAAACAAGTTACCATCGAGAACATTTCGAATGACAGCGTTCACTTATACTTACACTGTCATTTCTCTTATGCATGAATATTTTCTTCCTATGATGTTTTTTTTTTCTTCTTCTAATTGTTTAGTGCATTTTCTCCACCTGATACTTTATACCTCGATACTCGCTTTTCTTGATTTTACTCTCTCTTTTCTCAACTCGATACTTACTACTAGAATGAATTCCTACAACGTACGTACGTAAACCTCGCAAAGCACCCAAATGCCCTATTTGGGCATTCAGCTATACACTGTTGTTTCTGACCGACTTGTAATCTTGTACCATAGAATTTTGTGCAAAATACAACAAATATGCATATATAGATATTTAAAAATACAATTAGTATTAGTATACTTCAATCTATCATTGGATCATAATGTGTTCCTGCAGCTTTCATTAGACATTTGGATGACCATTTCTGATCTTGAGTGAATAGGCATAAAGAAATTAAGAAAGTAATCGTACGCGCGCACTTTAGAATCCTTTGCTGATTAGAACGCTTAGACCCTGAGTTCATCATTCAGGAAACTAATAATTTAATTATATTTACAACCTTTTGAGTATAGGTTAGCATGTTTGCAATATTACAGGAAAGACAGGACAGGTAACAACAAGAGAATTTAAGGATATCAATGTATTTAGATACAAAATCGCTGAGCCAAAAACTTCCATACGCTGATCAAAACATTTCTGTTAAATTGTTTAGATTTAAACATTGAAAAGTTAAAAAGTAACACATATTGCTTTAACAAATCTTGCATATCATTACATTTCTTTTTCATAAGACTAGAGGCACCCTGCATATTTACAGACAACAAATTATTTCTTAATAAGTACAGACACTCCATGTACAATGCACAATTCAATGGACTCTAGTTTTGCCGTTTTCAAACTCAAAAATAAAATGTCACTACATTTACACTACACGAAAAACACGCCAAATTCTGATCTTGTTTGACAGTGTGGCAAGGTTAGTTCTCGCCTCTCTTCACCAACAGCGCATCACTATAGGTAACATTTCATACAGAGTATTTCTAGAGCGACAAAAGCATTTGTGATGATGTGAACTAATATTAGGTAAGCAGGTCAGTGAGTGTGTTTAAAACTAGGGTTGCAAAACGAAAACTGTAAATTTGTACCAACCGAGGAACTAAACCTGTCTCATCTAACACTGACATTGGATAGTTTTGCAACACAATTTCTGCGAATGTTTATCAAGCGACAATGGGAAGCCACTTAGTGAGCGAATTAAATATTGGACGACAAAAGGAAAACAGTATTGCAAATTGTAAACCCCACTTGGTTCCATACAACATTTACACTGGATATGTTTTAACACACTTCTTGAATTGCAAAAGCAAGCCAATATCTGTCTTTACGTGTTTGTTTACTCTTCTATGTTTGTGTCTGTGTGTGCGTGCGTGAACATTCCTATTCTTTTCGTGGATGTTTGTGTCTTTTGTGTGTATAAAAACTCCTACCGTTATTAGGGGTGATAGTATGTTTGTGTATGTATACATGTCTGCTTGTGTGCATAGTGTGTGTATATTTCTATCCTTTTTTCCCCTTTATCTTCACGGCTAGGGTTATATGGGTTATAAAGGATGGTAGGAGTGTTAGTTTTGTTTGTAAGGAGATGGTAGGGAAGTTATATGGGATAGGGGTTTTACTTTGTTTATAAGGGGCTAGTAGGGAAGTTATAGAAGGATAGAGAAGTTAGTTTTGTTTATAAGAGGATGGTAGGAAAATTATAGGAGTAGTAGGGGAAATTTTAGTTTTGTTTTAATAAGGGGTCTAACTTCTATTTGATTCCCCCCCCCTCTTGTTTCACAGTCTACCCTCTGTGTGAGTGAGTATAAGTGCTGGTCAGTTGATGACTGGGTGTTGGTCAGTCCAAACGGCGCATTTGTTAGTAGGTGTAGTTCTAACATTACATTTCCCCATGACTCCAAACAGCCCCATCATGTTATTCATATTGACATATTTAACGTTGTCATTTACCTTGTCCCCAGAGTGTCATTTTGCAACCATTTCCATGACCATCATATGCTTATGGACTAATGTTGAATTCCCGTTGTCCTCAGAAGGTCAAACTAATGTTAAACTTATGAACTTTTTAACATGGAATTTCCCCTTGTACCCAGAGGGTCATTTTGTCCCCAGATTGCCACATGTGACTACTTTAACAATATTGTGATCTAGTGGCTATATTTACAGAAACAAAATATAATGCAAATTAGAGATATGCTGATGTTCTGAGCCACTGCTACTGATTTCTTTAATATGTGTATTTTATGTCTGAGGGGGCACGTCGTGAGAGGAAACCCTCGGAAGGGGGAGAGTCGCGAGGGGGTCCATGTAGGGGGAGTCGCGAGGGGGTATCATCATAGAGGTGAGAGTCGCGAGGGGAAACCCTCGGAGAAGGTAGGTCGTGAGGGGGGACCCTCGAGGGGGAAAGTCGTAAGGAGGGACCCTTGAGGAGGAAAATTACGCAGATAATGGTAAGTTAATTTTATCCCTCTATTGCCTCTCAGACTGTTTATGCTTGCTGTTATTAACTGGAGAGATGTTGTTTTCCTAATGATCAAAATGATGCCGAAACCATCAGTATAATCGACTAATGCGGTATGAGGATGTAAAGAAGCTTTGTTTAATATATGTTGCTTCTTTCGATACCAAAAATGTACTGCGGAAAAGTTTTGAAGATCTTCGTAGCTCATCGTAGTCACTTGGAAAGATCCTGCAAATATATCCTAACATATACAAATATTTTACATAAGCATTCTCTGGATAAGATATATGAAACATCGACTATTCTCAACTGTTTTACTTCTGCAAATGAAGCTGCCATTCATGCTCAATGCAGTTTGCTGCTCTTCAATTTTGGAAAGTAAATAAAGCCTACTCGTGTACCAGAAGGTAAGACCAAAGTATGCCCATCAAATCGCGCAGACGTACAGGGAACAAATAACATTAATCCTAAATGAGAACAAGGTATTTTGATATTTAACTGCTAAAACATGTACGCACTGTATTTAAACTAAACTACGATTTCTTCATAGCAAGACCTCGACAATAACTTTTCATAACCTAAATGGCTCTGGGAAGAAGATCTATCTGAATCAATCACAAACTCTGACCGAGAAGAACATCTTACAAAATAAATATGGCATTGGTTCAGGTAACACATTTAATTAATAATTTTATCTCAACATTTTATTATTACGGAAATAGAATCATAAAAGAAATAATTTGATTTATTCATCCAAAATGTTGAAATAGCTATTAATCGGATGTCTTATTTAATTAATATGTTGATCCGTAATGATTCCTAATTTTCTTACAGAAGATTCGTTGTCCTTGTCGTCGTCGTCGTTGTTGTTGTTGTTATTGTCGCTGCTGTTTTCTTAGATTCTAATACAAATTAATGATTGTCAGAAGTTGATAAATAGATATGTAGATCCATTCATGGAAAGGTATATACCTAGATAGATTCATATATAGATATGTAGCTTTACAGATGGGTAGATGTGGGTAAGACATAGAGGAAGGATGCCAAATCGAACATGCAAATCCTTGTATATTTTTTGCTGATTAAAATGTGCATATTGGCCAGAATAATATATTAATCATCATTTGCTTTTGGAGAACAAACGCCCTGTAAAATGTTCCATTTATACACTTCCTATATTAGGAGGAAAACCCCATGGTTACACACCAACATTAGGAGGACATCCGATATTAGGAGCGTGCTCTCCTAATGCATGTGTAGTCGCTTGTGAAAATATTTAAATATGTATCAGAATTTTGGAGATATATGAAAATTTGATCATAATAATAAAACCGGTTCAGAGAAGACCAATTCTATCAACATTTGGCACTACGCGAATCCCTACCTAAATTGTTTTTAATTCAACCCCTCTTATGAAAGTTTTTAGTTATGGATGTGCTCCAACAGAAGGAAAAATTTAGATGATATTAGATGATCAGATTTTGAGAAATAGGAGACTAAATATGGATGCTGTAACAAAGATGGTACGGAGATTACATCTTAAGTCCACATTTGGATCCTAGCATCCCGTCCCAAAAGGATTTTGACATAGACCTTTCTTTGAGGTTTTTTTTCTTGGGATTTGTTCAACCCCCCAAAAAGTATTGACGAAATTCGTCCAGCGGAATCGGAGAAATAAGAGAAGTTATAAGCGCTGACTGTATAAACACGTTACAGAGAGGACCCATTCTATCAATATTTTGTACTATATGTAAAAAGAAAGAAGGAAACAATGGGCACAAATTTTAGGACTATATTGTTTATAATTAATAATGACGATACATATTTTCTTCAAGAACTGATAAAAACGAATCACAACATAAATTAGTCACTTTTCCCCCAATTACGCCTTCTATTCGATACTTGCAAGGCAAGTCATTGACGTAACTCTAAAATTACATGTATTAATTACGAGTTACAATTATTGCTTGCGGGCTATCAAATTCAGCACAAGCATTATTATCCCTTGCGGGATATCAAATTCAGCACAAACATTGATGAATTGAATTTCCATTAAGGAACTGACCGTCGTCGTATTTATAAATACAGATTTAGGCAGTATAAAGCGGTAAACTTGAATGCGATGTAAATCAAAAAACGGCGCAATTTATACTAAATAATAAATTTATATATATATATATATATATATATATATATATATATATATATATATATATATATATATATATATATATATATATATATATATATATAATTTATACATACTTAATAAAAAAATTATATATATATATATATATATATATATATATATATATATATATTGATGAATATTATTATCAAGAGATGAAACAATATTCGCAATGCTATATATAAAATGCATGCCACGGATATCGGACAATTCAATAAATTTAAAAACAATGTATCGCTTCTTTTAATAAAAAGGAAGGAGGTTACTAAGAGATAACTCTCAAAGCACCTGCAAAGATAGAAATCGTATTTTTCACATCTAAACTGTTTTTAGGGTGTAATAATGTCCTTCAATTTCCCACTAAAAAGTTTATGCTTCATCTGCCACATTACTTCTGTGAATGAAACATGTCCTGATTCTCCACTACTACGCAGTGTACTTTTGCTTTCTCCATGTCAATGTTATAACATGGTAAATACACTGTAGACAGTATGGACATTAACTGCAATGCTTTATTTCCCAAACATATAACCAAACTGATACTACATTGAAAGTCAATTATTTATGACACAGATAACTGAATTGCAACAGTACACATATTATGACATCTGTACCATAGACTGCTTTATACCTTTTAAAATGGTCATCTTAATTTCCTTTATAATAAAGCCAGCAAATGATTCTAGTAGTTTTTACTTTTATGTTATTTCTTTTTACATTAACATAACACACGGATGTATGTATATACACTCAAAAGAATGTCAAGATTGCATTATGACAATTCTTCTGATATTCAAAAGAAAGCTGGTAATTAAAATGAAAGTAGTGATTAGTTAAGCTTGAAAAGTTGAAAAGTAAAATAACAAAAAAACAAAACATTATGAGTTCTATTTTTTTAATATTCAGTTCTCAAATACATTTCGATGAGATTAAAAAAATTATTCTTGTTAGAACAATCTAGAATGTGCTATGAAATAGGCATGCACAAGCTATCCATATTGCACCATGCACGCAGAAGTAGTTATGGGACTCATCAACTTAGAAATCGTGTATTGCATGTACATGAAATAATGTCAACTTGGAAAAGGCAGCAAATTTAACAGCATGTACCACAACATAATGTACATGAAGTTTAAGCTTAATACGACAATAATGAATTATCATACAAGAAAATTATATTCTTGATTTATTTAGTTTCATTTTGTTTTGTTTTTTTTACAAATCCAACATATTCGTCTCTTCATCTTTAATTATTAATTATATTTATTTTTCTAATCTATTTACAGAGCAAGAAACTTTTTGACCTTCATATCTTTGACTGTTAACTTCATCTCATATTGATACGGGAATTCTCCAGATAAAGTTGCGTTTTTATCAGAATTAATCAACAAAGTAGGACTCTTGGGCTTTGATCCAGGTCTCAGTTAGTTGCTCTGATAATCAAGCTGGCTGTCAATTAATGAACATGGGAAGAATGTGCGTCTTCAAGAGATTTTTGTATCTTTTCCTTTTACAAATATTAAAGAGTCCAATAGTAATTAAATATTATTTAATGCATTCGTCCAGTGGATATGCAATTGTTTCATCCGTTAGCTTCTTCACTTCAGCTAGCATTCTTCTAATTAGGGCTGTATATTTATTTGCTTATGTATATCTTGTCACATCCATGAAATTCAAAATCTGACATTCAAAACCGCACATAATGAAGCATGTGTTAGTAATTTTCTCACAGTCATACTGAACAGGTCCATACGATAGTTTATACCAAAGATTTTATAGGCTCTGGTTGTAGAATTGTTTTTTTGTTTTTTTTTTCTAAAACATTAGTCTGCTTTGGAGGATACCTTGTACTTTGAGAAAGCAACAATTTAAACGTAATTGATCAGTATCCCGTATTAAACGAAACATTAAAAGCCAAACTTGTCTGTGTTAAACCTAATTGATTTTAGAGAATCCGAACACAGTTATATTTCAACCATATAACTTGTTTATTGTCGATTACTCTGTCTAATTGCAGCAAAATGCGGTCAGGTTTAAGTTTATGTGTAGTGATGCATCGAAACAAAGTTTACCGTAGCTACATTGAAACTGAGACACAGTTTTATGTCTTGTTTTTTATTGATATTAAAATGATGTCGCTTCTACTGTCACAAAGTTTTACAGCCAATACCAGCAGTGCTAAATGTAAGCTAGCTAGGGGAATGATGGTATTTTCTGTTATCTTTGGCTTTGAGAATCTCGAATGTATCCAATGTTTACCATATACATAATGAGAATGCCTTCAGATAATTCCAACAGACCGAGAGTTAAGCTTCATGAGTCAAATTTCATACCGCTTACGAGTCGAATATCGTACACATCATTGTGCAAAAGAGGTTTAATATTAGTTTCAGTTTGATTTTACAAATAAATAACTGTGTTCCTAAGGTATGTTTTTTTCCGCCTGCGGCTTCTAGTACACCAAATAGTTTATCCTGGAAACTGATATGTTAAATAAATGTAAGCTTTAAAAATGTTTTCCAAAATACTTTCATGATTATTTACGACAGTCACATACTAGGAAATAAATAGAAGCGTGCATTTCTTTTTATTGAAGGAATGAACCAGTTAAAATGCGAATAAGATGCTGATAAAACTGACCAAAAAACACATGAATTGAGAAGTTTGTGTCTTCGTCTGCTTCTGTCTCTTTCAACTGGCTATGAATAAAATCCGTCTGCCGTAAATTTCCACATGAAAGTGATGAACAATATTTCCAACAGCCTTGTGTTGGTAACCTCGAAGTTTTCGTGGGAGTATAGAGCGAAGATTTTCCTGAAGGAGTACACCTATTAGGCTTACTAAATGAAGCAAACAAGATTCTTTTGTTTCACACCTTAGATCTTTAATGGAAACAAAACGATCAGACATGTTATGAAGGTTGTTTTAATTATTAGTCAAAAAGCTAGCAGTAATTGTACAAGGTACATGCAACCATGCAATATCAATAAATGGAATCACATTCCACCAGGATCATCAACACTTCTTGTACAACTAAGTATATACATTACCTCATATAACCTTTACCTTGTGATTGTTGTTGTATTTCCTCAGCGAAAGTTGCAAACGGCTAGCAGTACCGCGCAAATACTTGCGAATAACCTACATAATAAATGACACCGGATACAACTTACGCGCAAGAGACACCTTCCTTACCTCACAACCTCAAACATCAAAACCTTCTTCTGTCTTCGGTGTTGGGTCCTCTCCTGAAAACGTCGAAATTCGCGGCGTCTATATCAAAGACGCAAGCTTACTCAACCTCGGTCAGCGAAAGACGGACCGGTGTACTGGTAAACTGAGGGTATTTCGCATGATTTACAAGAATATCATTGCACTCCTAAGTCGTAAGCACTCTATACTTACCAGTCTCATTAAGTTACTGTTTTAGTACATCTTCTTTCTGCATATTAAACACCACATCCTCTTGCTCCATTGCAAAGAACTTCTAGAGGTCATCTTGATCAAGCACTTATTCCAAATACCACAATAAGCTCAACAATATTAGAGGTAATATGACTAGCAACATCTGTAACAAATGTCTGCTTCTCACTGGAACAGGTTTATCTAAAATTTAATAAAAACAATCAGATTACATTAAATCTCAATGAATACTCATCCTGTTACGTCATTGCTGATGTCGTTGCAGCTTTTGCTAATACGGCTATGTATAGGACATTTCTTAGTTGATTTGAATTAACATACAGAAACGAATGACCCTTAAATCTTCAGATGAATTACTCTTACCGGCATACACAGAAAAAGAAACAGATAACATATAACGTGAGTGAAACACCCGGTGCTATGAAAGGATCTGAACTGACGAATTTTTTGGGAATGACGGCGACAAGACTTTATTTATTATTTTCTTTTGTATTTGTTTTATTTTTTAAGGGAAGGTGACTGTCTCCGTACCTGAGTGGGGAAAAGGTATGATGTGCAATGTTATACAATCAAGGCGATTAGTTCAGAAAATAAAGAAGATTTTTCGGGCGAAACGATAAAGATTTTTATTTAATTTTCAACAATGTTGAACCATTCATAAAGAAAATAATAAGTAACAAAAATTAGAGATTTTGTTTCTTTTTGAACTGAAAGCACAGTAACAGAAATTAAATACAAAAGGTAACTGATAGGCTTTTTAAAATTTGGTCAGGAAATAAGTCAAGATACAAACTGGTCTTTCAGTAGAATAGACTTTTTAACACTCCATGTAGATGCCAGACAATAAGAGGAAGTCCATACACAGAAGTAGAAAAATGGATGAAGAACACGAATGCATGTCTTAACTTTTAAAACAAAGACAATATATGCTTTCTTACGATGTTGAATCAATGTCAAACACACCAAGAGGTCATCCATATAGACCCAATAAATAGAACCTTGACAGACATAATAATTAGTTTCAGAGATGTCCAAACAAAATAGACGACATTGATGAATTCTAAAATAAATTCAACACGTATCTGTCAATTTATAGAAAACCGTTAGAGGGACAGAAAGAGAAATATACAGTCATGTAGACACATGCATTGTTTTTCATGAACACAAATATAATTAATTTTGCAAAAATGATTTGTCAATAGTATTGTCATCTCAGATGGACAAACACGACACTAAAATGTACTGATACATGAATTGTTTAAATCAGTTTAACGCTTCGTATTAAATGTACAAACACAAAAGATTACGGAATAGATAACTGAATAGACATAATGCCTAATTCATCAGTAAAAGTTCCGTTTGTTTTATATAGTGATTTCGTAAGTATCAATAAACTAATATGCACTTGCAAACAAGACTAATAAACCATGGACAATACAAACAGCCAAACGTATACCCTCAGGATTTTGTCTTTGTATCAAATTCGTGCACATGGACAGGAAGCATTTAGTATACAGAAAAACGAAGTGCATTGGAAAGTTTTACAAGTATTGCAGAACATTGCAGAAATTGTTTACAAAGAATTTGCATCAATAAAAGCTAATACACTGATATTCGAGAAAGAAGATAAGAAACATTTTATTTCTATAAACATATGTAATAAATATATTACCAAATTAAACCCAGCACAGTAAGAGATCACGATCATTTAAGTGGTCAGTTCACAGGTCCTGCATATAATGGGTGCAATCTAAAATACAGAGATCCAATGTATATACCACTCTTTATCATTAAGGTTGCCGTCTAAGAATCTCACACATTTATCAATATATTGGGAAAAGAGACTACGGATTAAGAAGTGAGAATAATATAAAATACCAATGAAAAGTACATTTAAGTGTTTAGAGAATATATATATATATATATATATATATATATATATATATATATATATATATATATATATACACACGAATGTGATGGTAAATACGTTGTTGTAAAGAGGACAATCATAGTCCTTTATAGTTTCTGATTCACTGATGATAAAAAGTCACGGAACCATGAGACATTCTAAAACTATGTAACCTGAATATTTGAGAAAACACATTTACTCGTGCGACTACATGGATGATTTTAAAAGGTTTGATGAAACGAAATTACCACCAATAGAGACATGTTATTCCAGTCTCAGAGGATCTGGTATAACATCTGAGGATTACCAGTATATAAAAGAGCCAATCTTACCTGTCAAGAACTTTAGAGTTGTCAAGTGCATTTAGAGGTACCAACACATATGCAGTGCTGTTTCAAAGACTACCCATTAGTGCCTGAAAACCTAGTTCCACATGAATGTATTTTATCAGCATTACAGAACAAATTAACAGATGAGAAAAAGGTTCAAAATCGTTAGTTCATACGGTTTTGTGCAAATTAAAAAACAGAAAACAAAAAAATGTACGGCATTCGTTATCGTTATAAAGAGTTTTATGTTCAGTTAGAAATAAAACTGATAAAGATACATAGAGTTGTTTTTTTCGACCACGAATTATGGTTAAATTCTTACAATGGGTTAAATGCCACACTTAGACAAATACCAATCCACAACTTTGAACAAACTCCTTAAAGGTCATACATAATGCTGTGTTTGGTAAAGATACGGAAATCCTCAGTAAGACAACTGGGGTAAATTATGCGCTGAGGAAAAAATTTGGCAAATACAAGAAAAATATATTATTTGGATGGAGAACGATCGTAAATAAAGGCTTTATGTTAGTTAGTTTGAAAAAAAGAAAAATTAAATTAATCGAACCAAATTATGGAGGATTTACAGTGCCAGAGTTATCCACGTGGTTGATTCATGACGTTTACTACAACAGGGTAAAACAAAAACCGATATAATGATGGCATCAGGTTGTTAATGACATATACAAATTTGCTATGTATTTATGTAGAGACCGACAACTTTTACAATGGCATAAATTATAACATCCAGTATACGACACAAGTGATTTCAAGAAAGATAATATATTTTGTATTCCTGAAATGAATAAGAAACTTACAAATATTCTCAAAAATGAGATCCGCAGTTATTCCTGGTAGAAACTTTTGTGATTTTCTAAGACGACTCTGTGCTATTAGGAATGATAATAACGAGAAAAATGTGATCAAAAAGAATTTAAAATTCGAAATGTATCGAAATTGTCTTTGAACCAAACTGGAAATTACCTAGAGATGAAATTAATAAGATCATATCATAGTGAGTCAATAAGGTCTGTAAGAGATATTTAGTGGATAACATCAACCCTTCATCCATATGGTTACTCTACCACCTTGTAGTCAAACGAAACTTCACGGCGGCGAATACGTATCTTCTTTCTTTCTTTCAAAATTCCAATTATTTCATATTTCATAAAATCAGGAAGAACATGGTTTTCTTCAAATACGCTGTATATCGCTTTCTTGTCTTTCGAAACGAAAACAAGGAAGAGAACGTTGTATTGTCTCTTAAATCTTTTACGATAGATTAATACTTTTAAACACTTACCCAAATAGATACTACGTAATGTCTACCACTGAATGATAACTTTGTTTAATTAAATTATAACAGTCGTCAAAATGGAAAACAATATTTGTGTCCCGGCAAACGTTAACGACTAACTCTAACCATTTGTATAATTTATCCCCCGAATATATCACCATTACATTGTCAACTCTAACAAATAAATAATTTGTTGCTTCTCTAAACTATTGCTTCAACATAAAATCTTGAGAATAAAGCATTTTGGCTAATCCATCCACAGTATTAATCATCTTTTCTATCGCAAAATCGATGAACATTTCTGTATCACTTTCTCTGTATTTCCCTAACAGTTTTAAAATCATTCGTGGTTAATCAAGCTTAACATTTTGTTATTGCTCTAAAAGCTGCTACATCAACAATTCTCCCTGTTAATGATGTGATCATAAAAGATTTGAATTCTGTACCTTTATTTATCATCTACAGATTGAGCCAATCAATCTGACACGACTGTATTCGCCAGTTCTTAGTCTTATTTGCTACCGCCTTCGAAAGCTTCAGAAGGTTTTGCCAATTTTATCGTAAGAATAAAATATACAATGATGTGTTAATACTTAGAAGTCAAATCAAGTTGTATTCTAAATGTCTTTCCGTATACTGTAAATTTTATGGCTTCTGTACAAGTGTTATTTGCGTTGTCCGTCAGTGATCATAATTTCTCAATCTATCATTCACGATAAATTGATCTGCTCTGTTCCCACACACCCTGGTAGCCACAAGTCTTTCCATATCATAACGATGTTGGAGCCAATCAGTCATCACTAACGTAAGAAATGGTGATGCCTTTAACCAGCATGTAACAAGGATTAATTGACCCAGTGGTTTGGATCAGTGAAGAGACGAAGACCAGTTATTAAAATAGCTTTTATGTAAAAACTATATATATACACACACACAGCTAAACCATCAAATGGTCTATACATGCACTAAATAATGCTAGTCGAATGATATTATGAATCTTACACAAACATTGAGAAGTTGTCCGCGTGCGATTGCTGGATTTATCTCTTATAACGGAATGACTGCATATTTTCTATTTAACAATACGCAATATATTTTGCACGTAACAAAAATTGATTTATAATATTATTCTATTACCAAAACAAATACGAAACTATTCTGTTTACTAGACATATACGAAACTGTGCTGACCACACGAACGTATGAAACTATGCATGCTAATCCCTTGAGACATGAATTTATGACATTGTTCAGTTTACATTTTGTGCTGTATATATAAGAGACATGAAGATATCGTATTATGATATTGTACTGTTCATATAACAGACGTGAATGTACGAAACCACGCCATTAAAATAACGGACATGAAGTCGCCCGAATGCACTTAAATGTGACCTAACAAAAGGAATGAACCCTTATATGGTCTTCATTCCCCTCGGTTGAAGAAACCCGTCAGAGCCTCACGTCCATGCAGGCAAAATTACTTGTGCATGTTATCAATGTATTGACCTTCAGATCGCATGGCCTTAGCCGGGTTACATATGGCCTCCAGAGAGCCAGCACATTATTAATTGGCCAAGCGCTCGGAAAGTTAGCTGGAAGTACAAAGGCTGAACCGTGTACTACATGGGCTAGAAATGGTTTTGTTACAACACCACTATACTTGTTATGTATTCGTACACAAGAAAAGACATGGTTAAACATTAAAACTGTTCTAACTAAAGAACCACTACATAGAATTGTATGATAACCAGGTTCACACATCAAACTCTACCTAAAGCAAGAATAATCACATGGGATTTTTAAAAGTTACAACGCTTCTCATCGTTGACTATATAAAACATTGATTATTCAACCCCTCATGATAATTCTGATAAAAATATGAATGTAAACTGAACCAGATATTATTATATCTGACATCGTTTTGTGATGTGAAATTTGCCTGACCTAGTGTAAATTTATGAAAATTTGGAATCATCTAACTTATCAACTACAAATGATAGAACAAAATAAGAAACACCTGCAATTATCACATACGTCTACAACTAAACGATAACTATCGTCAAAGAGACAGCAAGTAGGTAACAGTTAGTAGGTCGACCAATTAAGTAAAATTATAAATGTCACAATTGTCGAGCCAGAACTAAAAGATAAACCGGACAATGCTATCGTGGCAACAGGACACATAATATATTTACATTACAATACAATACAATTGAAACTTTGTGTACAAAACATTTTCCCAAAATTGCTAACCAGTCAGTTGTTAACATCTCCTGTCGTTTTTGTCTCAGACGATATTAAAACTGATCCAGCTACAATCAAAACATTCGATCCCAACTTATGAATTGCCAGTTGTAAATTTGTTCGGGTTTAATATTATTGTGATTGTGTGAAATACAATGATTTGTAGGGTTAAGATGTTTAAAGCCTGTGCTTTTTCTCTTGTGTTGTGAGGAGTTACGTATTTGCCTTAGGTTTTATTTTTCTTGCGATTTGAAAGCCACAAAACCAGCCAAGATTTAAAGAAACTTTAAAGAATGTTGCAACCAACATAAACATTAACACCAATTAGATGAGAAATAAATAAATACTCATATTTTTCCTGCTCATCAGAAGGTTGGCAAAAATCACCAAGTTCAACTTCTCTGTTTTTATCTAAAATACCAGCAGGGTGCGTATAGGGTAACATAATCAGCTAAATAATTCAATATCTGAGTAACAAATTATGTTATCTGAATCTTTCATTCTGGTAGTCAAGTGTCTACGCTATGTTCCCAGTGAACTCGTCAGTGTTCCTCTGCAATTCTTCCATGATATTTTCATCATTGTTCCATGTGTCTTCATTTGTACCGTTGAGATCAAATAATTAAAAGAGACACTTTACTTCCTGTGAATGCTAGACCTTTACCTAATGCAGCGCCAATTATCACTTCAGCTGTTGTAATTGCTGTATTTTAATGGTAACACATGTTAATACTGCTGCCTGGTATGATTTCAACTATTGCAGAATGGGGTCTTGTATTTTTCAATTCTATCCCAATAATTAAAAAATGGTATGTCCATGATTACCATGATTATTGTGTCCGTTATGTAATTCAGTCTCTTTCTACACCTTATAAGTATGCACAATGTTGAGTGCTTTTGTTCCATCCGATGTAACAAAAATCAGCCAAATTGGTGTTAGAATCAGCTTCAATATACAAGTGGATACAAATCTATGGCACACTGCTTAAACTTTACTGGTTATATGTTACGAATATTTTAATATATTCGTAATATATAACCAGTAAAGTTTAACGGAGTATAATTAAATCCATAAGTAATAACTGTTGCTTCAGGTATAATTTCAGCAATACAATATTTGACAAACCTTTTGTATCTTTTTTTCAATCCAGTGCTACCATATTTTAATATTGCCAATCCTTGTTACACCACACAATGAGTTGTGGAGGACGATCTAACACAAGTGATTTGTGTTCGATCAAACGTTTGAAAAATTCGGTTTTGCCTCAAGCGCTCGGTCCAGCAATCAACATGTTAAAGGGATGGCGAAGAAACAGTGCCTCCAAACTCTGACGATCAGACCTTTTGTCAATCGCTTTGAGAACGATGGATGCAACCATAACTCTATAGTGGTGTTCGAAATTCTGAAACGAACACAGAGGATACAAAACATTTTATACAGACACAAATCCAGATATGTTAATTTTTTTACCAAAAAAAGACAAGAACTTATAAAACACCACGTAAAAATATTCTTGTCTTAATATACTCAATGTACAATGTACAACAGCAATGTACTTTAGATTAGCAGTTTGAAAAAGATGGAACTCCCCCCTTTTGATATAAAAGTACACTATATCTCACGCCAAACACAGATGAGCTTGTTTTTATTTTATTTTTTTATTTATTTTTTTTTTTTTTTTGGTCCTTTTTTTTGGGGGGGGGGCCTGGGGAACAGAATAAACATCGCGTTCTGTAAACTGGGTGCTGCAATAGTTCGAAAAACAGCAATATAAAGCAAATACGAAAAGTGGTATTCACTGCTAGCTTCAATGCCAGACCTCAATACGGACTTAATATCCTCGAATCTGACAGTGTAAGTATAAAAGTGTGCTGTCGGTTGAAATTTTCTCGAGTTAACTTGCTGAGAGGTTAGAGAAGACAATAATCCAAGGGTGCTAGAGTGCGATTTTCACGAATGACTCTCTCTCTCTCTCTCTCTCTCTCTCTCTCTCTCTCTCTCTCTCTCTCTCTCTCTCTCTCTTTATGTCTGTCTCTCTCTCTCTCTCGTGCTAGTTTTATAAGTTTAAAAAAAAAACACGATCATTTTTTTGGCAAATTCGATTCATGACAAGTACAAACACTAATGTACATTTGTAACAAAGTGAATAAACCAAAATGTCTTGCTCTCTAGATGAATGAGTCAAGTAGCAGAACAAAGTATGTTGTTTGAAAAAAAAATGTAACAACCTTAAACCATTCGAAAACTTTATCCTATGACAAATTCTGGTCTTGTTTTATCGTTTAGCAATGTCTAGCTCTCCTTTCCCCATTTGCACTCTCCATAAATCAGTCAAGTTACAGAACAATGTATGTCGTAACAACCTTAAAGTTCACAAAACACCTTATCCTACGCTAAGTTTCGACCTTTATTGACAATATAGCAATGTCTCACTCTTTTTTCGCATTGCAGAATTCGAATATAATTGCCTATGAATCTTGATCTGACATTAAATTTACACTCGGATTGTAAAAGTAAGCAAATGGCTGTTATTAAATATGTCTTTGTTCTTCTCTGCATTCTGTTCAATGTCTGTAGAAGGCTATAGTGCCCCTCAACGTTTCATTCCCATATAGGTGTTCGTGAGTAGAAGTTTGTGCTTGTCAGTAGGTGTGGATGTGGGTGAGTGTGTGGGTGTGATGCTGAGTACAGACGGATGTTGGTCGGTAGAGGTCGGTTCCGGTCAGTATGCGCGGGTACTGGTTAGTAATACGGTGTGGTGGTCAGTAGGTGTTGGTGTTGGTCAGTAAGATGGTGTGTTTGTCAGAATAAGTGAGTAATGGTTAGTAAGACTGTGTTAGTTAGTCTACGTCAGTGTTTTTCCCATTGCCTTTCCCCTTGTTCCCCTAACCGTTCCACACTGCTCAACCTATGGACATTTTTTACGTACCATTCCCATGTCGTCAGACAGTCTCTTTTTTGTATTTGTCGCCAGAGTATCAGACATTACTACTAACACATCTGGCATAAACACTGAATGAGTCGCCCACTTCCTCAAGGCATATTTGGCTTTCTTCCTGTACCTTGCTTCAGCAGATTAACTTCTTTTTCAGTAGAAACAAAAACAAGAAAAGAAAAAAAGAAGGCAGTAGATTTTCCAAGCCATATTATAGAAAAGAACTTTATTTGCCATTATACAAACAGTTAATAATTCCTTAATGGCGGTACAATTGTTATCAATATCTTAAACTATATTATTACATATATACACCTATTTAGATGGATAGATAGATATGCTCTGTAAGATTTGATGTAAATTACAGTGCAACGGAGAGCTTGAGAAAATGATGATACCATATAGAAAATAACTTTCGCAGACGTAAAATTTGGCATTTTTATCCGGAAAATGTCGTTTAAAATTTTGAAGACTTGTATTTTAGCGAATTCATAGATATGGAGGGGTTTGGGCGTTTTGTTGGGGGGTTGTGGGGTTTTTTTTTTTTTTTTTTTTTTTTTTTTTTTTTTTATTTAGCAAGGACAACCAGCACTACTTTGTTCATCTAGTAGAAATTGTAGTTTAGAATTACACTGATCTACTCTCAACTACCGCACAACAGTCCATTGAGAACAAGTACAAAAGCTTATGTATCATAAACGATTGAAACATCAATAAATATTGCAATTGGATTGTCATTTAACTGACATGTAAGTCTGTTGCTTGAAAAAAAACAATATCACAATGGTGTAAGTTTAACATCAGATGTTGGCCAAGATTGTAAACAAGACTACTCATCATGGGATTGATTGGCTACGGTGTGTTCACAATTGCCAGTCGAAGTGCACGAAGTGAATACTTCCTAATCTTGTCCATATAACTCTTTCTTCTCTGCATCAGTGACAGCGATTCATATATATATATATATATATATATATATATATATATATATATATATATATTGTTCAGTTGATGTACCAGGACAAATTCTCATTTCCGTTGCTTTCCCATATGCTACAAACTTATTAACAAAATCTTTGCCTACATTTATTTTAGAGGATAATACATTTTGACAGTACTTATTTTTAATAAAATAGTCGATACTTTTGCTCATTCTCGCACAGGAGTAATTATTGTTGTTGTTGTTGATGATGTTCTCGCTGTTTGGTTGAAGATTCTCCTTTACTCAAACTAGTATTTATGTCCTTCACTTTAAATTTGGAGAGATATATGTGGGATCAATATTTATGTGGCAGAATAGATATATGCATCCATATATTACATAAAGGCTGGATCTCGTTTCCACGCGTCATTTCGACCTGTTGTGCCAAACGGGCGTATAACGTGCCTTCAAATTGACATTGCCCATAGGAAATAAACAAGTTGGCATAACTCAGTAAAAAATAACTTTTATAGTCCTCTTTATCTGAAAAACAAAAATCGATGTGCACAAAAAGCCGACTCTGTGTGAATAAAGTCTTTAGAGAAATCATGATTAGGAGGGACGAAAGTAAATCCGTCAATGCGTGAAAACTATTATCATCCTGTTGAGGAATAGAATCATCTATCATTTATCCAAAGAAATAGTTTGTACCAGAACATTTAGTATTTCCATGATTACGTAGTATTGTATATTTTAATATAAAACTAGAATTTTTCATTTCAGAAATACGGACATCGTGAGTGATTAATCTGGTAACTCAACGCTTCGCTGATAGAACTTTCTGTCCATTTATAACGTTTTTTAAATTATGGAAAACCACCGCTGTTTAAACTTATGGATGCATTAATCTCAACTGGTCTGATATGAATTAAATTTTAGGTTTATGAATTAAAACAGTTTTTGTCGATAATCTGAACAATAAATATCAACTAAAGACAAAATGCATGAATATATATATATATATATATATATATATATATATATATATATATATATATGTGTGTGTGTGTGTGTGTGTGTGTGTGTGTGTGTGTGTGTGTGCACTCAGATAGACTGTTTGACGAACATTAGGGTAACATTTATCCGATAAAAGGAAAATGAATGAAAATAGAATTCATAAATGTCTAAACTACTGGCATCTGTTTCATTTGTTGCTTTAAACATCTATTTTGATGAATCCCATAACTTGCATGCTGATTTTCTTCATTTAATAAGATTCACCATTTTCTGTACAGACGCCCTAAAAGACAGCAAAACATATATGGGAATGATCTCTACGAGCTAGCTTGACTGCTAAATCGCGGCGCAATCAGCCTTTGAGTGCATCTCAGATTGGTCCCAATGTGTTATTGTTTTGATAATAGGCCATTGAATTCTTTGTGTTGTTTTATCTTACGTGTTACCATTTGCATCGATGATCTGGGAAAAACAAATTTGAGGACAACCGATTCTTTCGAAAGCTCAGGATCATCCTGGACGCATTAGTGTTCATTTCGTGTAGATAGGAGAAACCTTTCATAGGGTCATAATAGATTATGGCCATTATAGGCTTATTAAAATAATTTAGCTAAGTACATGCAGCCTGCTTAAGAGATATAATGAGGCAGTCTATACATGAACTGCACTGAACTAAACCTTTCAATAGCCAGTTCATCCATATTAACGAGGTAAATGCGTGCCCTTGTGTGATTCCCAAACCGTGGTTCTTAACATGCCTCATTATGATAGAGATTCGTGTAGTCTCGCGTCCATCTTTCATCAGTCCTTAACGGAAATAAATTCCGAGTAATTAGCTCCGAGGCATACAGAGAACAGGAACGTGTGTGCCACTCAGTGGCAGTTATATACTGGCGCTAAGAACCAAATCACACTTGTCAGAACTATAGGCCAGCGCAAATGTACTATGGCCAATAAATATGGAATCAAAATAATTTTCAAAACTGAAACTTTCTCGCTAAATTCATCTCATCACCAACACTACTATATTTTGCTCTAATATGTACAGTTGTTTTATATAAGTATAGTGATACAATGTAGAGTACAAATCAAAATGTGGACAATTTGCAAAATGTCTATAGGAAAACTTTGTGAAAAATATCCTAAACAGAATACAAATTTTAAAGTACATTACTCAATTGGCAACTGCTTAAAAATTAATAACGTTTGTAGCGCATCTGGCCGAAAAATAAGGGAGCATATTGATTGAAAATGTATTTATCATATGTTACATGTCGTCTGACTTTCGTCGTCCTTTGTCTGTCGACTTCACTCAAACAGTCTGTTTGCAACCAACTTATATGGTTTTTCATTAGCATATTTTTGTTGAACTTTTCTTATGAAATTACATAGATGAAATAGTGTGTGAAATCATTAATGTTCCAGATTCGCACCTGGTAGGCTTAGTCATTAACTGGAATTGTAGCCAAACAAAACTCTCTATCAGTAATATATCTTCAATTAATTTGCTTAAGCTTGTCCATAATGGCCCAGACATTATGCGACTGTTGAGGATTACAATATCAAAGGAGATTTTATAAATTACAGAGTATGATACTGGCTGAGCTGCTTACAACTCACGAGCCTCTTTATGTAATACAACTTTGATGAAGATGTGTACTACAGACAGTTGATATGGATATGAGTGATAAAGGCTTATTGATGAAAGAAATCCGTGTTCATAGTTAAGGAATCTTTGCTTCTGACAACTGAGGGTCTCATTATTGACTCAATGATGGCAGCAAAGATCAAGTTTTGATTAAGTTTGACCTTGTAAAATGATCTAATAGAAAGGGTTTTTTGATACCCTAATGACTGTATAATTGAACATGTATCAAACTAGATATGTTTGATTTTCTCATAATAAATCAGGTACACGCTGATGCATCTCTGTCGTTATTACGATGACAAATAGAGGATATGTTCTTTTCCTGCGCTGATACCAGATATATTTCATGGTACAAAAAAACGTGATATCATAACGATTTAACGAGTAGCGAAACCACGAGTTAAAATGTACAGTTTTTGGTACCACCTGATGAAATACATCCGGTATTTACGCAGTAAAAGAAAATTTTACTTTTATTATATACCAAAGTTGCTCCAGAATCGAAGCGTAGAACATTAAACTCATTCTTCAGCACCCCACCCCACCCCTCTTTTCGTAATTCACTTTACGTTCATAGACTGATCATATAAATATTAGTGACTTAAAAGAGCCGTATGATTTAGTTGACCTACATTACATTTTTGACATTTTGTAAACTATTTGATTATAACTGATCACAAAGCAAGTCCGATTCATCAATGCGTCACAGCGGGTTTAGCATTGTTGTCAAGGAAGTAAGGGGAAATAACTTTTTGAGACGCGAACGGCGTCGAGTGAAATTTCTTCAGCAAAAATTAATTTCTATGTCTGAAATGTAATGTAGTTTCTATTTATTTGTTCTAGCTCACAAAGTGATCGTTTTTGGTAAAGTATCCAGTATCATGACAAGTACTTACTCTATATGATAAACATATTAGACAGGTATGAAAAAGTTACAATCCAGATTAAATAATAAATCCGCCTTTCATTAGCTTAGATGAAAGTGATATAGCGCTTGAAGCCTTGCAATGGACCTGATTTATCTTTGTCTGAGCCGAACACTGCTTTTAAAACTTTGTTTTTCCACCATTGAATTAATTCAGTGTACACGTATTTTCCGAATGTTACTTTACTTTCATTGGTCAATACATTTCGCGTTAATAATGAATTAATCTGGCATCAGATGGAGTCTCATCTCAAGAAGGCAATCAGCCTCATTAAATCTTAATCTAAGTTGGTATATAGGCACCAGTTTACACAATTTTCGGTGCAGAATCCGCACATATGGATCCAGTAATAAAATATATCAACGGGGTTCATGTGTATAAACATAGGAAATTGTTTCATGCTGCATATCCATTCATTAATAGGCCTTGTTATACACATTGTTAACGACCCGAGAATATGAACGTCACTTGAAAGATTCATATAAGTGCATAACTTTTCTAGACTGTGAACAGAGCTGAAATGTATGCTGCATGACTTCTAAATCTATATCATCAAACTTGACAATATGGACGACGTTTACGCGACCATCGTCTCGAGATAAGTGTTGGTTATATATATATATATATATATATATATATATATATATATATATATATATATATATATATATGTCTCTTTTTCACTAACGCAGAAAGACAAAATGCAACTTGAATACTTCATTACAGGGGGTCCTTTTCATCAAACAATAACTCCTATGGAACCTTAACTGTCATGAATTGTGTAAGGTTGCACATCAGTTATTATATTTGCACACTTTTGTACACTTTGATTGTTCATACATGGCTCTCTTTGAAATCGGAGCCTGTTTTCTGAACAGACACAATATGGGAATTCCATAAACTCAAACAATAGCCTTGTGTATTATATACCCATCATTATAGAACTGATAATAAAGAATATCTTTCAAAGAGGCTGATTGAAATCTTTTGTCAGATGTGCATCTGCTACATATTTAGATCAAGGAGGACGTCACCAAACAACGGTCGCGTGATGGGAGTAAATGGATGGAATCAAAGTTAAAGAGTAGCAAAAACATCAAGACTTGTCTTTTTATTATAAAATAATTGTTTATGGTATAAAATAAATGCTTCATCAGTGTAGTGACTTGATCTGGATCATTGTATCGAGTCGAGTTTAATACGGAATGACATTGGATTTCGCAAGACTAGAATAGTCAGTGCAGAATCAGAACAGTACAGTAACTTGATCTGGGTGCTTGCATCGCGTCGAGTTCGATAGCGGAACGACATCAGATCTTGCAAGACTCGAAAAGATGCATTACAAGCACTTAGATCAAATTACTGTACTGGCAACCTATATTTATGAAAAGAGCTAGCAAAGTTTCGTTATGTAGATACCACCAGTCCTTTGGTATAGCTCAAAACGCCCTCAGAAAGGTTCGCCAAATCATGGGCTGTAACTGGGGTCTGAATATAAGTGAAAGAAGATTACCCAGATTTTGATACGCATAACAAGCATGATAAATTGCCAAAATGTCAACAAAGGAGGGCGGTAGAGATGCGAGGGCGGGGCCTTAACCAATACAGGAGGGGGCCAGCGGTATGATGTAATGCAGCAATGACACTGACGAAAGATAAACTATAACTAGGATACAAATTCATTTGCTCATGGCAAAATTGGAATTAAAACTATTTGTCTTCACCTGACAGGGGCAGTATTTGAGGCGTCCTGCAGAACGTGTTACCTAAAGCCTTATCTGATATGCACATAAACTGACTCATTGTATTACAACTAATTATAGCAAGATAAAATTAAAACCCGACTCAGATTTCGTCATCCAAATATTTTTCATAGGAAGCGTCAGTGTTTGTGTATTTCTGCTTTCATTCAAAGTTATTTGCTCAGTTAGAATTGAAGATGACTGGAACACCCGTATCACTGCTGTTGACAATGGTTTTCTATGTGAATGCCTCCCCATACGCGGAGAAATGTTGGTCCATACTTATTCAAGTTGCGAGGCAGTATTTGCATCGTGCCCACATATGCATGCTTTCTTTGTTGGTTATGAGTGTTTGCTTCCGACGATCTTTAGTAAAGGCAAATTGTATTTTCATTCAGATAAATACAGTTTTGTTTTTATGCACAGATAATGTAATATCTCAACAGCACTGCTGATATTTCTATAAGTCTTGCGCCCCTCCCTGCACATCCCGTTCTGGATCCATATTTTAACGAAAATGTATTATAACAATTCCAATTAACATGCACATTGGTACAAGATAGATGAATATTAGTTGAGTTTATGCACAAACCATTGTTTAAGTCTCACACGTCTGAGCACCATATATTTTTTTCATGATTTGAACTACAGTAAGATATTAATTAATATGCAAGCTTTCATTCTAGATTGTTGTATACTGGACTGTGAAACTCTGTTTGCCTCTGTAATTGCAGCATCAATCAATAGTATTATTCTTCACTAATCAATAATGCTTATCTTAAATATGTACCTCAAATACAATATACAATTAATGTTTACCTCAAATACAATATACCATGATGTTTACCTTAAATATGTAGCTCACATACAATATACAATTAATGTTTACCTCAAACACAATATATAATGATGTTTACCTCAAATATGTATCTCAAATACAATATACAATAATGTTTATCTCAAACACAATATTCAATTATGTTTACCTTAAATATGTACCTCAAACACAATGTACAATAATGGAGCTTTACGATATAAAGCAGTTTTTGCAAGGTCGCTTGCATATATTGGTTCCATGTCAGAAATATAATACAAATACTACTGGTGAGAGAGTTACACTGATTAGCTGAAATACATAGGACTCTGCAGGACATATATAAACCTGTGTAAATTAGAGAGATGTAAACACATAGGACTCTGCAGGACATATATAAACTTGTGTAAATTAGAGAGATGTAAACACATAGGACTCTGCAGGACATATATAAACTTGTGTAAATTAGAGAGATGCAAACACATAGGACTCTGCAGGGCATATATAAACTTGTGTAAATTAGAGAGATGCATACAAATGCGCAGCATAAATGCATGTATATGCTATATTTTATTGAGCTGATTTTAATGAATTTTCTTTTTATTAGCGCAATGGACTTTTTTCGCTGAACATAAAGATAAATCCACACAATGATATGTAATGTAGGGCTTCATTAGAACTTCAAGTCTTTGCTGCATCACAGCGTTAAATAAAAGCTTCGCACATCTTTGCTGTCAGAAAAAAGGAAAAACTGTTATTTCAGACGATAGGTTTGGCATGGGTTCGAACAGGTCCTAGTTTATGTTTGTCACTGCAAACAAGGCAGCTCAAAGACTGATTACAAGTATATAGTGATCAGATAAAAAATAATTAAATGAATAAACAAATTCACAGCAAGTGTATGTTAAGAATGATATATATTTTTTTTATTTTATTATAACCAGCAGGAACTAGTAAATGTAAAGACATGCGAATGAGAATCTGTGGAAGATACATTCCTTAATTTCTCCTCCTACGTGTATAGCGGGTAAATTATATTCATCAGATTTATTCTCCTTTTAAAGATGTTCTTCAAAACGAGGTAGAACAAACAAAGACACAGGAAAGAAGTTTTAAAACTATTTAGCGTGATACGAATATAGAACGAAAATATTGCATATTTGCCACATAATGCATGCAGATAATAAAACACTTAAATGTAACAGAGCTTCGACCGATGAGATATAAACAAAGCGTTCACAGTTGTGTGGTGCCATCAGGCAAGACAAAAAGGAAGGAAAATCAAACCTCGTAGTTTATTCATACATTTTTTATCCTAAGAAGAAGCTGATGAAAAATGCAACGCATCTGGAGAATGGTGAAAATTAATTGAAATATTTATCACACTGCACTGATAACCGCAAATATGTGTGTTTATGGGTAAAGAAATTAAGCACAGTATTTATCATATGATAATATATCACTGCCCCAACCCTGCCCTATGCGCCTGCCAACCTTTCCCCATGTGCCTGCTCCAATCCTGCCCATGCGCTTGCCTCAACTCTGCTCTATGCGTTTTAATTTTTAAAATATAACTACTATATATTTGCATTCTTGATGCATACTGTTCCTTCTAAAGAAAAGCAACATACATTTTCTGATGGATACACTATGATATGATCTTGAAAACATCGATTTTTTAAAAATAGAATGTATAGACAATGTTATCTTGTTTCTATGCTTATGAGTAAAATCGATCAATTGTATGTGCCCTTTACGAAACATTTTCAAAACCTTATTTTTTCAGATTTCTCTGATGGCTGATTTTTAAACAGAGATTAATAATTTGCGTTATTTCCCCTTCTGTGTATTAAAAACTGAAATTAAAATTCATGACACACTTTTCCTACGAGATAAAAGAAGTTACTGCTTATAGTGTCGTTTCATACTAAAGCATCCATTAATATCTAAAACAAAGTTTTCACTAAAACACATGGTGTCATTCTTTTGAGTGAAAACTAAAATAGATCTATTTTTAATACATACATCTACTTTTATACATACAAGTTATCAAGTAAATAGACCAAGGAATTTTGATCACATCACATTTAAATTGATCCATTTCCATTCTTGGACCAGATCCATTACTTTCATTTAACTGATTAAGCAAATACTCAATAAAACAGTACCGCACTGTGAATTGATTGAAAATACTGTCAGAACAAATGCAAATAGAAAAGGAACAAGTTCAAAAAGATGAAAGACGGCCGTTAGGAAAAGAAGACCTATTGAAACAGAAAAGCTAATTCATTTTGCCCTAAGAAATTCGTGGCATGTGTCTTGATCAAATGCTTTGTGAAACCATCAATTTTTTTTATATTTTTTAAAAATATTTTTTTGTAGCTTTTGGCTGATGAAAAGAGATTTATTTCATTGAAGACGGTTCATGCTAGATTGGTATAGAACAACAAATATATGATGGAAAGGTTGTTGCTTAACACTTTTGTACTTTTGAGCAAATCTTCGAATCTATTGCAGCGATTATGTGATAACTCTAAAAAAGAACAAAATATCAATTAGTTCATTCATCCATTTTACATCTAAACTTAGAGGGCTATTCGATCAGGTAGGTTCAGTATTATTAAACGGAATTAAGCCAAAGTAACTGTTCGTATATATGTACCGACTGCTATGCCAAACAACATTACTCCCAACCGTATTTCTTGTAAACAATTACAATCACTTTACTAAATAACCTCATGTTAATTTTCATAATTTCTTGCCCCTGTTATAAGTCGTAAATTTTTGACCAAGAGGAAAGTATCAGGTACTAAAACAAACCAATAAACCTGCTGTTGGTAACTCAGTAAACTTATAACAAAATGCATCTGCATACCACAGACTACCTTGACCTATCAAACTACACTACACTCATAAACATAGAGCACATACATAGTTAGGCACGCAATACACAAACACACGACACAAAGCATAGCAGCAAACATAATAAAACCCCAGATAAATCAAGCCAATTACGAGAATATTAGCGGAATATTAGCATCTAAATGATGATAGGCTCTAGAAAATCTTGTGCACGTACAATGGGGTGATCTTGTAGACCTCATCATAACTTGCCGTCCCTCAATAAATATTTAATAGAACGCTTGAATGGATACAACGAAGTTGAATGTTCGACACAGAAAAGAATTATTTTCAACAGAGTGGTCACCGAATAAAAAAATCAAATGTTAGCTAGAGTTGCTCGAATTTGAGGTATGGAGAGAATGCCTTTAATGAAGGAGCGTTAAGAGCGTCCATGCATGCTAGAATGATGGGTATGAAGGTTTGATATGTATTTAGGCGTAACGTTATTTGCGGCTTTATATACAAAGATGGACCTGTGATATTTGATTCTATCATGAACAGAGAGCCAATCTAATTTCCTGAACATTTCAATAGAAGGAATTGTGAAGTCAGCGTTTAATATCAATCTGGCTGCTCGATTTTGGAGTTTGTTTCTTCGTTCAATGGCAGAATTTATTGCGTTTCACCAAATGATGCACCCGTAGTCAATAAGAGCATATGCATCAAAGAAACGTTTTTGAATATTAGTTGCAATGAATGAGGATATACTTTTTAACAGAGCAATACAAAGCTGATCAATATGAATGTTCGAATGTAGATTTTGATATCTAAATACCGCAAGATATTTTTAAGAATAAACTTTTATTAGCTGAATACTTTCGATAGATAATTTTAAGTCCGGATTAGCTGTCAATCTTTGTCAAGTGCAAATTTTCGTTCAAGTTGTTTCTTGTAGGTTGCGTATCATGTAATTAGACTTGGACCACTAAGAAACAGAATAGGTCCTTCAGCAGTTTTAGTTCAATATCAATATTGATTTCCCAAGGGTATGAATATTCGTGATATCAGTTAATAAGTCAGTGTTTTGGCTGAATCGAATGGGAGATCACCTATACAAATTAGAAATAGAATGGGACCTACATTTTACCCCTGTGGAACGCAATGAGTTATTATCTTGAAATTAGAATGAATGATATTAACTGAAACAATGTGTTTACGATTATTGAAATATGATCAAAACAAAAGAGATTCGAGTGGGAATATTTATACACAGTCTTATGTAAAACAGTGTAGTCCACAGGATCAAAGACTTTTTAAAAATTAGTATATACTACTCCAATAATGACATTTAATAATGACATCTATATCTATAGAGTTTATCCGTTTATCTCTTAGTGTAACCAAAGCATAATGACAAGAGTCATGGGTGAAGAAATCTGTGTTGCGTGTTAATTTTTTAAAATTATTATTATTTATTAAGATCACTAAGAAAATAGCGGGCAACATGTTTTTCATATAGTTTGGAAAGAGCAGAGAAGATTTAGATAGGTCTGTTTTGTCGCCAGAGTTAACTTTATTTAGTTTGAATGCTTGCGGGAAGATTCCAGTTGAGATACTATGGTTAACAAACTCAGTGATAGATTCAGCAATGACAAATGCAATTATTGCATTGTTATTCTCTTTAAGATTTTACAGCGCAATCCATCAGTACCAGTAGACTGCTGTATGAAATTATTCCATGTATTATTGTACATGGGAGTTAATTTATGTTGAACTCTCACATAAGTATTATATCGATAATTGTACTGATAGACAAAAAATTGTTCGGTTTCAAATAAATCGATCTAAGAGGAATTGTATGTTTACTGTACGGTTTAAGGCATATATTTAAATCCATATATTTTTCGCTATGACTCATCTCATAGTGGGTACATCTTTTGCAGTTAACATGATAAGCAAGACATAAAGTAGTACCCCACTGATTTGGCTCAATATATCTTTGCGTTCCAGGTTGTAACCCAATATACCGATTGTCATCACGTTTTGAAAAATAATGTCGGACATTCAAGTTCATCAAGTTCAAGCTTTTGTCCGGAAACTGAACAATTGTATTTGGCTGAATTACAGATTTGTTTTCAAATTTAGTAGGAGCATTAGTAATTGGGATTGGGTTGGGAATATGATTTGGAACCTGATTACACATAGATGATGGTGGACCGGTAATCTGCGTGGCCACTTTGAAAGTGTTATTATATATAGGTCTTTAAGTCATGCCCTTACCGTTGCCGTCTGTAACAGTTATACATTTACACGCAATCAGAGGGAGTATACAATGTTAACAGACTATTTCAAATAGTGTATCGGTTCAAATGACAAAAATCTGACTACAAAATCACGCCCAAAAGATCCCAATGAAATCTCGTGCTCACTCTTGCTTCGATGAAATCCATGTTGTTTAGTCTGTAACAGCAAGTACTTGTGTCGTAACTATTCTATCACCAATATCAGTCATTGTGCAGTTGAAAAGGACTATATATTGCTTTTTCGTGATACGCGCGGATTTCTGAAGCGGTATTGCGCTAGAACGCATTGCGGTCGAGGCCAGTTTGGAGTCCGGTACTCTGGGCCGGCTTCACGATTTGTTTTACTTTCCCCGACCTGCGATGCGCAACGGTTGACTCCGTATTATTTCAGTATTGTGTGAGTCTATATTCTTTAGCAGTTTCGATGTGCCCTTATTGCGCAGGTGTAATTTGTCAGTATCAATATACGTTTCAGAGATTTTACCTATGGCAAAAGATAAGCAATGAAAATTCCGGACAAATTTTAAAGTCATCTTACAACACATATCTTCAAGGACTTTGTCATAAGGTCTTATATTAACATGTTGTCTTGGCTCTATGATAAGGTATGATATTAGTATATTGCCTTATCTCTGCCATAAGGTCTAATATTGGCCTGTTTTCCTGATAATGATCATGAATTAATGACCTCAAATGGGAAAATTTATAATTACTCCATTTTAATTTTAATTAAATGAATTTTACATGACGTGTAATAAAAGGTCATATAACCTTAGAGATTCATTGAAATACACCGATCTTGGGAATTATCAACTAACCATATAAACAACAAACAAAAAAAAACAAAAAAACAAACAAACAAACAAATAATAGGAGCAAACAAAACACATAGAATTGCTTCTCTTGCATCGTTTGATTTTGCAGTTATTTTATAAAACTCTTCTTCGCCCGTGACTTGTCTCGAAATAAGAGTTTTTAAAAATTATATGTATTGTACCACACTTAAAACATAATAAAAGATCTACTGTGTAAAATATAATTTCATTGTTCACTTCATTGAAATAGATACATTGTTTTAAAACGGAGTAAAGAGGTTTTGCAGTTAGCGAAGATGTTCTCAACGCAATCTCATATGGATAAAGAACACTTTTTAAATCGACACATCTGACAAGTCTCAAGTTTCACTATTGTTGGATTCTTCGGCTTCAATAATATAAAAAAGGCGCCTAATTCAGCTTATAAGTGAGACTTTCCAATCTGTCTGAAACACAAATACCGTTCCTTGGTGAGTTGAATATTAAAAATTGAGTTACAATTCATCTTTCATGGGTCAGGTACTTCCTTTTTCTGTTATTATTTCTCTCCGCCTAGATTGCTGTTGGTAGTATTATACATGGCAAAAACTATTATTTAAAATAAATTACGTTGTTTTAACTTGCACCTTGTCGTGATGGTAGTCGTATAGAATGCGCAAAAAGTATAAGCAACAGTGAAAACAAAACACATGACAAGGTGATGGATTTATTTCAGTCTAAGAACGCCGACACAGTTTGTTTTTTCAAATACTTTTTTCGAAGTCAAGTATTTTGAAGAGGATCGGAAGCTGTTCTAAGACGCAATTTCACCGCTACTACATTACAGAACTTTGAATAATTCATCTAGCGTTTACGCATTCATTCCAAACACATTGCTGCTGGTGTTAAATTGTAATCTACTGCTTGTACATTCCCTCAGCCACGTATATTTCCTTACTGTAGATGAATAGCATGCTATCCTTTCAATCATGTTATTTTCATCACGCAAATGTTTCAACTCGTTTCCTGCAAGTTATTCGTGTCGCTAATGGACCTCAAAAAGCGGAAATTCAATACAAAAGGGAACTTTGATATTTCTTTGCAATTCCAAAAGGGCATAATATATCAGCCAGGCGTTTATACGTGATGGACAAAATTGGTGAATACTTGAACCTTTTCATATTGCAATACTATTTCAATGATATGCAATATTTAGGAAATAATATGTCAGTTTTAATTTGCTATACGAGGAGTTACAATAGGTAAGAGACAAAAAATTAAATATAATGACAGGTTATCTTCAATTTAGGTCAATTGCTTTTCGGAATCGGTTATATGTCTGGAAAATTAGGACAATAACGTCTCATAGAGAAATTCATTACCGATAATTTCCCTGCCCTTGCATATAATTGATAGATGTTCTCTGTCTACATTGCTACGTATAGATACAGGTAGCTATGGATGCCCTTGCATATTATTGGTAGATGTCCTCCGACTACATTGCTGTGTATAGACACAGGTAGCTATGGATGCCCTTGCATATTATTGGTAGATGTCCTCCGACTACATTGCTGTGTATAGACACAGGTAGCTATGGATGCCCTTGCATCTTATTGATAAATGTCCTCCGTCTACAATGCTATGTATAGACACAGTTAGTAGTGGAAACATCAATTTAGATCTTAGATAAAAACAAATTAGTTTTGTCATCGCTTGGTTTCATAATAGAATATTTCAAGGCCTGCAATCGTAAAGAAAATGTAAAGCAAACAACGTATATGGCAAGACAATTATCTTCTCTTTCTTGGCTTCAGAAGTGATATAACTTCTTTTTGAAAGTATGAATTGCACCCATACTCTGTTCAGTACCTGCTACCACCATCTTTGGATGCACGGTCAACGTGTATTCTAAATATCGTCAGCTTCTAAAATTCAAAGTGTAATCACGCCGATCCGTCCTGAACTCGAATCAATAAAGTGATAATTTAAACCGCACATCTACTGGCGCTTAAGTGTTTCTCGGCGAAAACTGGCATCGCATCAAGTAGAAAAAAAAACAATCACAGTTTGTTATAGACCATCGTGACTCCAGGTAAAAGAGAGAAAGGAAGAATACTATTCTCTAATAGCCGTAGTTAGACCACCTAGTTTTCTTAATGTTGCGGCGTGGCCCTGCTTACATTAATCTCCTTTGTCTCCCAGTGTACAGATTTGAAGATGTGTAACTCTTTAAGAAAAACTGGCTTGTTTCCCTTTCTATTCATTCACAGTTGAAGATCACTTTCACGCATAACATTTGCTTTCTTTTTAGATTTTATATGCAAGCTAGACACAATAATACACCGAACCTTAAGCTATTTCTACTCCATAGTTTGTATAAATATAGGAAACTGACCATACCTCAAATATAACACAGCAATTGTATAGACCAAGAGTGACTAAGAGACTACGCGGTTTCATAAAATCGGATTTAGATAAGTCTTATTACACTCTTGTCTAACAGATTGAATTATTGGCTGCTGTAAGATACTGTACAATGAAAAGCTAAGACATATTTACAAATAAACAGAGGACCTCTGCAGCAACCCTAAACAATATAACAACCCCAAATAATGCAATCAGAGCTTGTAAATGCCATCTCTAATGTTATTGTTTATCATTAAGGGATGATAATGCAACCTCTAATGATACAGCAAAGCCTCTTTCATTAGGGATCGTTTAGCCACTTCCTTACTGCGACACAATCTCTTAACGATATAAAATGTTACTCGCAAGCTCACTTGGGTAGAGCGCCTTATATGCTTGTAAGCTTTGTGGGGTTTTTGTTGAACTGAATTCAGTCAAAATTTGTGTTTACTGTACATCAGCATACGCGCACGGTAAAGAGCAATTCCTTCAGGCTGTACTTCACGGATATATAATTTCCATATCACCTTTGGAGTATCATTTCTCTCGGTGCCATTTTTCCTCAAGCTTTAGAATTCTGTGCAGGGTATAGGATAATGGCTATTTTAATCTCTTTGCATGTCCTTCCATTCAGGCCTTAGTTCCCGACACACTGTTGTCAATTGATGCATAAATCGAAAGTAAACTTGATATGTAGGGGATATATTTAGATGGGGTTACATGGACTGTATTGACAGCAACATCGCAAATAATTATATATACTTCTTTTTGCAGTATAAAGTAACCAAATGTTGTGCAATGAATGTCTATTGGGATCTGCAAACCTTTAAAAAGGAGTCGATTGAGTTTTCTTTTGTTGTCACCGGGCTGAAATTTAAGGTCAAGGTCAAAGGCGGTTATCTTGGAGATTATTGTATGAGAAACCTTATGTAAGTAGTCAACATGCTTTTACCCGCCTACTGTTTCCATTGTAGTTGATGCTGTTCATGTTAATGTTTTTTGGCAGATTTCTATAGGCAGCTCTTTATGACCTGTTTTAGTAGGGCCTGCAACATGTGAAAACCAATCCCTAATAATACAATTCAATTATTATGTATCGTCATTAACAACAATTAATGATATTAAGAACTCATTATGAAAGAATTCCTATTATGATTTGCAATCGTAAATACAATTGCAACAGTTATATTATTAGGAGTTGCAGTTACTACCCCTATTGATACATTGCAGTGTTAGAGGTTGTGGTATTATCAGGGGTTGCTACAGAACATATATCAAACTTTATGGGACTCCTGTAGTTTGTTTTGACTTTTTTGAAATGATGAAAAGAAACAGAAGACTTTGTTCGACCGTAAGACATAAAACTTGAACAGACAATTTTCTTTTGCTCTAACCTCCTTTGGAGGGTTGAATATACATTCACAAAAGTCGTATATGATTTCACTAGCGTAAATCTGATTTTTAATATTTATGATTATTGACCATTTTCTTTTAAACAAAAGATTGTTAGGTAGTCAATAGAAATACATTTGGTCACTTTGGCAAATATTTCGATTAGTACGATATATTGGCTGCATTTTAAACATAAACAGAAGTAAAGCGAACTATTATGATACTTATGGTTATATATCGCAAGTAATTATCTCACGTACCATTATAATCAGCTTATCTTGATCAGTTCAGAATCTGATAATTTCCAAAACTATATTTTCCGTATAAGGAAGAACAAAAGTGCATACTTTTTTCATCTTATGGAAATCGAAATCGTTACTTAAGTCCCTCTAGCAAGCTTTGGTGACACATGGTGAATGTGATTCTATTGTACAAAAATTCAACACTAGCATCATGGTTCTATTGTACATAAATTCAACCCTAGCATCATGGCTCTATTGCAAAACAATTCAATCATAATATCCTGGTTGTATTGTACATACATTCATTAGTAACAACAGATTGCTTCATTGGTGAGCCAACGGAATGCAACCTGGAAGTTGTCGGTTCTTCATTGCACTTTTTTAGAAACTTCTGCTAGGCCTATCCTCACATCGTAATTGATGAAAGATTATTGATTGGGCCCGGTATTATTCATCAAGAGACAGAATCACTTAATGTTCCTTTTGACATTATAAATGTAGACATTGGAAGCTTGACAAATATCTTCTTATCTGAGAACTAATGAAAGGAACTCGTTATGGCTGCAAGGCGCTTACCGTCATTAATGAGGTTTCTCAGTCTTTCCGAGTCTGTTTCTGGCAGTTTTTCATATCCTGGTTTTACCAATCAAACAGCCAGAATACAACTATGGAGCCGTGGGTACTCATTTGTTAGCATACCGGACTCGGGCCTAGAATGGTACGGGTCCAAATCCTGCCGAACCCAGATCGAGTCAGACGCTATGGTGTGCCTTTGGGTGAGGCACTTTGTTTCAATTGTCTAGGCACGATATAAACTTGCATGTGTCAACGTGGCGTTAAACACCAAACCAAGTAAAAGAGAACCTGACAAGCTTAGATTATAATGACTGATATAGCATAGACTAAGATATGATCAGATACGGACACGACAAAAAAATCTTTGCGCAGTACCAGAATATGAAAACAATTTAATAAAATTCTTCACTGGGTAATTCTCTTTTCATTTCAAACTATTCATATTAAATTATCACCCTCCTAGAGAGTAAATGCCTTGCATTGTTCCGCAATTCTCTTTGATGGATAATGCCTTTCTGATTTAAAATCTGTGTGAAATATTTTATGCCTAAAACGCCTGTGAACTTACGTGTAGACGAACCTTTATAATTAGGTACAGGAATATTTCTTTCTTTGAATCTCTGTCCTAAACGAACACTGATAATGAACTATTATTACGTATGTGATTATATTGTACCTTCTACAAGCAACAAGATTTTGATACATTTTAATAAATTGAAGCCCTCAAATACCCACTTGTAAAATTTACTATATAAACTGGTCTTTTAACAACACCTGACCTAAAATGTATATAGATATTTATTGTATTGTGGCTAATATCCATTAAAACTTAATCAATCCCTTCTTAGACTGTTGAGTAAATACAGTCGAATACTTTACGAAATTGATTGGTTTGTCGGTCATAAGATCCATAATCTTAAACATAGTTGGAAATATCATTGCATTGATAATCATATTGCTATCGATGTCAGATTGTCTCCAAGCACACGAAGCTAATTTTGTACCAGCTAAGATTGTATTTATCACACTATATAGATCTTTTGTGACGTAAAATTTGATTTTCAGCACACTTTTTCCTGGATTAGTTGAAAATTATATCTCATTGGAACTGCAGCAAATGGTTTGAAAAGCAATACAGACTCATGTTTAAATTACATCGTTTTGGCCATACAAATTTGATTGAACAGATTTATTGGATCCTTGTAGAAAGAAGAAACAGGATGGCTATACGGTTGCGATTGAAGATAATAGTTATCCCGAACCTTGTATTCAGTCCTAGGGCTTAGGCTAAATAACGGTTTCAATTGTCTACGGGCTTTTGGAGTACACTGGCTCACTGGAAAAGACAACACCTCTCTATCACTTATGGTACACATACAACACTTACACACAGGCACCGACACACTCATACACACGTACATACGTAAATACACACAGCTTCTCACTAAGCCAGAAACTCATGCGGCATTTATGATGAGACCAATTTAAACGGCTCGAATGAAATGCAAAATCCTGTCCAGAAAAGAATAAGCCAAAGCGAACCTCGAACGTATAACCACTCAAACAGATATGCTAAAACAAGTCATTTGTGATCTTTTTGTTTTATTGTTGTATAATAACTAAGGTAATGAATACGAAATGAAAACAAAATCTGACACAACGAAGAGTTCCTTTCAGTTCCAGTAAGCAGCTACTGGTTCAGTGCGTACTACCAATATCGGTTGTGTTGAAAATTATAAAGCTGGTCAGCCAAATATAATATGCAATGTCACCGCTTTAGCATACTAATAATACAAACAAAATGACTCAATGTTGGATTTAGTTTTTTTCGGACTTTTTGCACAGTCATGACCCATAAGCCCTCTTTCGAAACCTGTTATGCAACTCTGATAAATAAAATATGTTACAGCATGATATGTTGTTAGCTTCAATGAAAAATCAGTTATCGCGTCACATTTTTTAAACAAATGTCTCAATCATCATAGTACACCACTTATTACTAAATTATGTTCTAAAGAGTACATGATATAAATGATCAAACGTTGGGAATACGACTAGTTCAACACAAGTTCTCATTCATCAGAGCTAGGTATTTTCACTAAATGGAACGAAAAAATATATTGACAGCATTGGGAAAAACGTTGCACTAAAAACGCTAAGAACTATAAGAACAAATTCTTGTTTTTATATTGTCTGTTTGTCCGTCTGACTCCCAGCATGTGTGTCTATGTATCGTATGATTGTCGCTCTGTGTGTGTAAACATGTACAGGTATATATTTTACTTACCCAGATCAGCATTTATTTCAGTTAGATCCTATATGACTGCACCTAATATCCCATTAGTGATACCCTATTGTAGTTTTAATTGAAATGAGAAAGAAAATTATATTTTAAAAATATATCCCTTTTTTCCCTACATCTTCCCTGCATAATCTTACAGCTGCAATTTTTTCGCAACCCAATTATTTTAATCAAAACTTCAATATCATACTTCAATTTCTTAACAATCTCAAAATTAACATGGTTTCGCCAGGATATCTGACACGCGTGTCTGAAGGCGGTAACATTTGATGACAATGTTATCACTGCAAAAAAAAAAAACAAAAAAAGACTAAATGATATCTATCACTAGCAACCTTTCCTTTCGGGGTTAATCTGATGCAAATTAGGGTAATATGCATTAGAGGATTAGTTGAAGCCATTTCTGACTGCGGAAAGTAAATTATTCAATGGTAATTAAATAATAATTGTTTATTAATTAAATCAGACTGACAGTTTTAAATGTCGATTCCCCAAATCAAAGTGATAATTTTAGGCAGCAAAGGGATTAGACACTGAATTTTGGCTAACAAACAAAATATGCAATAGACGTTTACCTAATTAACGTGGAACGTAGAAAAATCTCCAACGAATCAATATTATGTTTTTAAGAGACATGACTAGCATATTCGTTTGTTTGTCCAGATAGCATTGACTTTTTGTCACAGCAGACTTTGACATACATACTACACGAGTTAGTTTCTTGCTATAGATCTAATTCTTTTGTACGTGAGACTAGTATAATCGACCTATGAAATTTATATAGCTCCTGAAGCATATGTAAGTTTGCTTCTTGAAAATTAAAAGAAAGTATATCGACTACCTGTCTGATATGAAAAAAGGATACAAAATACAGGAAACTTTGTTTAACGTCGGTAGTCTAGATAACGTAAATCCCTTGCTCTGTAGGAGCTATTTTATCAATATAACATATAGTAAATGTAACCGTATTGAAACAAACAGGAGCGTAAGAAATTTACATAACATACAATACAGGATAGGGATATATTAGATAATTTACTATGGCAGAGCCAAACTAAAATAAATTATAATATATAAATGATGTAAATATTCTTTCATTTACAATAGTAGATTTTTAATAATTGTTTTGATTAATGAAAACAGTTGATACATAAAACAAAGAACGAAATTAATAAACTGTACGCCTATATTATTTACAGTTATCATAAGACAAACATTACATAAACGATTTAGCAGATGACGGCCCATTGGGAATAAATGGAATTCAGTCATGAATAAAACATTGCATAAAAAACAATAAGTTTTACGATGGAAAAGTTCACTTAACACTGGATATTTCGGTTGTGTCATAAAAACCCGCATTTAACATATCTATCAAGGTTACGTGCCTTTCAGTAAAATGCTAGATTTTAATCTTTGAAGGATATCTGTCCAGCACAGTTTCTCGTTTCAGTCATCTTCATAATAACTTTGTTAACAAAATAATGCTTTGCAAACAACCATTGTTTTTCGTACTTTGTTCATGAATACTTGTAATTGACTCTTAACTGCCATATAGAAGTTCAGTTACCAACTTACGTGGCATGTTGGGAAATTATGCGATGTATAGAACTTCAGCTGTCAACAGCCGAGGTCTATAGAAGTTCAGCTGTGAACTTAGGTGGTATACAGACGTTCAGCTCTCCACTTACATGGTACAATTTATACAGAAGTACAGCTGTTAACTTACTTGATATATAGAAACTGAACTGTGAAAGTTAGTGGTATATTGTTTAAATGTGACCCGTATTGTATATAGAAGTGGAGCATACTGTTATAATTAGAAGTAGAGCAAATAAGAAAAAATACAGCAAAAAGGAAAAGAAAATTCTTCCATGACTTTGATCGGACTATGTTTTTTAACCGTGCCAGCAATAGCCTATCGTTTGTATTATTAACGCAAAGCATATGCTCTAGTTTTCCCAAGGGAGTCTAAAAATATAGCATCCTTGGTGCAGATGTCTATTTGATGACAATTCTCAACGGTGTTTTCAGAAAAATGTTACCAATCACATGTGTATATGTGTGTGGATGTGTTTTAAATTTTGCAGTGAACGAGATAGTTAGTGGTAATGACATGAATATGCGGCTAATACGTGCATTTATCAGGCAGTAAGAACTATAGCATCGTTCATGTTTGCATGTTTGTCCTAAAAAGTAAATCACGAAGCACACACATCACGTAAACATTATGATTATAACCAGAAGATAAAATGAAAGAAATAAGTTCTATTTTCGAAAGCCCTAATCTAAACACTTTTTCGAATTAGGCGTTTGTACTTGTCAGATAAACGTTTGTATTCATAAGATTAGAAAATTATCATATAAGTCATATACGTTATCTAAAATCACACACATGCTTTATTTGGGTAAGAACAACTCTGGAGGTCTAACTTCCCTTTGTTCCATACTCCTTTAATAGATGATATGTTGATGTAATTCTAAACATGTTAATAAAGGATAAAATATCCAATAAATATATAGTAAAAACTTTAAATAAAAAGTGGCTTAATTACGATTCGAGAACAGACTACAGCAGAATAATTACAATATTTTACTAAGCGTTGTAACAAGCATTTAAATTGGTTACAATCGCGTCATGTTACGCAGAAAACTAGAAGTTATGCGTTCATAACAACAGATAGGAACTACTTATGTATTTATGTGTCCTTCTTGTTTGCTTTGATGCTATTTTTAAATAATAGCAAAACTGTAGTTCTTTTTTTATTCATTTCTTGAGATTAGTTACTATGCAGGAACATCCTTCACTTTGCTACGACCATTCAAGCATTGTGTGAACAAATTTCAAGATACACGACTTCATGAATCCTGTATAACATTAACTTCGATTGGAAAATGATTTTTTTTACCGTAACTCTCTTCGTACACCTTTTACAATTTGCTCGTAACTGCTCTAGCAATTGAAATATAATTTTCATCAAAAAGGTTTCTGTGAAATGAAAAAACATATGTAGATGATTAAGTACAGATATAGAAGATTTTATTTTTCGAACAGTCTCAAAAGCTAAGAAACAGAGTTTCTGCAGAATCACAATAAATAAACCCCACATTTTATGGAATTTTACAATTTTAGAAAGCCACAAACTGTTTGGTGGTAAAACTGTACGCAAACTTTTACTTTCAAACCACTTAAGTACGGGGCACTTAGTCGTCTTTGTGGCTGGAAAAGTACTTATTCCATTCATACTCCCCTAAATCGCTAAATTCCACAATATATTATCTCTTTGACGATGGTTTGTAATTGTTACAAATTATTTTATTTTAATTCTTTCACAGCCTTTTGCATCACGCAAAACAAGTAAAATAGAAAAGTGTAAAAATAGGTATCGATAATTTGAATCAATATTAAAATCAAATATAATACCATGTTTTTTATATCATATTAACGCATAAAGTTCTAAAAGGTTGTATTAATTCTAAATTTGTTGCCCAAGTTATCCAATCCATAATAATCATCATCTTCATTTACGAAGTCGTTTATCTATAAAATTAACATTTTAATCCATTACCTATATATTACACTGTACAATTTACAATTCATCCATATTTGTGATTGTAGCATTTCCTCTTTATGCTGTACAGTAAAAGTATGATATAGTTTAATATATGCTTAACAATCCCAAACAAACATCTATCCAAACATTTATTTTGGCATAGAAGTCTTTTTCATAAAAAAATATGTTCCAAACATAAACAGCATCTGATAATATATCAAGTAAAGGCAGCTGTCACGGAATGATGTGTACTTTATATCGATGTATATATGTGAATTAAATGTACTCGGGTTTCGTTGCCGCGTACATAGTTACCCAAGGGTGGTTCATTTTTTGACTTTAGCTATTTCAAAATACTGAGTTCGATTCATCCAATGCTGCACGTACAAATTGCCTGCAGTTAAAAATCCAGTTACCTCGAGTTCTCTGGCTGCGCATATTCACCACATCTAGGGTACTTATAGAGTGAATTCTCTATATATATTCACATTACAACGAGTCTTGCCAGGAAGCTAACCACGTGATGGAAGCAATCTTCAGCCGTAGAGCTGTTTTGTTTTGGTGATGGGCAGTCGTAGAACTATATGGGGTTCATTGTAACCTGCATGTTGCTGTCTGGTTACGTTGGCTCAGAAGAGAGTATTGGTGTTCTCGCAATGAGGGACTAAAGCTTCGCGACCAGTGTTGAAAGAGGAGGTTCTCGAGGGATCCTTCAACAGACTGGGAGGGGCGAGCCATGCATGGTGGCTCCTTGACCATTGACTATAGCTCTGGAACCGGAAATACATCGCGGACGCCACGATATATATATATATATATATATATATATATATATATATATATATATGTATGTGTGTGTATTCCATTTTTTGAATTGATATATTTCACTATGACTATTTGAGCATAAATTAATAATTTAATATCGCTAAATGGGCGAGTATTCATAATACATACATCCTACTTGTGGATATTATTATTCATATTTGTGTATAAATCATATACTTTGGTCACACTTGGTGTTGAATCATACATTGTTTGTATTCGAGTGTAAATCCAATACTTTCATCGCTCTTGGTGATAGAAACGGACAGTATCCGTATTTGTGTACAAATTCTGTACATTGATCGTCCATAGTAATATATCCAATTATCAATCATATTTGTTTATAAGTTCCATACGTTGATTCTTGTTTGATTTTCTCGTTGATGTTACATGTACTGATTAGTTCCATGTTGGGGACTTTATCATTTCTTTATATTGTTAAGTCTATTAAATTTAGAATATGTGTCAACGAGGTAAGTTGTACTTTTGTCATTTTTTTAAAAACGTGTTTACTGCATTTGAGTTCAAGGTCAGACTTGGTTTTATAACATTTAGTACTTAGAGTGGAATTTTCCATGACTTATGGGCGAAAAGTCACGTACGCAGAAGAAATTTTCCATTAGAGTTGGGCATATTCTAGAACATTCTGTCGCGTGACTTATGTTTAAGTATAGAGATTTTGGTGGAAAATATTTCATTATTGTTCAAATGGTCAGTCTATGAAGAATCATTTTAATAATCAGATGCTTATAGTTGTAGTGTGAAAATTCAGAGCAAATTCAGACAGAGGAATTATTTATTTGAAATATTCATTGGAATTACCAAAAGTGCTCATTCTCATATTGTACTAATACTTGACTTCGGGATTTATGTGAATTTATTCAAAGATATTCTGGATTACATCATTCAGGCATATTAGAACATTCGAGACAACTAGCGCATTAGGACATTCAATGCTACTGGAATTCATTCGGAACATTCTATATTTAGGACTTGTGATTATGACACTTAGGATTATTGGACTATTTGGATTTTAATTAATATTACTATAACTGTGTTTTGAATTTTCACTTTAATTGTCTATAAATAAATTGCTTGTTGATGTTGCTTACATTGTTGGTTTTACTTTCTTTCTGTTACATTATTTTAAGACCTAGAGTCGTAACAATATCAGTTGTTGAACTCGGTGCGCATCATTCTGTAAAATACATTGCTGGACTTTAAGCGCACGAGTATGGTGTCAGATTCATTCATCGTTCAATTAAATTATAAATAAACATCTGATTAACGAAATTGCTTTCGGTGTCTTCGCTAAATCCAATCCCAACCCGGCTTCATGCTGTTACAGGAGCTAAAGCATTTTTCCATTTTGGGTTACAAGCAATTGTTCTTTTAATGCAAGTTAATTGAGCGGCATATGTAAACATATTGATATCCACCATGTTTATACCATCTTCATGGTAATCCCTGTTAGTGATTTTTTGCATCATACTCCCCAAGCAAATTTATCGATAAGAGAATCTGGCTCATTAAGTACAGTATGAGCACGATTTGGTAAACTCAATAATAACTGAGTAAGTTTGGACAGTATCAAATTTGTAATAACTGTTATTTTACCAAATAGAGTGTTTAGTAATTTTCAGACACCATAAAAGCACAATAGATCATCTTGTCAGACCTCAATAATTTATTACAGAAGCTTTCATAAAGACAGAACATATAGTTGCCATCTTTTTTAACATGGAGAAAGCGTATGACACCACATAGACGGAGCTGCCTACTAAATTTATTCTCCAATTTTTGAAAAGCTAGAAACTTCAAAGTTTAAGCGAGCAGAATCCTTTCTAAAAACTACCCTCGTAGATGGGTGTACCTCGGGGTAGCATATTGTCAGTCACCCTATTCAACATCAAAATGAAAGCATAGTGAAATGCGTTAATCCAGGAACTGACTCCTCATTATATGTTGACGATTTTGTTATCATCTATAGATCAAAGAGTATGCATACTATTGGACGTCAATTACAGATAAGTTTAAAAAGAGTTCAGAAATGGGCAGAAGAAAACGGGTTTAAATGTTCAAAATAAAAAACTAAACTACATGCACTTCTGCCAATATCATCGTATTTATGATTACCCAAAACTTTATCTTGACAGTTGTCTTATTCCAGTTGTAGAGAAGATCACATTTGTAGGGCTTATTTTGACCATAAGCTAACGTTCTCCACATATAAGATACCTCAGGAACAAGCGTCATAAATCTCTGAATTTAATACTAGTCGCGGCAAACACAGACTCGGTAGCAGATGAGTAGGTCTTGGCCCAGTTATACAGGTCCTTAGTAAGATCGAAACTTAAATATGGCTCGATGGTGTACGGATTAGCTGGTAAATCTTACCTGTATATGCTTAATCTGATACACAATCAGGAATTTATACTCTGTCTGGGTTCATTTATAACTTACCCTTCAGAAAACCTCTATGTTGAAGCAAATGAACTATCACTTTATCTCAGATGAACGAAATTGGTTCTTCAGTATCCTACTAAAGTATCTTCTAAATCCATCTAACCCCACATATGATGAAGTGTTTAGGCCCAACTACCAAGCCTTATACGTTCAGAATCGAAATTTCATTCCACCTTTTGGCATCGGAATTCGTCCTCACTTAGAAACAGCAAAATCAATGTTAGAAATATTGCGACATTCTCTATTCCCAAACCTCCTAAAATAATATTTGACCTTTGAGAATTAAAAAAAGTCCTCAACAAATCCTCTCCTTTTTCAGAGTAAATTGAATGAAATTAGATCATCCTATCGTAGCCGTAGGTACCTGTATACTGGCGGTTCAAATGATAGAGACAAAGTTGGAGTTGCCATTGCAGGACTCACGGTACGAATTCAGTTCTATAGTAAACCTATGGAAACATCGTGATATTAAAAATTAAATAACTTGACATTTCTGAATGCTCATGATCAAATCTATATTTATCATATCCTTGATGCAAGCTTCTCTGCAAAGAAAACAATATGAGCCGCGGCATTTTCTGGATCTACATGTGGTTGAAACTTGTGTTTTAATTCCGCGCCAAAGAGTCAGGTGCTAATTCCAGTTATGAGTTTTCCAACTCATGTCTGTAAAAGGACTGAAATTCCATCACTAAAACACTGTATCTATTTTTTGCAGTTACAACTAGGATAAATTCAATCAAAAGATTCTTTTCACTAAACGTTTACTTTCATTATCAACCAATCCTGGCCAGCCAAACCCATATATACTCTATTATATCTTCACCCATTTGTAGACTGGGTCCCATTCTTCAATAAAATTAGAATCATTAGTTCTGCAACACCCCATGACACCATATCAAGATGCTTACCCAATAAAGCCTAAATTTTGTCGGCAGAAATTACAGCCATACTTAGAGCATTGAACTACGTTGAAACCTCTCAAAAAACAAAGTTCATCATCTTTCGGATTCCATTTCTACATTGAAATCCTTGCAGAATCTTAAATCTAACAACGCGTTAATATCCCATATATTACAGAAACATGATGTTCTCATACAATCTGGGAAACGTATTCTGTACTGTTGGATTTCTGGTCACCTTGGTATAAAGGGTTATGAAAGGATATATAGAGCAGCCAAAGCTACCACGAGGTCACGCGTATCCGAATGGAGGATTCCATATACTGACTTCGAATATTGTAAAAATCAGCACGTTCATCATATTTGTCAATAAATATGTGGAATGAAAACTCCACAATCAAACTTAAGATTATCAAACCCACTATTTTAGAGTGGCATCCCTCGTTGTAGAACAAATTTGGATAGTTGAGATGGTATTGTTCCGATATCGTATCGGATACACGTACCTGCCTTATGCATACCTCCTGAAGGGTGAACCTTGACCGAAATGCACACCATGCCAGTGTCCACTGACAGTGGAACACATCCTTGTCGAGTGTATGGATTTCTACCCTGTGAGGCAAAAGTATTTTGATGTGAACTGCGTGAAACAACTGTACGAGGACGTACGAAAATATTGGATTTTTTAAGTGAATGCGGTTTGTATAACAAATTTTAACCATGTTTTAAAGATTTTACATGTTTTATCTTTGTCTGTTATTTTACCTACATTTTACAGAATTTAAACTTCTTTACGTTTGATATTTTATTTTGATGGTGACATTTATTTGAAAGGGTGTATCTTCCAAAATTTTGTGCAATTCATTTTTACATTTTTCGAACTTTATCTTTTGTTGGCACTACATAGCCACTTCGTGCTGAGGTGCTGTAAAACACTACATACATACATACATACATACATACATACATACATACATACATACATACATACATACATACATACATACAAGAAAAATTATATCTTCCCTATTTTCGTATCATAATTAATTACTATAAGTTATTTGAGTCTTTTGAAACATATAAGTAAAATCAGATGAATCTCAATTAAGTATATTCTAATCATTACAAGCCATTATAAATATCCGTTCAGAGCCATCAAGAGTGAGTACAGCGTCATCTGCACATCGTGAAGTAAGATAATCTCTATTACGTATATTAATTTCCTTTACATCTTAACTTTTCCTGATCATATATGATAGTATCTCTGCACATAGCATGAAAATGTTTTGAGAGAAGAAATCTGCTTGTCTATAACCTCGCTTAATGACAAACTGCGATGAGCATTGTCGAAAGTTTCAACGTGTATACACTCACAGAGACTTTATAAAAAATATGTGGTTATTGATCATGACGCTGTGATAATTGCAACTCCTTTGTTATTGATTATTCTACCTCATAGATTATTAGCGGAAAGAAATAGCTGATCTAGGTAAAACTGATACCATTCTGCCCTACAAATAACTATCTGCAGCACTAATTTCGAGATACTAAGATATCTGTTTATATCTAAGGTTTTCATAATCAATATATTCTTTAGAAACATTCCATTACATGGCATAGAATGAAACAATTTGTATCTCTATTTAATAATAAAAAAGGCTTGAGTAGAGCGATTTCCAAGTGATCTGAACATAAACTGAAATGCATTTTGAAGCAATTTCACAATAATTTAAATAGATTTATTTCTGTATACGGTTTTAGAAGTCACACTTCCTTAAAAAGCATTTTTCAATGACGCTTTATCGGTTAAGATAGAATAATGCAAAGCAAATCTTGTGAAAAAAATGAGTCAATTGAAATTGAACTAGGATGTATGTGGCTTGATTTAAGTCAGCAGCAATTATATTGCGATCAATGATTGATTTGCGTGTGAATTGTACATACATACACATATAAGTAAGGACGTACCTATATATATATATATATATATATATATATATATATATATATATATATATATATATAAGTGCATATATATATAGTTACGTTAAGACAGACCGACACACAGAGTGACGTACAGACAAAACGAGATATCTATAATTGCATTTTTATTTATTTCAAATTTGAAAACTTTGGAAACACCAATTAATATAAGTAAGGCAATATCAATTTTTTTCCAGATAATCCTGTTAGCTGTACCACTATTCTACGTTTGTTTGTTTTGTTTATTTGTTTTTTGTTGTGGGTTTTATTACCGAAATTTTCTCTTGCAGAAATATTGGTTGTTTGTAATAAATATCAAATAAAAGAGTGAAGCAAATTCGGGAATTGGAACGAGCTCACGAGATAATCGTGAAGTACCTTTTTTGGAACCGCATAGCCATATAGTAATCAAAGTGTCTTTAATGATACAATTTAAATCATAATATCATGAGCAGAATATATATATCAGTAATACAATATTATGAAAAATATTCTAGATTGACACCTTCTTATCCAACTAACAATGGTTGTCCCTTCTATTTTCAATTTACATCAATGAAGACTAAAATTATTATCTTACAGAAAATTAAGGTAAATAAATATAATTTATGTGAAACATTGAACGCATGAAACTGATAGAAGTTTTTGTGTTGTGTCGTGTGCATGGTACATTCTAAAAGTTTTCTTATGTAAGTATGTAAGAGGTTGTATATCTGCCTATACACTCCAAAATTATGTTGGGATTGTTTTACAAACAAGATTTAAATCAGACTGAGCACGTCATGAATAATTTTGGCGCCCAAAAGGCCGTCTAACCTACAAATGTATTATTATGACTTGTTAAAAGTTTTCCATCCAACCACACTGACGTTAAATTAACCATAGAATTCGCTACCATTTTATAGTAACCAACAAACTGGACATTTCTCTGTGTAAAACACTGTATGTGTGATGCATTTGTTTGTCTGTCTGAGTGCGTGTTCGTTTAACGTTTTGTAAGAAGCATACAAGAGAAAATAATGCAAAAACAAAAAATCACATCAAACCAAGTTCGGTGTTTGCCAATATCTTAAAAGCAGATCCTCTTGTGGACAGATTGAGACACGCGAAAAAAGCAATCCAGATCCAAAACTATCTAATCTGGAATATATTTCCACGTTTGTCATTAACAGGTGTGTATCTTTTTGTTATTATGGTATATGTTTATACCGACATATCTAGGAAAACCGATAGGCAACTAAGTTACATAATTACTTTACTCATGTTAGTCTTAATTTAACAGAATTGATTTCAAGCTTAAAAGAGACCTTTGGATTCCTTGTGTCGAAAATGAGAACCATCTCCATGGGAAGTATTTATGATATCGTATCAGGAATTGAACAAAGCAATCGGGAAACACAAGGTATATGCAAGTCTTATTTACATTCTCTCATATAAACGAAATTTAACCTTGATGCCTCAACAAATTTAACCTTGATGCCTCAACAAAATGGATCTTGTCCCGTATTCAGAAACTTCCTCAACTTGAGTACACATTCAAACGGAAGTAATGTTTTATTAGATTTCATTGTTGTCATTGAATTTTTATATAACAACAGGCAGTATTCAGTTTTAAGATCTATGGTGTCAGATTAGGTTTGCTCAAGAATGAATATCAAAACATGCGTTTGTTTATTCACTCACTTTGAACAGTTTCATGAATTCAGGGCCCTGACTCAACTTAGGAGCCATCAGCTAAGATCCTGACAAGGGAACGAATCGTCACGTAGAAATTTACATCTTTTTTGTTTCCGCAAAAGTCACATTTAAGCCTAATCAAATTCTAAGTAAATATAGGATTTAAAAAGCAAATTTTAAGGAACATAAAGAATCGGAATATTAAAAAGCTGTATGTGGATCACATTGTCGTACAACTCAATATGGAACATGAGTTCGTAACAATGTACCAAAAATCCGTCAATACTCTGTCAAATAATGAATTAACTGTGGTCGCAATTACAAATAAAAAATAGTTAAAAATATCACAATAAATAATATCACACCGAAAAACAAGGAATGTAGCTGTGAATGCTATGTTTGCGAGGATAAACGGATTTATTGTTGAACTCGAAATTTGACTCGATTCGCGTGAGGATTTTGAAGTGTGCTGACGGAACCGTAAGTAATTGTGTGCATATCTGAATATTAAACATAAACCTGTACTTTCCACAGATTTGCCGTTACATGCTATGGGTTTACATGTTTCGGGGGTAAAAAATGTTGACTGCTGAACATAAGAAGAGATCATTAGATGCCAGAACTTGCTCGTGGATTTAAAAGGGTACTAACCCAGTAAACTTTGGTTTATTGGTTCATTTTATCGAGTGAATGCAAGCGCTAGTTGCATGATACAACAAAATCTATATTTACAAATGATTGAAAGGCAACAAATGAAGACGACAATTAAACAGAAGCAAACGCGTAGGATGTGTTTACGTTTAAGCTAAAGAAACTGATAGAGAAGCCGAATACAATTGATATCTTCCACAAACATTTATTATCAATAATTATTGCCAAAAGACTATATTTAAAATCGAAAATTTATTTTACACCCTAAACTCAGGGGTGGAGATGAAATGATTGCTTACGTGTTTTCATAAGTTTAGGGGCAAAATGTGATGCAATGTAATAACTAATGTGATGAATTCTCACAATTTTGTTGATTGCATATCCCCCCAAAAATTATTAACATTCTAATTTAGGATTAGGAGAGAGTATTTCAACTATTTATTCGATGGATTAAATGATAGTAGAAACTATATATTGAGCTCTTTGTTTTTCTTAAATTTCCATTTGCACTAACTAATTATCAATAATTAAAAATCAATTATCATTTCGTCTATAGTTGGTATGTCTATACTGCCAGTACACGTCAACGCGAATGGCTCTCAAGAAAACTGCTCCTTTTGTTCAAGATCATCTCGTCTAGAGTACACATATATACTTTTAATATCATCTGTGTATCCTTCCTTAGATTCCCTATCGTACCGTTTAGCTCCAATACCGTTATGTCATTGATCTGTTTCCCAGATGGCAAATGTCGTGTTTTGTGTATTGTTTGTCTCTGCCCGCTTTCGAGTTGTGGTCGCATGATGACAAGGTGTAAATAACAGCGCAGTCGATGGTTCGATAATAAATTGGTTCGACAATTAATTGGAAAATGTAACTTTGAATTATCCAAGGCCGGTTATTTTTGTCCTCTTTCATCTGAAATACTACTTTATGCCTCTACTTGTCGCTGGACAGTATTAAACAAATGCTTCTAAGGTTTTGCTTTGTAGTCCATGGGAGAATGCAGTCAACTATAAACGTTATAGAAACTTAAATTGATACCACTTGTTTTCTTAAAACAAAAAGATTCGTCTGTGCAATTAATTTGTTGCCAGATATTTTATGATTAACCAAAATAAAACAACCGAAATCAGCATAAAGAACATGCACACCAAGGCATAATAAATTGAAAACAAAACTTATCCCCATCTTTTTAGCCATCCAGCCATCAAATCATTTGCTTAATTTGGTTTCCCGCTTACATATGAATATTAATACACACGCTCATCATCCAGCTATTCTTCCGACCAGACATTCATACTTTCTAGACCGTTCACCTCAACCGCTTTTCTCACTAGACCTTTCTTCCAGTTGATCCATCTTTCTTGTAGTTTCTCCCTCTGTACATCTGCCTCTTGCACTACATATGTAAATATCATGTATTTGTATATTTATTCAAAACACGTTCTTTCATCAAAAACTGTTTTTTTTATAGTGATACTTACACATTTTAACTTACCTATACGTAAAGTTGATTTACCTGCAAAAAAAGTTTTTAAGTATCTCTGTCATTCAAAGACCAGTGTACACAATATTGATAGCAATAGTTATAAGAAAATATGTTCTTTTTGAAAATGATTTAAACGATAAATGTCACTAAAATGAGCATATTTATTGTTCCCTCTGATGAAAATCAAAGTCTGAAACAATTCAGCTTTGAGTAAGTACCTATTATGATTTTTGTTAAGTAAGCAAATGTCACTAAGTTATCTTTCAAAATGGCTCTTTTAGAATCTTAGGCGTGTAACTATTAAGTATGGACAGAACGTGTACCATGATGACTGCATCTATTTTCCATAGTATACATTTCGGTCTCTTCGATTCGCAAAAATGGATTTTTGAGCCAAATGCTAATAATTAACTTTTTCGTCATACTTTTGACTGATTACTTTATCTCTGGTGAGCGAGATCTTTTCCTTAATAACCACATCCATCCATCCATTCATCCATCCATACATACATACATACATACATACATACATACATACATACATACATACATACATACATACATACATACATACATACATACATACATACACACATACATACATACATACATACATACATACATACATACACACACACATACATACATACATACATACATACATACATACATACATACATACATACATACATACATACATACATACATACATACATACATACATACATACATACATACATACATACATACATACATACATACATACATACATACAAACACAAAGATCGCTACAGCATGCTATCCTTTAGACAAGATCAACAAGAGTGAGTGAACTGTCATTGGAGTGAACGACCATACGGACCGTGATCACGTGCTACGTGAACTCAGCACATGCGCAGTGAACCAAGTAAGATCATTCTTTCACTCCTGTATTTACTGAACACTTACCCAATTGTTTTTACAACTAGGAATGAAAATCGTGAAACGTGAATATCGACCGAAATAATCGTCCTTCAATATCACACACTGTACCGTTCGTTCGTGTCACTCCTGTGTGAGGGGTACGTAAAACTTTGCATAAGACGCGTCTTATATACGCGAAAATACGGTAGTGAGATGGTGAAGTGGCATCAATAACTAACATTTCAAAAGCCGGCGATTGGTCATGGGGATCGAGATAACCGACGTTAAGTGGCAAATTTGGCCCTCTTTTGTGCTCTTTTGTGCTCGAGATATTAGGGTTCGGCGACATAAAAGAATCGACATAACCGATGAGAAAATGCTAAGACAAAGAGAGAATTTGGCGGTTCCACTTCAAAAACGTCGACTTAATAGGGTTGGCGAGTTAACCGAGGTCGAGATAAGTGGGTTCGACTGTACATACATTGTTACGACTCTATGGTCTAAGAAAAATGTAACAGAAAGAAAGTGAAACCAACAAATCAAGTAAAAAATCAACAAGCAATTTATTACTAGATAATTAAAATGAAAAATCAAAAAGTCACTTACAGTAATGTGTTTTAAAATCCTAATAATCCAATAAGAATGATTGTTCTAATCACAAGTCCTAAATATAGAATGTTCCGAATTCACGACTGTGTCCTTGAATGTTATGATGTGCTAATGGTCTCCAAAGTCCTGATGTACTAGAAATCTTGATGTGCTGATGTCAAAATGAAGTATTCCAAAATCTCTGAATAAGTTCAGTTAAATTCCAAAATCATTAAGTAAAAATCCAAAATCCAAAAGTTTATGAGCACTGTTATAATCCAATGAATATTTAAAATAATTCCTCTCTTAGAATTTGGAATGAATTTTCACAACTGTGATAGCTCTTTTCAAGACTGATGGTAATGTCAATACTGAAAAAATGTCCACCAAACATGGTATATATAAAGATTGGTCACATGACAGAATGTTCTAGAATATGAGTCATCTTAATGGAATTCTAACTGTAAACAAAATTCAACCTTGACCTTCAAATTGAGAAAACATATTGATCAAAACAACTTAATTCAAGGACACTAGATAAACATGTTTTTCCTGATAAACATTAAGATTTAAGCAAATATTAAAATGAAGAAACATTTATAATTTCCCAAAATATCCACAATATTATATAAACATCATACATAACACCTCCCCTCATAAAGAAAAAGAAAGATTTATATAATAAAGCTTTCTTTTGAATATACATCTAATACTACAATAACCAAAATTACATAAGAACATGTTTTATGATACTGGACTTAATTACATCAAGCAATATTACAGTTCTAGGCACGTGAGAGTGCATCTGCAATCACATTGTCTTTTCCCCTGATGTGTTTGATGTCAATGTTATATTCCTGCAATATCAAACTCCATCTCAACAATCTCCGATTTTTATCTTTCATTTTGTTGATGAAAGTAAGGGGATTGTGATCACTGTACACAATAATTGGAGAAAGAGCTGAGGTAACATGCACTTCAAAATGCTGTAAAGCCAATATCAAAGCCAAACATTCCTTCTCAATTGTGGAATAATTTTTCTGGTGCTTGTTTAGTTTTTTAGAAAAATAACACACAGGGTGATCCACACCACTTTTGTCTTCCTGAATCAATACTCCACCAACCCCTACATCACTTCCATCAACAGATAATTTAAATGATTGGCTAAAATTTGGTGCAGAAAGAACTGGTGCATTCTTAAGCATGGCCTTTAACTTGTCAAAAGATTCCTGACACTTGTCAGACCAATGAAATTTGGTTTTCTTACTCAATAAACTTGTCAAAGGTTCAGCAATTTTGGAAAAATTGGAACAAAATTTCCGATAATATCCAGCCATACCTAGAAATCGCATCAGTTGCTTTTTACAAATTGGAACTTGAAATTCAGAGATAGCTTTGACCTTAGCTTCTATATGTTTAACTTGACCTTGTCCCACAATATGTCCTAAAAATGTGACACAAGCACGGCAAAACTCACTTTTGCTCAAATTAATTGTCAGATTCGCATCGCTGAGTCGATCGAAGAATTTTCGAATGGTTTCCAAATGATCTTCCCAGGTGTTGTTGTAGATAATGACGTCATCGATATAAGCGTCACAATTATCAAGACCAAATGTTATCATGTTCATCAGACGTTGAAACGTTGCAGGCGAATTTTTCATTCCAAACGGCATGACTTTATATTGATAAAGTGGATCTGGAGTTACAAATGTTGAAATTTCTTTTGCCCTTTCCGTCAGTGGAATTTGCCAGAATCCTTTTAAAAGGTCAAACTTGGTGACATATTCCGCATTCCAATTTTATCAATGCAATCGTCCATTCTTGGGATTGGAAATGAATCAGTTTTGGTGACACTGTTGACTTTTCTATAGTCAGTACACATACGGAATGTATTATCTGGCTTGGGAACAAGAATACATGGTGAACTCCAGTTACTTTTACTTGGTTCTATGAAATCATTCTCCAGTAAATACTGAATTTCTTTCTTCAGATAGTTCTGTTTGAGAGGATTCATCCTATAAGGATGCTGTTTCACAGGCGCAGAATCTACAATGTCAACGTCATGATAAATTTTACTTGTTCGTGTTGGAACATCAGGAAACAAGTGCTCATAGTCATGTAATAGCTGTTTTAGTTCATTTCTTTCCTGTTGTTGTAGATGTGAAAGTTTCTGGTCTAGGTTGTTCAATATTTCTGAATTCCGAAGATTGGTTATACCAGAGTCACTATAGTCTGATTGTACTCCATCGTTGATATCTTCACTGTGTGGGACAGGTACAACTAAATTAACTGAATAATTAGCTGAGCTATCTCTGTCAAAATATTCCTTTAACATATTTATATGACAAAGTTGTTTCTGTTTCCGTCTCCCAGGAGTGTTAATGATATAATTTAAGTCATTTACTTTCTTTTCAACGGTATAAGGACCATAAAATTTAGCCTGAAGAGGATTCTGAGGTATGGGAAAGAGAGCCAGAACTTTGTCACCAGGTTTAAAACTCCTTTCCTGTGAATTTCTGTCATACCTTAATTTCATTTTTGACTGGGTATTGTGAAGATTAGTTCTTGCTACTTCACAGGCCTTTGACAACTTGTATTTGAAATCAGAAACATAATCAAGAAGATTAATCTTTGAATCTGCATTTGAAAGAAGTTTCTCTTTCAATAATTTCAATGGTCCACGGACAGTATGACCAAAAACTAGTTCAAAGGGACTAAAACCCAACGACTCTTGAACTGATTCCCTAACAGCAAACAACAACAACAAATGAACACCCTCATCACAATCCTTTTCTGTATCAAAGCAATATGATCGAATCATATTCTTCAAAGTTTGATGAAATCTTTCCAAAGCACCTTGACTTTCAGGGTGATAGGCAGAAGATTTAAACTGTTGGATGCCTAATTCATGCATAACTTGTTGGAAAATTCCAGACATAAAATTTGACCCTTGATCCGACTGGACAGATTTGGGAAGGCCAACAAGTGTAAAAAACTTCACCAAAGCTTTCAGAATAGTTTGAGTTTTTATATTTCTCAGAGGAATTGCTTCTAGAAATCTTGTAGATGTACACATGATGGTCAACAAGTATTGGTTGCCTGACTTGGTTTTAGGTAAAAGACCAACACAGTCTACTATTATTCTACTAAATGGTTCATCAAATGCAGGAATAGGTTGCAGATGAGCCTTAGGTATCTTCTGATTGGGTTTTCCTACCATTTGACAAGTGTGACAAGATCTGCAGTATTTAGAAACATCACTTTTGAGTTTCGGCCAATAAAAATGATTTAAGATCTTGTGATAAGTCTTACGGACTCCTAAATGACCAGCCAAAGGAGTTTCATGGGCTAAATTAAGAATTTCCTGTCGATATGACTTAGGAACAACAATTTGATAGCTCACTGACCACTCGTCACCAGCGGGTACATCAGGTGGTCTCCATTTCCTCATAAGGACGCCATTTTTCACAAAGTAACACACTGGAACTTGTGTGACTTCAGTTTCACTAATAGCCCTCTGAAACAAACAAGATATCTCGGGATCTTGCTCCTGTTCAACGACAAGGGATTGTCGTTTGTCATCCTGATTAGAACAAAGAGAATGAGTTGCCAAAAGAGGATCACTGTGATCAATACCATTTGATTGATCAATATCTGAGGAAAAAGTGACCTCATCAAAAAACTGACCAATACATGTGTCAGCTAAAGGAATAATATCCTGATCAACATCACTCTCAAGAGCTCTTTTTGCCATAGCTCTAGTAACTGCACAAGCAGGGTACAAATCAGGGATTTCAGTTTCGACAGGATCAACTTTCTGATCCAAACAAGGCTTGTCAGTTACAAGTGGATTAACCACAACCTTATCTCCAGCTAGGTCATTGCCTAGTAATAAATGAACACCCTCTATGGGTAAAGAAGTCACTGCCCCAACAGTCACAGGTCCAGAAACTAAGTCTGATGCCAAATTTACACAATGGAGAGGAACATTGACAAAGCCGCACTCTACTCCCTGAACAAGAACACTTTCACTTGAAGAAGACTCCTCAGACAAAGGCAAAGTACCTGATAATAAAAGACTCTGAGAAGCTCCAGTATCCCTTAATATTTTAATTGGGATAGGTTTGGCAGAATCACCAATAAGTGATATAGAACCTTCTGACATGAATGGTTCATAAGCCTCTAAAATAGAATCAGACTGGGGTTTGTTTGACCCAACAAATGTATTGCTTTCAATACAAGACCGTGACCTTGACCTCGTAGAAATAAGAGCATTTGGAAAAGCTTGTCTTTACTCTGTTGCTTATTTTTCAACTTGAAGCAATCATAAATAACGTGCCCTTTCTTTTTACAATAAGCGCACGTAGGAAGAGATAAGGATTTCTGATCAGTCTTATCAGATGTTTGATTCCTAACAGTTGTGCTGTTGTGACATTTGGAAGTACTCGAATGAGATTGAAATGGTTTTTTACCAGAAAACTGCTGAGAGGACGATTTATTACCAAATTAAATTTTGTGAGTCAAGGAATAATCATCAGCCATACGAGCAGCATTTTCCAAAGTTTCCACATTCCGCTCGTCAAGATAGGTTTTAACATCACTATGGATACACCTTTTGAACTCTTCAATTATAATGAGCTGTCTGAGGTTATCATAAGCTTGATCAACTTTCTTGGCTGAGCACCACCTATCAAATAGTTGTTCTTTATCCCCTGCAAATTCGACATGAGTTTGTCCAGTTTCTTTTCTACAATTCCTAAACCTTTGTCGATATGCCTCTGGTACCAACTCATAAGCTTTCAAGATGTACTCCTTAACCACATCATAATCAGTGCTTTGTTGTACTGACAGTGAAATGTAGACTTCACGAGCTTTGCCAATTAGTACACTTTGTAATAACAAAGTCCAATGCTCTCTGGGCCATTTCAAGTTTTCAGCAATTTTCTCGAAATGAAGAAAGTATTTATCTACTTCTTTTTCCTGAAAAGGGGGTACTAACCTAATATATCTAGTAACATCAAAACCTGAACTTGTGTTTAAAGGAGTGGAGTGTGCTCTGTTTGCCAGTTCTAATTCTCTTAGTTTAAATTGCATTTCCCTTTCTTCTCTTTGCATCTGCATTTGTATTTGTCTCTCTTCTTTCTGCATTTGTATCTGCCTCTCTTCCTTCTCTCTCTCCATCTGTATTTGCCTCTCTTCTTTCTCTCTCTCCATCTGCCTCTCTTCTTTCTGCATTTGTATCTGCCTCTCTTCCTTCTCTCTCTCCATCTGTATTTGCCTCTCTTCTTTCTCTCTCTCCATCTGCCTCTCTTCTTTTTCTCTCTCTCTCTCTGAATCTGAAGCTTTGCCAATTCTAAATCAATCTGGTTCTTTAACTCTAATTCCCTTAATTTCCTGTCAGAACCAGATACAGGCTTTCTCTTCAAACTTAAAGCACTATTTTCAAAAATTCCCTTTCCTACTAAATACTGAATTAAAATAATCTTTATCTCCTGTTTTGTAAATGATAATTTTGCCTCAGATAGACTATTTTTTGGCAAGCTCGAGCAACTCATCCTTTCTCATGCACTCTAACCCCTCCTGGGTAGGTTTTGAAATGAAATTCTGAACATTAGATGCCATTGTAAATGCTTGTTGGTTTCACACCAAAAAAAATTTCTCTATTAAAAATTCTTTGCCAAAGACAAAAAAAAAATTCTCCGAGACAAAATCAATATGAATTTCAAAGATAAATTTAATATCTCTAATATGCTTTAAAGAAATTCAGATCCCGGAACGACGAGCCCCCAATTTCTGTTACGACTCTATGGTCTAAGAAAAATGTAACAGAAAGAAAGTGAAACCAACAAATCAAGTAAAAAATCAACAAGCAATTTATTACTAGATAATTAAAATGAAAAATCAAAAAGTCACTTACAGTAATGTGTTTTGAAATCCTAATAATCCAATAAGAATGATTGTTCTAATCACAAGTCCTAAATATAGAATGTTCCGAATTCACGGCTGTGTCCTTGAATGTTATGATGTGCTAATGGTCTCCAAAGTCCTGATGTACTAGAAATCTTGATGTGCTGATGTCAAAATGAAGAATTCCAAAATCTCTGAATAAGTTCAGTTAAATTCCAAAATCATTAAGTAAAAATCCAAAATCCAAAAGTTTATGAGCACTGTTATAATCCAATGAATATTTAAAATAATTCCTCTCTTAGAATTTGGAATGAATTTTCACAACTGTAATAGCTCTTTACAAGACTGATGGTAATGTCAATACTGAAAAAATGTCCACCAAACATGGTATATATAAAGATTGGTCACATGACAGAATGTTCTAGAATATGAGTCATCTTAATGGAATTCTAACTGTAAACAAAATTCAACCTTGACCTTCAAATTGAGAAAACATATTGATCAAAACAACCTAATTCAAGAACACTAGTTAAACATGTTTTTCCTGATAAACATTAAGATTTAAGCAAATATTAAAATGAAGAAACATTTATAATTTCCCAAAATATCCACAATATTATATAAACATCATACATAACAACATACATACATACATACATACATACATACATACATACATACATACATACATACATACATACATACATACATACATACATACATACATACATACATACATACATACATACATGCATGCATGCATGCATGCATGCATGCATGCATGCATGCATGCATGCATGCATACATACATACATACATACATACATACATACATACATACATACATACATACATACATACATACATACATACATACATACATACTTACATACATACATACACATGGATGTATCAGCGAACTATTCTTTTCCTGAATACTACCGGAAGAATTACACTATTATTCCAGCCTAGCTCATGAATCATTCTAACGCGATGTGTATTCGTTACCTTGAATTTTGTTATTATTATTAAATAATTATAATACTTGATCTAATTTAAAAGCTTTTACCGTTCGTCTAAACGAGAATAAATGAATCACTCTAAGCTTCCTGCAAATTGCAATTACTCTCTGTAACTGTTAAACGTGATGTAAATCTTGTGCATTAAAAGTGCCTCTAATTCGAATTTTCGTTACAAGAGTTTACGTCACAACCCAAAGTGTTTCTAGGTGATAGAACTATTCCAAAAAATGACAATCCAAAATGTTGCAATGGGCGGTACGTCAAGTCCGAGTGAAAAGCAGCTAGAGAAATTCTTTACTTAAATAGTGATTAAAAAATTATGATAATCTCATTTATTAGATTGAGGGTTGCTTAACTTTAAAACAATGATATATGTAACACAGCAAATAGTATCTATGTAATGGAACTACGCCGAAAAATAACAATCCCAAATTATGCAAACGTCTAAGTTAAAAGAACAATAAGAAATGACATAGCAGATGCTTTACACAAATAGTGATAAAATGATTAAAATCGCATTAACTAGATGTAGGTATACTGACATTTCATTTAAAAGATTAAAGGCGTGACTGTGAGCCAAGTCATAGAGTTTTATGCATTTTTTCGCCCAATTGCGACATTCAAATTTTTTTCTTTTTTATGTATTGGTAAAGTGAAATGTAGCTTTAAGTGTTCATTTTTATTAAAAGTATGCACTGTGCAAAGCTGTTCACATTTGAACATGACAGATGTATATCCAGAAACCATTTTCATGCCACAATTTCTTCAAATGATGTTCTGGGTTTAAAATATCTTGTATATTCTAGAGTAAGTCTGTTTCTTTTCATGCTTGTTTATATATTTTTGTATGCGTATATTAGCCTTTTAGTAACTAAAGGTTGGTGTCAATCTAAAACTTTTCTTTCTTGTTCAATCCTGCACTTTTCTTTCCTTTCGAGAAACTGGCGGTAAAAATGCCTTTCTACCTTATCTGATTGCTAAAGGTAACTCTCTGGCTACCATGTCATGGGGCAGTAGTGTCTCACAATCGTCATTGTATTAGTTGTTGTCGAGCAATTTCAGTTGGATGAAAAAATGTTATATTCCATCGAGCATGGAAAAATATTCCGTGAAATATATTGAAATAGCATTGAAAAATAAATGATGACATTCTTACAAGAAACTAATGCAATAGGAATATTAGTTAGAAACCAGAAAGAATTCTCGACTGGAAATATTTAATCTGAAGAAGACGGTAGAGTATAATTGATATCCAATACTCGGTGGCATTTAACAATGTCCAAAACAAAAATCAAAATGAAATCAGTTACTGCCACTACACAGTGCATAAACTTTGCTTCTCTGTTCAGTTGTAAATTTTTTAAAGGTTGTCCAACCTTTGGATAGTATGGTCGTGCCAATAAGAAAGAGTCAGACTTTTGTCAAGAAAAGAAACGATGCTGTATTTGTGGTCATGTCGTTGAGTTGGATCCTCTGTGCAACTATCAGAGATATGACAACGAACCAGAGGATTATTGAATCATCAGACCTAGAAAAGAAACGGAATCATAGTATAGATTTTATTTTTTGTTTACTTTAAATCTTACCAAGACACTGGGATTCACATTCCTAACTTAAGTGTGGTTCATCACGCCTGTCACGAACGTATTCAGGAACTTTTGTTCATCACGGTCTGAATTGCAGCTTGATTCCAGGTGGACGGAAAAAGATATTTCGTGGACTCCATATTCTTTCTGATTTCGCTCAGTGGGTTTTGAACCCCACGGACGACACTTGGGATGGAAATGAGGTTAATCGTTTCGGCAACTGTCAATAATACGCTTCAGTCATTGTTCACAATTTATCGGGATACGACGGACTATTTATTTAGAAACATTTTGCAGAACAAGGAATTTGCACATTTCAGCATGAATGGAGCCAAAATCGTTCACTTGAAAGAGCGTAAGGTACAGTTTAAAAATTCCATAAGTTATTTGGCCATGCCTTTGAGTAAAATGGCCAAAACATTTGGAAATGACAAAAATGGCTAAATGATATTTTCTTCACTTATTCAATACCAAATAAAATCAACGCGTGGTGCTCCTGTATTTGCCCGAAGCCCATTACTACGACACCGATGGCATGCGAAGAGAACAGCGAGAATCTTTCGATGCCGGATACCAAAGCCTACTCTTCAGACCCTTTGATTTTCAAGAACAACTGCTGAAATAGTGTCATTCTGATGTCGATCCCTTGCAGGAAATTAGTTTACGAAAAGAAGTTCATGCCCAAGACCAAACTAGCGATTATACCACTTCAAACGTATCAACCCTTCAGCCGTCTATAATCAGGAAAAGGCTGTGCGTTGTGTACATTACTTGTGCCACACTCAAAACAAGTGGATACAACATGATAAAACTGCAGAGAAAAGAAGACTGGATCTTATTCAGTCGATGGTTGGAATTTGGAAGACCCACATATTGTGTACTAGTTTCGTAGATGTTGATTTCAGGGATGTCCCACGTGTTATCCTCACCGAAAATTGAAAATCCTTTGACAGAGTCGACGATGATAGATTGGTACCTTGGCACCTGCCAAAAACGCCAAAGTTTAGAAATTCAAAGATACCAAGTGGTGGAAATGTGGGAACATGACTACAATCGACGTTTGAAAACAGATCCAGAATTTCGACGCATCGACAGACTACGATGTGGCGGACATCGAAGCGTTGAATCCACATGATAGCTTGATTTGGAGGTGGGACCAATGCTAGACGCTTGTTGTACGAACCCGACGAATCTCAAGGAGAACAGATCAGATATAGTGTTGTGTGTTAGTTGTACACTTGGGTGTTTAAATATGCTCCATTTCCTACCGAGCATCCTGAAATTTGACAGAAGACATCGACGTCAAACACATTCGCCAGTACGAAAGTTATATGAAATGTAAAGTTCTTTCACCGACGAACTTGTACCATCCCGAGTTTCTTCATCATTGCAAAGGAAAACTGGTATTTCCCTTACACCGTAAGTGTGCAGAAACGTGTAATTAACACAAACGTTATCACTACAATAACCAAGAATACGCCTGGACAGAAACGTGGGTGAGTGCCTAATTGTTTCATGCTATCGATTGTGGATATCAATTGTTAAAAATGTTCAAAATTTGGCACTTTCCTACCACAGAAACAATAGCAACAGGACGACGACTCGAGTCCAGAGATCATTTCAGGCTACGTCAACGAGTTTCCCAGACTGAAACAAGAAGCCAGAGGCTACGTTTTTTGGTGTCGCACCCCCGAAGATAAAGATCGATTCAGGCAATGGTATCGATCCCCACAAGCACATCGACTTGAAACGCGTCGAACGAGCGAAGGAAGAAAGACGAGCGTTTCCTAAAGTCACGTCGAATTGTTTCTGGGGAGAATTTGCTCAACGTTTGATGTTTCCTAAGACCGAGTACTTGATCGATCCAAGTCAATACATTCAGCTCATCGACGATAAAGGAAAACTCATTAAACACGTCGATCTCGTACGTAAAGATTTCATCTTGGCGCATTACGAAGCGGTCATGTATTTTGTTCCACCAGGTGAGTTTTGCAGTGTCATCATATTGCTGTTTACGTGACAGCGTCATTTACTTTGACACTGATAGTTGCATGCACATTGATCGATCTGGAAGCTACCACCCTCACATCAAAAACAAACGTTTAGAAGCGTGGACCGACTAAAATCCTGAAGAGACGATTCTTTGTTTTGTCATTGGCTGACTGAAACATTATGGCTAACGGTACCGAGTTCTTTCTTCATACCAAGTGTAAAGTGAAAGGACTGACATTGAACTATCGTTCGAGTCAAGTGGTAAACTTTGACGTATTGAAAGAAGCCTTAAAAGCAGATCAAAATCAAGACTTTCGTGATAAAACATAAGACACACACAAGACTACACTTTTGTACAACACACACAAGACTACACGTTTGTACAACACACACAAGACTACACGTTTGTACAACACACACAAGACTACACGTTTGTACAACACACACAAGACTACACGTTTGTCAGATCACCAAACTGTTAGTTGGACAACATGTATGAGATAGTCTACGGTAAACAAGTGCGACTTCCCTATCACAACACGGTACCTTACGGGTACCGACCGTGAGTACAAAAAGGAGACAGTTCTAAAAAAGAAAGATGAATATCAGCAAAGACGTCCACCGAAAAAGATGAATTCTACATAGAAATAATGTGATGTACTCACAAATTCAAAGTTGAACGAAGAAGAATGTGATACTGTGCCCTACCAAAAGAGTGATACTGTATCCTGCACCCAGAGCGATGCAGCACGATTTTGTTCCGCTATCGAAAGGGATGCCGTCGGCTTGCCAATCTATGGATGTCTTCCGGGCATTCACAAGTCACTCTTTATAACACAAACTCATCGAGAATCCCGAATTAAAGAAGAATACACGTTGCCTGTGATTTTCCTGGCTATTGCAATTTTGCTAGTCGATTCAACACGGTCAAACGACACATTTGAAATAACGTATGTGGAAATATCTTGTACACCAACATCCTCACCAATAAATCGACGTGTTACCGTGTCTGGTGAAAGCTAACAATCAATTGTACCATCGTACCATCGCAATATCGGATGTGACCCAGAAGAAGTGACTCTTTACAATAAGGTGGCCGTGTTTGATAAATTATTTGGAACGTCTGTGTCAAACACAGGAGTTTGGGTTTGCATCGGAGAAACCAAACGTACTTTTAGCAAAGGCCATTTACACAACTAGACGACAGAATTGTTTCGTGTGAAAAGACAGGTGCACGAACGTTACCCACCTGTCTATAAATTGGAAGGTATGAACGGAGAAGTGTTAAAAGGAACTTTTTACTTGCGCGAGTCACAGCGAGTAACGGCGAAAGATGACGACGAGCACGATACCGAAAGCATTCTCGATCAAAGAACAGGTAAAGTGGGAAAACGTCGTATCCAAGAAGTTAAAGTCCCTTGGATATTCACTCAGTTTCGATTCTTGGATTGCAGCTTCACAAGTTATTAACTATATAAATACGTAGAAGTCACGAACATGCCGTTAACCACTGCATCTCTCTCTCTCTCTCTCTCTTTCTCTCTCTCTCTCTCTCTCTCTCTCTCTCTCTCTCTCTCTCTCTCTCTCTGAGTTAATCCCTCCAAGAAATACAAAAACAAAAACAACAACAACAACAATGGGCGTGGTGTAGAGAATCGTATTTTTCTGCTAGATATATTGTGTCATTGGAACAGCTATTGAAAACTTGAGTTTGCAACAAGGGGATAAGTAACTGTTCTACTTAGCAGCTGTATTGGTTTTCTTCTTCCCAATCCGTCTTTGAAATATACCGACAGTAGCAACAACAACGATAGCCACACTAACGTCAGTCACAACCTCTCCAGTCGCAGCAACTTCTCGGAACCATTCGGAAATCATTCTTCTTTGACATCGAGTGACACCTCATAGACTAGAACCATCGAGATTCGAATTATCAATTTTATTTTACTTTACCTGATGACAGTTCTCTGTAAGTGTTTCCAAACAAGACATTATGCTGATTCTCAGAAAAATTATCTTAAGCCATACAACTGGACCACGAAGCTCATTGGGAAGAGGCTTTGGTAGAAATCATTCCTCTCACTCAAATCTTAAATATTGCCGCAAATCACACCACTTTCGTCGTAGAAATACTCAATAAACAAATACGAAAACACTTGGACAAAAATGATCCTAACTTTTACCAAACAAACTCACCAGCGTTAGCCAATCCCTGACTGAATATATATGACATTAGAATTCCTGCATGATATTATTTTAATGTTCGACATCTCGTCGATACGATTTGAACGTTTTTCAACGATCAGTTTGGCAAAATCAACAGACGCGTATCAAGTTGCATCCATCTTCCCATCGTCTCAAATAGGATTTTTCCAACAGCATATCGCTATCCATCACATTTTCTCCCAGTTTGTTTGCTATACGAAAGTCATCAACAAAATCAACAACCGATTCTTCAAGTAAGTTCGATACCTATCGAATTGAACTAAGGACTCAAATTTAGATTTGTGTACTCTAATGTCGTCGAGTACAAGGTGGTGGGAAACACAGCGGTTTCGTTGTTGAGAGTCATTCCTTTCAAAGAAGATTCTGTAATAGCTTCTAACGATGACGGAGGCAACACCTATCTCGTTCAACGAGAATTTGTGCATCCTCATTGTCTTTCTGTCAGTAGATCTTGGACGAAATAATCTATTCTCGAAAGGGAGAAAAGGGAGTGGAAGTATTAGAAAAGACAGAAAGAACAATATCAACTGTTCCTTCAATGGCAACAACAACAACAGGATCCCAGTGTGCAGAATTCCATCCCGTGTCGTGTCTGACGACCACAGCTCCTATCGAGTTTGAAATCAAAGAGCAAACGAAGATTACATTGATCTGAATAAAAGTTACTTTTAATTTAAATGAAAGTCATCAAAACAGATTAGACCAATCCATCTTCCGATGCTACAGTGGCTCCCGTCACAAATGTAATGCATTCTTTGTTCAGCGAAGTGGAGTTTTATCTGAAAAAAACACTCGTCAGTAGCAGCGTGGACCTTAACCCTTACCGAGCTAACCTGGAGAATTTCCTGACTTATGAAAAGGAAGCTAAAGAAATACATTCCGATGCGTGTGTGCTGTGGAAAGCTGACACTTTGGGCAAGCTCATCGACACAGACTTGATTGCTATTGATGCTAGAGACCACAATGTAGGATTTAACGACCGACAAAAGAAAATCAAACAAAGATTTAGTTTCGAAATGATGGAGCGTTTAGATTTGGACATATGATTGCAAGACAAGCATTTGTTGAATGGCGTGGATATGCGTCTGAGACTTAATAGAAGTGGTACCGTTTTCCATTTTATGGCAAAGGCTAACAATTACTAGACCAACATCGAAGATACCAGACTCTACGTATGACCCATGGAAATCTTGCCAAAAGTTGGAAATGACATCAGTCAAGCTCTGACCAGAACTACAGCCAATTACCCCATACGACGAATGGAAGTCAAAGCCTTCACCATTGCCTCTGGACTCCAATTTAAGATGGAAGGTCGTGTCTTCCAGGGTTGACCCTCTAAACGCTTGCTAATTGGCATCGTTGAAAATGCTGCCCTCAACGGAACTATTAATCAAAACTCTTTCCGTTTTAAACATTTCAACGGGTACAAGATAGAAGTGACTGAGATGGCCAGACGTTGTGTACCAGACTTTTTGAACGTAACGTTGCCCAGAAAAATTACTTGAGATTTTACTTGACTGTTTAAAACCACGGGATAATTATAAACGAACAGTACCCGTGGTATTTTGTACGACGAATAATGCAGATCGGTATTGTTTGTTGGGATTTGATTTCACTCTAGATCACGACAGTGACGTTTGTAGTCGCCCTCGAGAACACAGTGAACGTGATCTGGTATGCATAATTGATAATACCCTTGAAATAAATAAGAGAGAAGTGATCCTAGTCTATTTTAAAAAACAAACATGGAACACAAAGTCATGGACATAGATGAGGGGGATGTGTTTCATCCAGAACAGAACTACAGCAGCCATAGACACATTATCGAAATGATTGTAGTGGTAACGCAACAGAAAAAGTAAAAACAGTAGTGATATCACGATGGCTAGAACAAGAACAACACATATTCTCCTGTTTTGCTAGGCACTTGGCTGAAAGAATCACACTCTTGACCGGAGAACATTGTTATGGTTGTCAAATCCATCATCCTAGCACTTAAATTCACACGTCTGTTATAAGCCCTGAGTGGAATATATTTCCATTCTGGTCTGTGTAGTATAAACCACTAGACCCATGACATTAACAATCTGAAATATTTACATCCTTGAGGATAACTCGTTCCTAGGGATTTATATTAGGACCATAATTTCTTTTTTTATGAAGATCTATGGTTCACATTCAATGAAAATCAGTGATTCTCATTTTTTATCCGTTAAAAAAGTTGAGTCTGTTATTTTTGGGAATTGATTGGTATATTTGCTATGAGAAGATACTTTTTCGTACTGTCGATAATATATTGGCCGTGTCAAACAAAGAGGAAGATCCTCTTTAAACAAGACGAACTATACTTCTACTGCAAAGATTTATCGATCAAGCCTCAAACCTTTCTCCTACTACTTTTAAAAGATGCGTTTAGAATTTGATACTAACCACTTTACAAACTTTCTTAAAAAAAACACATTAGTCAAAATAATTGCCTCTAATGTGATATTACTGGAAACGTCGGATCTAGTTGTGAAATATGTATTGTACCAAACAAATCGAGCAGGCTTCACAATTACGGATGAAAAATATGTGAATGTTAATTCGCATTGTACTTTGTGCCAGTGTACTGCAACTAAACGTTCTGTCGACACTGATTACCGCGATAATTTCAAAGTGGATATCCATGACAGACAACGATTGAAATGCCATTGCATTAGCACGCAAAAGGTTCGATACGCGAGTATGTATGCATGATTTGGTAATAATGACTATGTAGTGACAGCCTGCAAAATTTAATCATGGATGCAAAATCTATGAACCAAATGTCACATTTGTTACACCACAGTTACACATTAGCTATTGATTTCGTAATATCCACGCAAGCTGTCTATATATCGGGAAGACTTTTTATTTTAGCCTGTTATATATTATCGAAGAGTTAATAAGATTCACTTCAGAATATTTTTTTTTACACAACAATTTTATTTTAGACAATCGAATTAAAAAAAACATTATAGCTTTCCAGTTTGAGATCCATGAATGTCTTCTACACATTATTTAGTTCAAAGTCACAAGGAATTTTAATTCATCGTTTTGTGACAAATATTTAACTGTTATATAAAATAACGGACTTATTGCTACATTAACGTATAGTACTCTATATTTTGTTTATCCATATCTTTGGTTTTTACGTAAGTACGCACGACTAATGGTTTTAATGGCTTCTTAAGTCCATGTAATGTTCCTAATTGAAACTGAAAAGTAGATTAACCGATAAATGCGTTTGCTGTTAAATACATAAATAAATCCCACGAGTTATATGGTGTACATTAACTTGTAGACCAACTCCCCATAGTAATAATTACCAGCTTTCCATTAATTATTAACACACTTCGGTCGAAATTAAATAACTCGGGTACAGATAGTTATACTTAGGCAAAACATTGAAAACATATTCTATCTAGAGGAAGTGTCACTAATTTGGAAGAAACTGCATTGTAACACATCCAAAGCGTGTAATTTTCCTGATTAAAAAAGTACATAAACCTATAAATGTGCCAGGTATTAATGAAATAAATAAATTACACACGAGTTGTACGTAGTCCTTTAAATAGAAGACCAGCGCCCCATTAACATTTTGTCAGTGCAATTTACCGTATGTACTCGCGTATAAGTCTGGTACAGCTGCAAAATACATAGATCTAGATCTGCCGGCCCATTCTTACGGTCTGTGTTAATTAATCTACTGATTAGTCCAAACAAACTTGGCCTATGCTGTTTGCAGTTGGATCCTATTTACAAGCAAGTATATACTGTAACCAACATAGCAAAGAGTGGTAAAATTAAATTCTGCACCCTGACGTAGAATTATTACTTTTCTTTAATTTACTATCATTTGATTAGTAGTAATTCAAACATTGGAACTGTCACTACTCATATGCAATGCGTATTGTGTGTATATATATATATATATATATATATATATATATATATATATATATATATATATATATATATATATATATATATATATCTGTGTGTACATAAATTCGAAGCTGACTCATGTTGACTTTAACCAGACCCATGTGCGTTTCACAGATACTTTTTTATAATTTCTGTTCTAATCATAATGGCCGTAAGATCTGGTATAATATATGAGTAACGAAATTATATTTTTACTCCAGATATTCTGATTTTCGCACAATTGCATTAAAACTTCAAAGAAATCTTCCATTCAAATCTATTTAAATTTCTCAAATCGAGATTGCGATACCTATTTAAGAAACGAATGTCATTTCGCAAAATGTATTCAAGGTTTGAAGAAATATAAGAAAGATAAGAAATGCAAAACGCAATGTATGGTGTTCTGTTAGATTAATTCTGACTAAAATATCCGCTGTGTGTATGTATATGTGTGTGTATATGTATATATGTATGTATATGTGTGTGTGTGTGTGTGCGTCTATATATTCTATGTTACCCTCTCTATTTCTATCTATTCCCCTTGACATACCTTTTTTATCCTTATTCTTTTTCCCTTATCAGGTACATTATTTTGCTAACGATATGCAAAGTAATAGCATTTTGTTTAACTATACGGAAAAAAAACACCCACCCACCGCCTTTTTTATTTCTTAAAATACAAAAAAATAAAAATAAGAAGCTGTCTTAGGAAATGAGCTATCGTCGTTCGCTTTCCCCACCAATATCTCTCAAAACCTCTATTTCTTTTCTTCCTTTGTTTCTCTATGTTTCTTTCGCTCGACTAGTGTATCGGCTGGTCGCGTATTGTACTAGTAGCTACCTAACCACCATGCATTCATGTTGGTTTTCTAGTCGCTATATATAACGCTTTGCCTCTTGTGATTGGATAGCCCTGTCTTAGGAACTAGTAACGTTCATTTGTTTTTCCATCTTTATGTAAATACGCTGTGAATGAATATGTGTTGCTTTTACCTAATGTATATAGTTTTTCTCATATACATTTTTATGTATCGGGTGGGCCGGATTCCGCACCCAACCTCTTCTTTTTCTTCTTCCCTCCACCTTCTTCTGTCTGCTTCTTGCTCATTTTTCACTTTTTGCCTTGCCACGTAAGAATTATTTTGTCGAGCAATAATGAGTCAAAATACAGTTAAGATATGAACCTTAAACGTAAAAAGACTGGGAGAAACTAAAAAGAGGCGCAATATTTTCAAATGGATTCGTCATAAAATGATAGATATGTGTTTTCTGCAAGAAGCGCACTCTGTAAATGATGTCTCGCGTCTCTAACAAGAAAAGAATGGGGCTATGAAGCATTTTTCAGTGGTCTGGAGGTAGCGAAACTCTTGGATTCTAAATTTCAACTAAAGATAAATAGTTCTCACGAATTGTTGAGTGGAAGAAT